>CAMZMU010000038.1:78515622-79001733 GCA_947311845.1 Poa pratensis | reverse complement strand
TCCAACACTTGTAGCCATCGTTGCCTGCGTGATGCAGGCCGTAGTGGAAGTACGTAGAGGAAGTAGTTGTAGCAGATGTTGAAGAAGATCTTGCGAACATCCGGATGCCCTCCGGCCTCCAGTGGCACTGCCCCGGAACGGCTTGCCGAGATTCCATCTCTTCCCGTTGCTGTGCGCAGGCCACGATCGGAGTGGACTAGAAATTTAGGGAGCAGCTGAACCGGAAACTAACCAGGGTAGAATAACAAGTCGCCAGACTCCCCTCTTATAATGTGCGCACACGACAGGGGAGCCAGAACCATGAGTTGGTTATGGTGCCCCCGATCAGGGCGGTTTGTTACGTACGAAGAGGTCCGGAACGTTGGTTCGTGGGCCTCTTCTTATCTTTCTTTCATAACATTATTTGACTTTGTCATTATCTGTTAAAACTGACAGATCTAAAACCAACAAGTCTTAGTCCCGTGATGATTCAACCCGCTCCTTTTTCCTGTGTATGCTCGCCATTGGAGATGCCCAACACCCAGCCTCCTACCTCCAACGACAAACCAGTCCTCCTCCTCATGGCAGGACGTGCGGGCAGGCACCCGAACCAACGGTGGTCTCGCTGATTCGGGTCGCGGTCCTCCGGCTGACGGAGTTGCCCACATTAACCTTGCGATCGAGCTTGGTAGCGATATCCACACAGTGGAATGAGGATTTGAGCTCCGGTGCAGTAGTTTGTTGGGAACACGGCTGTATGACGTGCATGACAGTCACCACGCTGAAAACATTGCTATGCTCGCACGGGAAAATGGGGACTCGGCCTTTCCTTGGCCTCCTTCTTGCCCCCATCCTCCCTGCTAAGCTGCGTCGCTTTCCCCTTGGTGGATTTGCACGTCGCTGTCTTGACGTCGACGGACGCCGAACGCGCACCAAGGTTTAACGAGGCCACCCTGCTGCGACGAATTGGATCTCGTGAGCTCGTACCGGTCATAGACCAACGATCAGAGGACCGCAGACACCATGGGGTTCGACTGCCATCCCAAGAAGTCACGCAGTGATGAGGTGAGGTTATGTTGGTTATACTGTGGTTCTGTCTCGCCGTCGAGCACGATGGAGGAAAGGACGCGTCCGCAGTGGTTGGACGGTGGGGTTGACCAGATGAGGTGGTGCTGTCGGGGACAAGGAGTCGACCTCCTTTTTTATTGGATATTTAGACGTTTTAAATATGACTGACAAGTGGGACCTAGTCCCGTGCCATCAAATTTTGCGGGTCCCAATGTTAATTCGAGCTCAATACTATTTTCCTAATTTTCAATGTTAAAATGAATGAATTTATATCAATACTATTCGCCTTGTTTCGACATGATTGGATTTTCTCGGAATTTAAAACTTTTCCGGACTTGAGTTAAAAATTTCCTAACCTTGTTCAACAGCATAAAAGGAGTGGATTAATATGACTCTACAAAAATAAAAAAATGGACGGGAAAATATTCCATTTGGTGTTTTCAAGATTGTAATTTACATTTTTGGATTTTCGGGAATATTAAAATTAATTTCCAATTCAAATTAATCGATAGAGAGAAGGTAATACAATCCTCAAAATATGGACCGGAAATAATTTATCTAATATTTCTATTTTTTTGTTGTTTTAAATAATTTTTTATACTTAAACCCTTAAGACTATTTGGTATATCAATCCCAATAGACACCAAGTATATTACCCTAGCTAGCCGCGTGTTTCCTATGTCGCTTATATCGTTACACCATTGCTGTGATAAAAACAGAATCGATGGGGTTCAGATCCTCCTCAAGCTGTGTGCTAATATAAGAACTTACCTGTCCTACAAGGCAAGAAAACATCTTTGCTTTGCTAATCACACCTCCAGCACCGATAATGCCCTAATATGTGTTCTATCACTTAGGATATTATGGTAGCTCTGAAATAAGTATACACAGAACATGGCATCTCTTTAAGGCATCCACACGCCCTGCCATGTTTGTATGAATTCGAGGGAAATCAGTTTTGACTAGTAGGTGTACTGTACATACACCCACTATCGAAAAAATGTATTTTAAAATGTCAAAAAAAATTAAACAAAATTTTATGTGTACATACGGACATTCATGTCAGTACAAAAAGTTTCAGAAAAAAAGAACATTTTTGTGGTGCAACAAAATAACTTTTCATGAGACATTTTTTTGTCTTTTTATGCAGATCAAGAAAAATGTTATTTTCTGACGAAACTTTTTTTGCGGACATAGAATGTGCATATGTTAAACCGAAATTTTTGTTTAGAATTTTTGTATAGTTCGAAATGCATTTAAAATACATTTTCATAACGGGGTGTATCTAGTATATGAGTCAAAACATCGTGTTGCTTATATTTTTTTTGAACTTAATATAGCATGTATTCATCAGCATACAACAAGGAATACAACACGCAGTACATGGCAAGTGGGTCCCAAGCCCCAGCACAACAGCAGAAAAGACCACAGAAAAAAGGAAATTACAGCTTGGTCCCCGAGATCCTCTGCTGAACCCGCCGCCGATCTGCCACCTCTACTCCGCCGCCGAAGACGCCGGAGAAGAAGCCGACCACCGCCGAACCTGGAACGAGGCGTAGCTCCACTCATGTAGGCGGCCTCAAGATCCACCCGAAGCACAGCGACGAGATTTGACTCCTTGAACGAGCACGGCCAAACCACCACCTCCTCCAAACCACCACACAAACTCCGGCCACCCTGCGCCGGAGACCAACAGACACCACCGTAGTCTCCCGAACTTACCTCGCAATCCCACGTCGCCGCAGGAGAAGACGACGACGCCGCGACAGCTGGGACGGAGGACAGGAACCCCAAGAACAGCACTCGCCGGCGCCGCCGCGACGAGCATGAAGGGTACACACCAACACGACGGATCGAAAGATCCGCGAGACAGAACACCATACATACAACACCAACCATCCGCATTCGGGCTAGAGAGAGGAAGGAAGGTGGATTTATTCCTCCACAGTGCCATCGATCTCCTCTCCAGATCGACGCGAGAGGCCCTAAAACTAGCCCTAAGCTAGACCTATCTACTCGCCGGAACGAGATCCGGAGCTTCCCCCCGCCTCACAACGCCGCGACGGCGCCGGAGGCGGAGGGAAGCAGAGGAATCGCCGCCGAAGCTTCGGTCGCCTTCTTTTCGCCTCTCTGCGAACTGAGCCCGGCCCTATCCCTTCCTCTCTCTATGTAAATTGTGTTGCTTATATTTTTTTTCTTGTGTCGTCACTACTTGCATTTTGATTTTGTATATTCTCTCTGTGGATCTCGCATGAAAGTACAGCCGCTGCTTTCCAAGACTTTCTCGATTGGAAGTTTAAGAAAAAGATTTCCCCGATTGGACGAAAGCTTCCAGCGGCTTCTTCAGTTCCTGAAATTTAGTTATCGAAGTACCAATCTTCATTGGACACCACATTCTAGCTGATAAAAAATGTTGTTTGATTTGCAGATAGAGAGAGGAGAAAGAGGGAGGAAGCAGAGAGGATAGCCAATCTTGACGCAATTGCAGCTAAGCAGGCGTAGATGACTAGAGGGAAAGGGAGAGATGCATGGAAGAGAAAGCACAGTTAGAAAGAGAGGCTCTCTTGAGAGGAGCGGACCCCGTGCGAGCACCTGATGCTGCTGCTGTCTGCTGCATTCCGTGTTGCTATAGATCAATCACAGGATTCGCGCGTGGTCTGTCTTCTCCCACAAATCTTGAATAGTCCAGCTAAATCTAACATATATACCCTCTGCAATGTACCTGCTGCCGGCCAGTATCAAAGACATGTCATCTTAGAAGTGATGTATGGTCGGCTGTTCTTTCATTTCCCCTCTGTCGTGTGTGAGATATGATAGCTCATGCATGATCCTGTAGCCGATGCTTGCACGATATTTGTTGTGTTTTGTAGTCTATCTGCTGAATTAACGACGTAGCCACAACTCCTAACTAACAACAACGTCATTCCATTTCATCAACATATTACAACTGATGAATATCTCATGGTGCATAGGAGGAAAGAAAGAATCACATGATCTAGATACAACGAGGCCATGGTCGAAAAGAGAACATCTACTCTCTAGCTAGCTTGGAAGGAAACTGATGGAATCGATGAGTTGGACGAGGAGCACCACATGAGAAGACATACTTCTCCTCTTCTCCTTTTCTCACATCCTTTCTACCAGCTCGCCACCCATGCATGCACCGATGCTTTACGCCTCCACTCATCACCGGCCACTTCTTAACTGGTTTTATATAGACACGATTACCACGACTTTATTCCCTTTGCCCAAAAGCCATCTCCACATTCGTTTTTTTTTAAACCTATGGCGGGAGCTCCCGCATTGCATTATAGAAGAGAGAATTGATCCAATTAATCAGAGAAATCGGACCCAAAAACCATACAAAACGCGGTTAAAAAACCGCACACTCTAACTCATGGAACATCGTCTGTGCCTGAAACAAGAGAGACTAAACCCAAGCTAACAAGGCACACCTCATATCCAACTAACAGACACTCTCCAAACAAACACAAACTCTCACAGCTAGAGATGCACCGTGTGCACCCTCTATAAAGAAGAGATCAACCATTACTCACAACTAAATCTCGAAAAGCCTCCATTACCTGCGGTGTGCGCTGCTTCTTGTACATCTGCAAATAAGATTCCATTTTCTCCTCTATGGCTTCTTCGGTGACTCTCTCTTTGCTCTTGAGTTTTGGGATTTCCCCAAAAGCCTCCGCCCGCCTAAACTTGGCGCGCTTGGCTGCTGGGATGTCACAATCTTTGTTTTTCTTGTCCAACCGGATGCTTCGCCGCTCGGCCAAAGAGGGAGCATCCACCCGAAGCTGCTTGTCCTTGGGCATGTCGGCAATCTCTCGACAGAGCTCCACCATCAAGAAAGGCAAGGTCTTCTCCTGTGGCTCGAAAGTATCATACTGAGCCATCACCTTGGCGATCTTCTCCTCCAGGCTAGGGGCATCAGAACCCCTCAACTCCTTCAATGCCAAAGGCATCACCACTCGAAGATCCTTCATCGGGGTCCCTGCACCACCGGCGAGACATGCTCCGAAGCAGCAATAGGGTGGGGGTGGATTCCAGGGCAAGCGCCGACGCTGAAGAGGTCACACCCCTGGGAGAGTAGCAACCAAAGCGGTCGACCCCGACATCTGCGTTGCCCCCAGTACCCAGAGATGGTATTGGCTCCACCTGCACCCCAGCCAACGGCAGGGACAGCCTCTCGAGAGCAGCCTCAGCCCGCTCCAGCAATCCCCCAACGCGCTCCATCAAACCCTGCATCTTGAGCTGAGCCGCGACCATCTCCTCAAGCTGAGCCACGACCAATCCTTGCAGCTCTGCCCGCAGCGACGTCGCCTGCTCCTGCTCAGCCCGCAAAAGAGCCGCCTGCTCCTCGAGGCTTTTCAGCACGTTGGACGGAGCTGCCGGGCTGGCAGGCGCAACATGGTGACAGTTGTCGGCGTGAGGGGCAGAGCGAGAGGTCGCAACCTCGGCCCAAGAGCAGGAGCCGTCCGGACGGCGAGCCGGAGTAGGGGTGCCAGGAAGGGAGGCCTCCTGGGAGATGGAGCCGGCGAGGTGGTCGATGCAGTCCCGCGCACAGTGGCCGGAGCAGCGGCAGGTGAGGCGGCGAATCGGGTCTCTGCAATCCTTGGCGAAATGTCGCCTGGAGAAGCAGCGGAAACAACGCCCGCGCATTGAAGATGCTTCTCGTTTGAGCATCTGTAGGACTGACGAGAGCCACCCATGCCTTTTTTTTCTTCAGCTCTAAGCGACCAAGCCCATCGAGTGTTGAAAGCATTATTCATTATCTGAAGGTCTAGAATACCAAGGCCTCCATTGGATTTTGGTTGGCATACTGATTTCCAGTTTACCAAACATTTACCTCCTTGGACGACCTCTGTGCCATTCCATAAGAAGGCTCGTCGTATCTTGTCGATAGCCTTGAAGACCCAAGGAGGAGGGTCTAAGGATAGGAGGTGAAAGATAGCCATGGCACTCAGAACCGACTGGATTAAAATGAGTCTGCCTCCTTGTGTCAACATATGCGTTTTCCATGTAGCCAGCCTGCTTCTAATTTTGTCTAACAAAATTTGGAAATCTTCCTTCCTTGCCTTTTTTATATGAAGTGGTAGCCCTAGGTATGTAATAGGTAGTGCGGCGACCTCACAATTTAAAACCCCGCTGACTTCTTGGAGAGTGTTGTCATCACAAAACAGAGCCGAGACAGAGCTCTTATTCATGTTGCATTTCAACCCTGAAGCTTGCCCAAAAATATCAAGTATCCTTTTGACAGCCGTTGCCTCACTCTTGGAAGCTTTGATGAAAAGGATCACATCATCAGCATATACCGAAAGGCGTTGTGGGACTGCTTGTGGCGCTTGGAACATATCTAGGGCACCAACTTCATCAGCTTTTTCAAACAATAAACATAGGGCATCCATGACCAGTATGAAAAGCATGGGGGACAGGGCATCGCCTTGTCTTAAGCCTCGTGCGTGCCAAATGCACTGCCCGGGAATTCCATTCAAAAGGATGCTGGATGTTGATGTAGACAAAAGCATGGCGATCCACGACCGCCATTTATTCCCGAAACCCTTTTTGGCAAGGACCTCTAAGAGAAACTGCCATGCAACCGTGTTGAAGGCTTTGGCTATGTCTAGCTTAAGCAGAATGCTTGGGCATTTTTTCTTTTTCAGAAATTTGGCAGATTCCCTGACAAGCTTGAAATTATCGTGTACAGAACGACCTTTCATGAAAGCTCCCTGGTTAGAGCCAACAAGCTGCGGGAGAACTTTGGTTAAACGGTTGGCGAGGACTTTGGATATTATTTTGGTGAGGCTGTGAATCAAACTAATTGGCCTGAAATCTGCCGGTTCGCAAGCTCCTGGTTTTTTGGGTAGGAGAACCATGTATGCACTGTTTATTTTCTCAAGATTGCGACCATCAAGATTATGGAAAGCTTTGAATGCCGCCAACAAGTCTTCTTTAATAATGTTCCAGCAGTTTTGATAAAAGGATATGATGTATCCGTCTGGTCCCGGGGCTTTCTCGTTCGGCATGTCCTTTATGGCTTCCCAAATCTCAGTTTCGGTAAAGGTTTCTTCGAGGGCATGCAGATCATGGTTTTTCATCCCGATGTAGTCTAGGTCAATGCTTGTGTCTCGGACGGAAGGTTTACCAAAGCGATCTCGGTAATGCTCCTCAAGTAGGTTCTCGATGCCCTCGTGTGACACGACCCACTGATCTCCATTTTTTAGAGAACCAATGAAATTTTTTCTCCTCCTGTGACTTGCGTGCTGATGGAAATAACTTGTGTTCGCATCTCCTTCAGCGAGCCAAGTGATTCTGGACCTCTGTCTTGCCATCGATCTTTCAACTGTGCATAAACCCAACAATTTCTTTTTGAGCTCTCTACGAAACCATCTTTCTTGGAAAGATATTGTTCTGATCTCTTCTGCCTGATCTAGCAGCGCAATAAGAGTATTTGCCCACACGATCTGCTGTTTTATTTCACCGAAAACTTTGGCGTTCCAACTTTGCAAGGCCCTTGCGGTTCTTTGAAGTTTGAGGCTGAAATTTGTGATGGGATTTGAGTTTTCAGGACCTTCATTATTTTGCCACGCTTGTTGTACGACCTGGGAAAAACCTTCCTTCTTGATCCAGTGAGCTTCAAATCTGAATCGCGTACATTTGTATGTGTTCGAGACGGTGGTTAGGACCAAGGGACAGTGGTCTGAAATCGAAGAGGAAATGCCCTGCAAAAAACAGCCTGGGTACATCGAGTTCCATTCCACTGACCCGAGTACACGATCGATCCTAGTGAGAGTTGAGTTGTGCTGATCATTGGTCCATGTAAAAGCGCGACCATTGAGTGCAATATCAATTAGGGAGAGATCGTCCACCATTCTCCTAAATTTACCCATCATTCTTCGGTTTAAATTCCTGTTGTTTTTGTCTTGAGCATCAAGGATTAGATTGTAGTCTCCCATGACAGCCCAGGCTCCCTGGCAAGTTGTCCTTGTGTTCTAATTTCATCTAAGAACCGAATTTTATCTTGCTCGTCCTGTGGACCATAAACCGATGTGATCCAGAAGTAAGATGAGGGTGTGAGGGAGAAACGCACTGAAGCAGTGTATTCCCCGATGAAACCCGAATCTCCAGTAATTTTAGAGCTGTCCCAGGCAATTAAAATGCCACCCCGTGTACCAATGGCAGGAAGATAAAAATAACCATCATAAGCTGGACCGAGGCATTGCATCACGAGATACGGGGAAAAAGTTTCAATCTAAGTTTCCTGAAGGCATACAATTGTGGCTTTGGAAGAAACGACCAAGTTTCTGACCGCATCCCGTCTAGTTCGCGCGTTTAGACCTCTAACGTTCCAACAAAGGAAAATGATAGATGCAATATCCATGACAAACTAA
Organism: Poa pratensis; assembly: GCA_947311845.1. Taxonomy (NCBI): domain Eukaryota; kingdom Viridiplantae; phylum Streptophyta; class Magnoliopsida; order Poales; family Poaceae; genus Poa; species Poa pratensis. The sequence goes on along the minus strand of CAMZMU010000038.1, from coordinate 78,993,286 downwards.
GGAGGACGACCTGTAACGACCACAGTACAACTGAACCTCTAAGAGGCTCGCACGACCGGTGAGGCTGCATCTAGTTCGCATGCTTCTGGCACTATTATCTTGAACAATTCTGCCAGTTTGACGATTTCCTCCTGCGATAGCTCTTTTTCAGTTATCTCTTTCAGTTTGGCCATGGCCTCCTTCCACTTCAAATTTTCTTTAGTTTTCATGCCAGCCTTTTTGGCCAGGACGATCTGCGCCTTCTGTTCGGCAGATAGCCCATTTAGCGACTGTTGGGCAATTCGTTTGCTTTTCCTGTTCGGTGTTGCTTCAGTTTGGCTGTTCCTGCCTCTCCTCCTAGACTGTATTTCCGGCATGGGTAGGATAGGTGGATGTATCTCTTTCAGAGCTCTCCTAGAAAAAGCACCTAGTGCTTGCGAGTTTGCCGGTGAGACTTGCCCTCTCTGGACTGGGGAGCATTGACGCTGCATGGATGTGATAGATCTCGAGCAAGGGCTCTTGCCAGCGTTAACCTCATCCGAGTTGTTTCCTTCCTGACGCTCCTTTTCAGCATTTGTCTGAAGATTACGAAGCATTGGAGAAGCGACCAAATGGGTTTCCGGAACTGTGGATAGTCCACTAAGGAGGATTTGTTTGTCTGTTAGGTTGTGAGCCTCTGATTGGGCTTCTTGTGTCTCCGGGACACAAAATTGTTCATCTGTGCAGACCAAGAGTCTTGATGTGCTTTCCGCGACTTGTTGGGCTTTTGGTGACGAGGTGTTTTGGCCCGCTGCTTCTTCAATAAGGGCCAGATCAGTGGCCGTTAAACCAAGAGAAGGGAACGACCTGTGCTTTTCAAAAGTAGGATCCGCCTCTTGCGCTCCTGCCTTAAATAGGAGGACCTCGGGAACTCGCGATAGCCTTGATGGACGGCTCCCTGTCTTCCGCTCCGCACGCCCATCTTGGGCTAAGAGAAGTAGCTGCCGTCATTATCTCCATCGTATCTTCTGGCATAATTGTGCAGATTTGAGCTGTGTGCTTGTGACCTTTCTCCATCAATAGTACCCATTCTAACTGAAAATGGGAACCTTCTAGGTCCGTGGTCTGACTCAGGAGAGCTGGGAATCCATCGCAGCTGAAAACGTCGCTGCTATTTTCCGATGGGTTATCGTGAGGCGAGTAATCCTCCACGGAGTGTAAATGAATGATTACCTTGTATTGCAAAGTGTCTATGCGGGTGGATCTTCTTCCTCTTCTGAGTGCGGTTGCAGCTAGGGCGGGGTCTGGAACGCGACCATCATGCTGAATATCCGGTTCAGAAAACGGGCTAGCCTGAACTTGGGGATTTTGTAAGGGTTCTCTGTCCAGGCTATGACCTTGAAAGCTCGTAGGTCCTCTCTGTTAGCTGAGTCAGGATGGATGGATTCAATCCAACACGAGGAAGATAGAATTTCCGCAGCGTTTTCCCATGTCCAAGCATGATCTGGGATCCCCACTAAACTGATCGTGCATTTGTAGAACAAGGCCTTAGCATCAGCCTGTAGATGTCTGTTCCATGGCTTGATCATAAGGTGATGTCTAGGAGTTCTGATATCTCCCCCCGCAGTAGCTCTGTTCCTGTAACTGTACGAACCGAACAGAACCAAGAAGTCCGTCGGGTAGTGCCGAAACACTGAAATCGCTTCAGCAGGGATGTTCTTTTCTGTGGCAAATAACTGACGGACTGTCTCTCTAGATGTGGGTGGACGATTGCCTCCAACTTGAACGACCACTGCCCTTTGCAAACTGTTTTCTATCTGTTGCATTTCCGGTGAGAACGACAAGTAACATACATCTCCGTCCGGCCTCATCTGTGGATCTCCCGGAGGGAACTCGTGTTCCAAATCATAGATACCTCCTCTCCTAACTGCGGCATTTCTACGAGAGCTGTACTGACCGGTTGGTAAATCATTTGTTACATTACCCACATGAATAGGACGATCAGAACTGCGATGCGGCGCTCTCCTGGGCGGCGGTGGCAGTGCGCCCTCGCCATAGTTGCGGGAGCTGGACTGCCTTGCCAGAGGGTTTGGCTGAAAGCGATGATCAACCTTGGGCAGTAAAACGCTGATCCTGAGCGCGACCGCGATGGGGAACAGGGGAGGATCGAGTACCCTCGCCCAACGACCTGTTTCTGGAGGTTGCAGCCTCACTGTTGTGCCTGTGTTCAGAGATTGGCCGCCCGTCTTGATGAGGATTAAACTGTCCTGAGCCAACGACCTGTGCAAACGACCTAGGAACTGGATTCCTGCTTGACTCAGCTTCATGTTGAATTGGCTGGCTGCGCGCTCTATCTGCCACGACCCATATTTTCTTGCTGGGAGCTTTGATCCCTGCAGCTGGACCCAAAGTGCGTCTTCTATCCTCCTCTAGGTCAGAGGGATACCTGGTCTTCTGTCGCGCAGAAGGGCGGTTGTCCGCCATGGATGGACTTCTCGGCCTCTTGCTTGTGCACTCGTTCAGGCGATGGCCCGAGAGCCCGCACCCGAAGTAAACATCTAGTATTAACTAGATAAAATATGACAGCGACCTAGCACACCATTAACATAATCAGATCAGAGAGGTTTAGAGATCACTACAAGATCCAACACTTGTAGCCATCGTTGCCTGCGTGTGCAGGCCGTAGTGGAAGTACGTAGAGGAAGTAGTTGTAGCAGATGTTGAAGAAGATCTTGCGAACATCCGGATGCCCTCCGGCCTCCAGTGGCACTGCCCCGGAACGGCTTGCCGAGATTCCATCTCTTCCCGTTGCTGTGCGCAGGCCACGATCGGAGTGGACTAGAAATTTAGGGGAGCAGCTGAACCGGAAACTAACCAGGGTAGAATAACAAGTCGCCAGACCCTCTTATAATGTGCGCACACGACAGGGGAGCCAGAACCATGAGTTGGTTATGGTGCCCCCGATCAGGGCGGTTTGTTACGTACGAAGAGGTCCGGAACGTTGGTTCGTGGGCCTCTTCTTATCTTTCTTTCATAACATTATTTGACTTTGTCATTATCTGTTAAAACTGACAGATCTAAAACCAACAAGTCTTAGTCCCGTGATGATTCAACCCGCTCCTTTTTCCTGTGTATGCTCGCCATTGGAGATGCCCAACACCCAGCCTCCTACCTCCAACGACAAACCAGTCCTCCTCCTCATGGCAGGACGTGCGGGCAGGCACCCGAACCAACGGTGGTCTCGCTGATTCGGGTCGCGGTCCTCCGGCTGACGGAGTTGCCCACATTAACCTTGCGATCGAGCTTAGGGTAGCGATATCCACACAGTGGAATGAGGATTTGAGCTCCGGTGCAGTAGTTTGTTGGGAACACGGGCTGTATGACGTGCATGACAGTCACCACGCTGAAAACATTGCTATGCTCGCACGGGAAAATGGGGACTCGGCCTTTCCTTGGCCTCCTTCTTGCCCCCATCCTCCCTGCTAAGCTGCGTCGCTTTCCCCTTGGTGGATTTGCACGTCGCTGTCTTGACGTCGACACGGACGCCGAACGCGCACCAAGGTTTAACGAGGCCACCCTGCTGCGACGAATTGGATCTCGTGAGCTCGTACCGGTCATAGACCAACGATCAGAGGACCGCAGACACCATGGGGTTCGACTGCCATCCCAAGAAGTCACGCAAGTGATGAGGTGAGGTTATGTTGGTTATACTGTGGTTCTGTCTCGCCGTCGAGCACGATGGAGGAAAGGACGCGTCCGCAGTGGTTGGACGGTGGGGTTGACCAGATGAGGTGGTGCTGTCGGGGACAAGGAGTCGACCTCCTTTTTTATTGGATATTTGACGTTTTAAATATGACTGACAAGTGGGACCTAGTCCCGTGCCATCAAATTTTGCGGGTCCCAATGTTAATTCGAGCTCAATACTATTTTCCTAATTTTTCAATGTTAAAATGAATGAATTTATATCAATACTATTCGCCTTGTTTCGACATGATTGGATTTTCTCGGGAATTTAAAACTTTTCCGGACTTGAGTTAAAAATTTCCTAACCTTGTTCAACAGCATAAAAGGAGTGGATTAATATGACTCTACAAAAATAAAAGAAATGGACGGGAAAATATTCCATTTGGTGTTTTCAAGATTGTAATTTACATTTTTGGATTTTCGGGAATATTAAAATTAATTTCCAATTCAAATTAATCGATAGAGAGAAGGTAATACAATCCTCAAAATATGGACCGGAAATAATTTATCTAATATTTCTATTTTTTTGTTGTTTTAAATAATTTTTTATACTTAAACCCTTAAGACTATTTGGTATATCAATCCCAATAGACACCAAGTATATTACCCTAGCTAGCCGCGTGTTTCCTATGTCGCTTATATCGTTACACCATTGCTGTGATAAAAACAGAATCGATGGGGGTTCAGATCCTCCTCAAGCAGTGGTGCTAATATAAGAACTTACCTGTCCTACAAGGCAAGAAAACATCTTTGCTTTGCTAATCACACCTCCAGCACCGATAATGCCCTAATATGTGTTCTATCACTTAGGATATTATGGTAGCTCTGAAATAAGTATACACAGAACATGGCATCTCTTTAAGGCATCCACACGCCCTGCCATGTTTGTATGAATTCGAGGGAAATCAGTTTTGACTAGTAGGTGTACTGTACATACACCCACTATCGAAAAAATGTATTTTAAAATGTCAAAAAAATTAAACAAAATTTTATGTGTACATACGGACATTCATGTCAGTACAAAAAGTTTCAGAAAAAAAGAACATTTTTTGTGGTGCAACAAAATAACTTTTCATGAGACATTTTTTTGTCTTTTTATGCAGATCAAGAAAAATGTTATTTTCTGACGAAACTTTTTTTGCGGACATAGAATGTGCATATGTTAAACCGAAATTTTTGTTTAGAATTTTTGTATAGTTCGAAATGCATTTAAAATACATTTTCATAACGGGGTGTATCTAGTCATATGAGTCAAAACATCGTGTTGCTTATATTTTTTTTTGAACTTAATATACTGCATGTATTCATCAGCATACAACAAGGAATACAACACGCGCAGTACATGGCAAGTGGGTCCCAAGCCCAGCACAACAGCAGAAAAGACCACAGAAAAAAGGAAATTACAGCTTGGTCCCCGAGATCCTCTGCTGAACCCGCCGCCGATCTGCCACCTCTACTCCGCCGCCGAAGACGCCGGAGAAGAAGCCGACCACCGCCGAACCTGGAACGAGGCGTAGCTCCACTCATGTAGGCGGCCTCAAGATCCACCCGAAGCACAGCGACGAGATTTGACTCCTTGAACGAGCACGGCCAAACCACCACCTCCTCCAAACCACCACACAAACTCCGGCCACCCTGCGCCGGAGACCAACAGACACCACCGTAGTCTCCCGAACTTACCTCGCAATCCCACGTCGCCGCAGGAGAAGACGACGACGCCGCGACAGCTGGGACGGAGGACAGGAACCCAAGAACAGCACTCGCCGGCGCCGCCGCGACGAGCATGAAGGGTACACACCAACACGACGGATCGAAAGATCCGCGAGACAGAACACCATACATACAACACCAACCATCCGCATTCGCCGGCTAGAGAGAGGAAGGAAGGTGGATTTATTCCTCCACAGTGCCATCGATCTCCTCTCCAGATCGACGCGAGAGGCCCTAAAACTAGCCCTAAGCTAGACCTATCTACTCGCCGGAACGAGATCCGGAGCTTCCCCCGCCTCACAACGCCGCGACGGCGCCGGAGGCGGAGGGAAGCAGAGGAATCGCCGCCGAAGCTTCGGTCGCCTTCTTTTCGCCTCTCTGCGAACTGAGCCCGGCCCTATCCCTTCCTCTCTCTATGTAAATTGTGTTGCTTATATTTTTTTTCTTGTGTCGTCACTACTTGCATTTTGATTTTGTATATTCTCTCTGTGGATCTCGCATGAAAGTACAGCCGCTGCTTTCCAAGACTTTCTCGATTGGAAGTTTAAGAAAAAGATTTCCCCGATTGGACGAAAGCTTCCAGCGGCTTCTTCAGTTCCTGAAATTTAGTTATCGAAGTACCAATCTTCATTGGACACCACATTCTAGCTGATAAAAAATGTTGTTTGATTTGCAGATAGAGAGAGGAGAAAGAGGGAGGAAGCAGAGAGGATAGCCAATCTTGACGCAATTGCAGCTAAGCAGGCGTAGATGACTAGAGGGAAAGGGAGAGATGCATGGAAGAGAAAGCACAGTTAGAAAGAGAGGCTCTCTTGAGAGGAGCGGACCCCGTGCGAGCACCTGATGCTGCTGCTGTCTGCTGCATTCCGTGTTGCTATAGATCAATCACAGGATTCGCGCGTGGTCTGTCTTCTCCCACAAATCTTGAATAGTCCAGCTAAATCTAACATATATACCCTCTGCAATGTACCTGCTGCCGGCCAGTATCAAAGACATGTCATCTTAGAAGTGATGTATGGTCGGCTGTTCTTTCATTTCCCCTCTGTCGTGTGTGAGATATGATAGCTCATGCATGATCCTGTAGCCGATGCTTGCACGATATTTGTTGTGTTTTGTAGTCTATCTGCTGAATTAACGACGTAGCCACAACTCCTAACTAACAACAACGTCATTCCATTTCATCAACATATATACAACTGATGAATATCTCATGGTGCACATAGGAGAAGAAAGAAAGAATCACATGATCTAGATACAACGAGGCCATGGTCGAAAAGAGAACATCTACTCTCTAGCTAGCTTGGAAGGAAACTGATGGAATCGATGAGTTGGACGAGGAGCACCACATGAGAAGACATACTTTCTCCTCTTCTCCTTTTCTCACATCCTTTCTACCAGCTCGCCACCCATGCATGCACCGATGCTTTACGCCTCCACTCATCACCGGCCACTTCTTAACTGGTTTTATATAGACACGATTACCACGACTTTATTCCCTTTGCCCAAAAGCCATCCACATTCGTTTTTTTTTAAACCTATGGCGGGAGCTCCCGCATTGCATTATAGAAGAGAGAATTGATCCAATTAATCAGAGAAATCGGACCCAAAAACCATACAAAACGCGGTTAAAAAACCGCACACTCTAACTCATGGAACATCGTCTGTGCCTGAAACAAGAGAGACTAAACCAAGCTAACAAGGCACACCTCATATCCAACTAACAGACACTCTCCAAACAAACACAAACTCTCACAGCTAGAGATGCACCGGTGTGCACCCTCTATAAAGAAGAGATCAACCATTACTCACAACTAAATCTCGAAAAGCCTCCATTACCTGCGGTGTGCGCTGCTTCTTGTACATCTGCAAATAAGATTCCATTTTCTCCTCTATGGCTTCTTCGGTGACTCTCTCTTTGCTCTTGAGTTTTGGGATTTCCCCAAAAGCCTCCGCCCGCCTAAACTTGGCGCGCTTGGCTGCTGGGATGTCACAATCTTGTTTTTCTTGTCCAACCGGATGCTTCGCCGCTCGGCCAAAGAGGGAGCATCCACCCGAAGCTGCTTGTCCTTGGGCATGTCGGCAATCTCTCGACAGAGCTCCACCATCAAGAAAGGCAAGGTCTTCTCCTGTGGCTCGAAAGTATCATACTGAGCCATCACCTTGGCGATCTTCTCCTCCAGGCTAGGGGCATCAGAACCCCTCAACTCCTTCAATGCCAAAGGCATCACCACTCGAAGATCCTTCATCGGGGTCCCTGCACCACCGGCGAGACATGCTCCGAAGCAGCAATAGGCGTGGGGGTGGATTCCAGGGCAAGCGCCGACGCTGAAGAGGTCACACCCCTGGGAGAGTAGCAACCAAAGCGGTCGACCCCGACATCTGCGTTGCCCCCAGTACCCAGAGATGGTATTGGCTCCACCTGCACCCCAGCCAACGGCAGGGACAGCCTCTCGAGAGCAGCCTCAGCCCGCTCCAGCAATCCCCCAACGCGCTCCATCAAACCCTGCATCTTGAGCTGAGCCGCGACCATCTCCTCAAGCTGAGCCACGACCAATCCTTGCAGCTCTGCCCGCAGCGACGTCGCCTGCTCCTGCTCAGCCCGCAAAAGAGCCGCCTGCTCCTCGAGGCTTTTCAGCACGTTGGACGGAGCTGCCGGGCTGGCAGGCGCAACATGGTGACAGTTGTCGGCGTGAGGGGCAGAGCGAGAGGTCGCAACCTCGGCCCAAGAGCAGGAGCCGTCCGGACGGCGAGCCGGAGTAGGGGTGCCAGGAAGGGAGGCCTCCTGGGAGATGGAGCCGGCGAGGTGGTCGATGCAGTCCCGCGCACAGTGGCCGGAGCAGCGGCAGGTGAGGCGGCGAATCGGGTCTCTGCAATCCTTGGCGAAATGTCGCCTGGAGAAGCAGCGGAAACAACGCCCGCGCAGCCTCCTCCTGAAGGCAGCTTCCCGCTCGGTGCAGGCCCGTTGATGGCGCGGCGGTCCAGGCTCCTTCCTAGGCGGCGGGGCAAGCCCATCTCCACCCTCCGGCGGTGCCGTCCCACAACCTCCACCCAAGCCCTCTCAGCAGACACCACAGGGGCATCGGAGACGAGCGTCGGCGTGAAGTTCGGCGGGAGCTGGGCAGGGGGAGGAGGCAGGGGTACCTCAGAGGACTCGAGAGACGGCCAGGCATCTCCTCAAGCGGTGCCTCGGGATCCTCCTCCACGCCGAGCAGGGAGCTGAAGCAGAGGTCGCCGATGACCAAGGACTCGATCCCGAGGGCGTGACACATCTAGGGCGAAACAGGCCGGGCCGCGCAGCTGCTGGGGCGAAGGAGACTGGTGCGGGCGAAGGGAGACGGTGGACGACGGGGCCGGAGCGGCCGTCGCCGGGAGGGGCCGGTGGTGGGAAGGGGAGGCCGGGCTCGTCTCCTCCATGGCTGGCCTAGCAGCACGAACGGGGGAGTGAGGAGGTGGATGGGGAGGAGCGGAGGGAAGGCGGTCGGCGGCGGGGCGGGGCATGGCTGGGCGTGAGGAGGGGCTGGCTAGCTGGGGCTGGGCGGCGGCGGCGGTGGCGGATTCGCCAGCGCGTCGCGGGAGAGGATAGGGTTGGCTATCCCGTATTTCTCAGTTTCCTCAGCATCTGCTCCCATCTCCACATTCCATTCCCATTTTATTCTTCTTCTTAGTGATCCTTTACTTACTGCATAATACTTATCCTTTCTTTTTCCACGGTCTGATTTTCCCAGTCCAATCTTATTTTGAAATTCCCGTCTACCTTTCGGTGGGTTACTAACAGCCCAAATCTATTACTACAGTTTTCTAATCCAAACAAATGCATTCAGATCCGTACTCTCAAGTTTTGCAATCAGCTTTCAATCGGAGCCAATTCATATTTCAAAGTATCGTGTCACGGAAAACAATGCCCCACGTCGGTGGCACAGCTAACTTTCACAGGCTTACAAGTCATCACACGCAAATGTGTGCGGCGCAAAATGTACCTAGGGTATACATGCAAGAGAAGAAATGCCATCGGGATTTCTTAACGAAGTTTACAAGGATGTTGACATATCTCATTTGTTTGTCTCTTGGATAAGGTCCTTTCGATACAACGACCAACATTCATAATACTACCCAAGTTCCAGATTGATCCAACCAACACTTTCGACATGAGAGACCTTAGATGAGAAATGACGCGCCGACCACCGTTGTGCTACGTCGGTGGCGAGGGAGGACAATATGAAAGTGATGTAGTACCAATAGCTCACGTGAACATTAAGTTTGGGGTGAGATGTTGTCTTACGAAGGTGACCCACGTTGGTCGAGATGTGGGTTGGATGTTCGGTTTGGGTGAGATCCTTTGTGTTGTGTTTGTTGTGTATGGTGGCTACTAGTATCCGGGTTAGCATTGTAAGCCGAAAGAAATCGTTCTGGCCACTTCGCTACTCCTTCCCTAAATTCGATACACCTGTCTCGAGTGTATTCTAAAAAGAAGGTTGTTCAGTTTGAAATGTTTTTAAGGTGTTGATTTTGATGCCGCGCGTTTTCGATCAAATTAGGGAGAACAACTAGTTTCAGCCGAGACAAATGCACATATGCTCTACCCAAAATAATAATATCTTAGCTTTTCTTAGCTCCAGAGTATAAAAGATCTCACGCTGATATTTTGTACGCCTGTAGCATACATTGTTGAGCATATCCAGATTTTCTTTGGGTGTTTTTGAATCACCCAAATATGATTTATTTTTTATTTTTTAATACGATAAAGGGCTCCGTGAGCTTGGTTAATTTGCTTAAGGTGAACAGCGGGACAGGAGGATTCCCTCGTGTGTCGAACAATGGCCCACCTGTTTTGCTTAGCAAGCAAGCAGCTTCACTGCCTCCTTGTGCACGTGTGTTGTAATCTAATCCGAAAACGGATGGAATCAATGAGTTGGATGAGCACCGAGAGAGACAGAGAGAGAAAAAAAACGGGGAAGACATTCTTCCTCCTCTCAAGCTTTCTCTCATGCCTTTACCAGCTCAGCGCCCATTCATTGATATGCTTTACTTTACGCCATCATTCAGCATCGATCACTGCTTAATTGTTGTCAAATAGCCACGATTAATGCAAAACGACTTCATTATTCTCTTTGCCCAAAAAACATCCAACACTTGCATTCTATCTTTATCGATCCTTCATATTCTTTTCAAGTACTTTCCTTTGCTTGCCACGACTACTTGATTGTCTCCCCGTTCGACCTCGGTTTGCTATTCCAGTAGCAAAGATGATTGTTCAACAAGTGTCGAGTGGTGAGGTGCGCCACATAATAATACCCTGTATTTCCAAGAAAGAAACAAGCGAAACCATATATGGTGAGCGATGAGGTGTTGTATGGTAGGACAGGTTGGTTAGACATGGCTATCACGATACGTGGGTTGGTTGTTAAATAACGGTTTTGCTAATTCTAGGTCGATTGAGAATTAACTAAACCTCAATCGCCTTCTTATTAATTGGATTTTAGTTAAATATAAATCGACTTCTTATTCATCGCCGTCGCGATTCGTGTTAAACTTAGAGTTGCACATGAGATAGAGCGTGTGCAGTTGACTGAAATTTAACTCTGAGTTGCACATCAGATACAATACAATTGTAAGATTGACTAAAATTTAGCTAAATCAAATTGACCGAGACTTAGATAATCTCAATAAATATAAATAAGAAAAACTTATTAAACCAAAGTTTGGTCTATAGCTACCACCAGAAAAATATATGGCAGAAAACCATAAAAAGTCTCGCGGTGGTCAACTAATAGTATAGCAACAAATATGAAGGGAGTTTAAAATATGCATGGAATACGTACTACTAGCAGCCGTCTGCTACAAGTATAAAAATGGAGGTGCTTTGTAAGTGAAGCTGGGAGGCTCCCTTTTCATATAAAAAAAAGAGAGTAGAAAATGGAAGTGAACAATTCAAAAAGCAGCGAGGCGGCTGGGTCTCACCAGTTTCTTCCTCCGTTCCGTCCCCTTTCCTTCGCTTTCCTTGCCTTCACTTCGAACTCCGCAGTCTCTGTTGTGCTCTGCTCTGCTGCGCCCACCTCCACCACCACCACCACCGCCATCAACCCCCAATCAATCAAATCGATCTAGGGTTCCTCTCCCCACCCTCCCTCTGCTCGGGGGTGACTCTGGGTCCGCCATTGTATGGTGTTGGAGTCAGTTTTAATCGGAGGAGGTTCCCGGAGTAACACCAGCTGCTGCAACTAGAGCTTCCGATGGCGTCGTCCTCCGGGAGGCGGACGGCCCCCGGCGGCGGCGGGGAGCCGTCCTCCGCGTCGGGGGCCTCCGGCTCCGGCGGCAGGAGGATCCTGCGCACCCAGACGGCGGGCAACCTCGGCGAGTCCTCCATCTTCGACAGCGAGGTCGTCCCCTCATCGCTCGTCGACATCGCGCCCATCCTCCGCGTCGCCAACGAGGTCGAGCAGAGCAACCCGCGCGTCGCATACCTCTGTACGCTTCCACTATCCATCACTTCTGCTTAATCACTAGTACTAGTACTTAATTGCTACTGCTTGCCACTAGTACTGTGGTATTCCATTCTACTCCACCTGACGACTCACATGAGTGAGCCACTAATCGTCATAGTTAACTGATTTGGAGTCGGTATAATTCCCTAGATGCCCTACAGACTAGTATCTTTTTTACTGACATTAATAATTAACTAATTTTGAGTCAGTATAATTCCCTTCACTAGCTGCAGTACACCACTAATAGTTAACTAAACTGGAGTCAGTATAATTTGGAGTCATTACTTCGTGTATTCTATTCCACTCTACTCTACCTGACGGCACACTGCACACCTGACTACCTGAGTGAGTACTAGGAGTATAGTTAACTAGTAATTTGGAGTCAGTAATTACTGCCACTAACAGTTAACTAAACTGGACTCGGTAGAATTCCCCTTCCCTAGCTGCTACGGACGGAGTACTCGATTACAAGCAACTGTTCTGCTGTTGCCTCACCCAAACAATGGATGGTTGTCCAGGTCGCTTCTACGCCTTCGAGAAGGCCCACCGGCTCGACCCGACATCCAGCGGAAGGGGTGTCCGTCAGTTCAAGACCGCGCTCCTGCAGAGGCTCGAGAGGGTATGTGACCTGCCTGCCAATGCGCAGGCGCTTCTTACAACCTTAGCTAGCATTTCCAATTTGTTTTAACTTCAAATTATTTCATAGTGCTCTGTATGCTCGGCAGAAAGAATAATTAATTGCACACCATCGAAGTGCCATATTAAAATTAAGGCTGTGCTTACCATATGTTTGTCTCGTTAGGAAAACGATCCCACACTCAAGGGGAGGGTGAAACAGAGCGATGCGCGGGAGATGCAGAGCTTCTACCAGCACTACTACAAGAAGTACATCCAAGCTCTTCAAAATGCTGCCGATAAAGCTGACCGGTGAGCAAGCACATCCTTTTTCTTTCCATGTGTCCACATATGCTGCTGACTTGTTTACATGCATCTTGCGCTCTTGCCTCGCCCGCTTAATTCGCTTGTCTGAATTGCTCAGTGCGCAGCTCACAAAGGCGTACCAAACTGCAGCCGTCTTGTTTGAGGTCCTAAAGGCCGTCAACGTTTCGCAGAAAGTCGAACTTGATGAATCGGTAAGCTCCAGAAACAAGCCTTTTTTTTGTGTGGATTCTGGCTTCTTTGGGCGTCGCAACATTCTCTTTCTTTTGTCACACTTCAGTCGTTATGTTTTCTAAACAATGAAAAAAGAACACTGCCATTGTTATTCTAACAAAATGTTCATGTTCACTTCCCCATTGTAATTTTTGCAGATTGATAAAATTAATAAACAAGTCGAGGAAAAGAAAAAGCTGTATCTCCCTTTCAATATCCTCCCGCTCGATCCTGACAGCGCGCATCAGCCTGTTATGCAATTTCCTGAGGTTCCCATCCTGATTCTCATATCATACTTTGGCGAGATGTACCCACTGCTGATCACAATACCACTTATGTCATGTGTCATTATTATATGTAGATACAAGCCGCTTTTCACGCTCTTCGTAATACAAGGGGTCTGCCATGGCCCAAGGACCATGAAAAGAAGGCTAATGCAGATCTTCTTGATTGGCTTCAAGCTATGTTTGGCTTTCAGGTTATCCCATCACATCAGCTATCTACCTCCACTTTCATATCAGACTTATTCATGTTGATGATCTGTTTGTGAGCTCTGGCCTCAACAAAGCTCTGCCACTACAGATACATGTTCTCAAACTTCAACAATCACTTTTGTAGAAAGATAATGTATCCAATCAAAGAGAACATCTCATACTATTGCTTGCCAACGTGCATATAAGGCGGATTCCCAAACTCGATCAACAACCAAAGGTATCATCTTTCCCAACATATACACATGCTGAGGTGTGTGCACATGGATCCTCGTGCAATGAATGAGGTTGTTTACTCATTTCCATTTTGGTAATATTTTTAGTTAGATGATCATGCGCTGGATGAAGTTATGAAAAAGCTCTTTAGAAACTACAAGAGGTGGTGCAAGTACCTTGGCCGAAAAAGCAGCTTATGGTATGATGTTCAATCCTCGGTGGAAATTTAGATGTTAGTCATGATTACGTTATTTAACCCATGCCTGCAATTATCAGCTCTTCATAGTCCATTGGTTCACTAATATTGATCATTATCTTTCTAGGCTGCCGACTATTCAACAAGAAGTACAACAGCGGAAGCTTCTCTACATGGGCCTTTATCTGCTCATATGGGGCGAGGCGGCTAACCTAAGATTTATGCCTGAGTGTATTTGCTACATCTATCACCATGTATGGCCAATTTTTCTTTCTTTTTTTCAAATAAACGCATGATCTATTTACTGGGCCATCGATCTGAGTTCTTAACTCAGTGTCCTAATTTACTGCTTACAATAAAATTGATGCAAAGGATAGTATTGCGTTTTTTTTGGATTGTTGCAAACATGTATCCTACCAATTTTTTTGGTCATGGTGAGAAAAAAATTGGTCTTTGTCGATGATAAACCCTTTTTTGCATGCCAATGGCTCTTTGCTCACTCTAGCTCATTTTTCTTGCCAACATTAGCGAATTCATGGGCAAGCAAAACAATGACCAATATGTTGGTAGGCAAGCTCAGACTGAAAACGAAATACCTTCCTAATCTTATCTGACTCTAACCTGCACAAATCTGTTGGCATCTTGTGAGGAGTCACATTTTGTACACCAGTTATATAGGAAAATATATGGGTGTGATTTACCTTAGGCATGAGGACTTGCCTGCAAAACTTTCACTTAAAACGAGCAATCTCTCTCGAGTCAAATCGTAACTTACCTAGAAACTATGTGAGTACAACGTTAGGTGGAGAGTGGCTTGTACATGCATGGCTCCATTGATTATTCAGTAGCCACTAGCTAAGACTGTTGAGGTGAGAAGTCCTTGACAACTTGGCCACATGATGCATGTTCTAAGCACTACAACATCAAACAATGTTGTTTACTTGATATTTTATGCATATGTTAGTTCATTCCGAGGTAATCCGGTACACTAATCAAGGAAGTTCTCAAAAATCCCTATTTTTGCCCATTCCCGTTTCTTCTAGGCATGCTTCTTAGTATGTTGGGCCATTGTAAATGGGCGAAATGTTGAGGTTAATGCATTACATTTCTGTGCTAGCAAAGTTTTACATACCATCAATGATTTTGTCGCCATTTCATACTTCCCACCTTTTAGCAATCGTGATGTATTCATGGACAGATAGGTGAAAAGATGCTTGATTATATTACGGTAGTTTACCGGTCATGGTTGATTGGCTTGGGTCATTGTTGTATGTATAGACCTTAGCTCTTGCAATGAGTTGATTTGTGGCAAGTTAGTATAATGTTTTTTTTTGTTGCAGATGGCTTTTGAATTATATGGTATGTTGGTTGGAAATGTGAGCCCATTAACCGGTGAAAATGTTAAACCCGCCTATGGTGGTGGAGAAGAAGCCTTCCTGAAGTTAGTTGTGACTCCAATTTACAAAATTATAGAGATGGTAAAGTTTCTTTATTTCCATTATCATGGATTAGTTCAAGCACGTTCAACTTATGTCCTTCGGAATTTTTAAATAGGAAGCTGAACGGAGCAAGACAATAAAATCAAAACACTCACATTGGAGAAATTATGATGATCTCAACGAGTACTTTTGGTAAATATAGCATAATTCAATATTATTTTGCAATATTTGCAGCCAATTTTTTAGGAAATCTTGTATTTTTTTTTCATTGCTTATCAGGTCAAGAGATTGTTTCCGATTAGGATGGCCCATGAGAGCTGATGCTGATTTTTTCAAGACTCCGAACTTTGCTCTTACTCCTCGTGATCAGATGAGTGGAGTAAGTCCACTAATATGAATGTAGCATACTCTCATAGAAATAAAGTACCTTTACTAACATTGAAGTAAACAACTCAGTAGTATAATTTGTAAAACAAGCATGCATTTAACTGTTTGATAAAAAACATATCATTTGATACCGCATAGTTTTGTTCATAAGATGATACATTTTCTTATTGTGAACAATGAGTATGATGGTAGATTTAAGCTGCCTGTTTTATACTAACATTTTTTATTTTTTTTCCAACGTCCAAAGATTCTTGTCCTATGATAAGCTTCTGTTCCCATCCAAACGATTTTAAGTCGAGTACAATGGTAGATTTTGTAATGCATCACAACTGATACGATTTTGCTAGGTTATGTGTTGTGTAGTCTTCAGGCGAGTGTAGAGAAAAAACTCCTGTCAGTTAAAAGTTATTTATAGATTTGCCTTGCAATATACCCAAATAGATATTTCAGTTTATTTCTTCATGTGCCCTTTTGTTATTGACATTTCTTGTTCTATTCCAGGAGAACAGACCAGCTGGTAGTGACCAATGGATGGGAAAAGTCAATTTTGTTGAGATACGGTCATTTTGGCACATCTTCCGTAGCTTTGACAGGATGTGGAGCTTCTTAATTTTGTCTTTACAGGTTTATTGTGATTTTCACCTTCGTCTCAGGCCTGTTTTTTTTTTTCGATTACATTTTTTAGTGTTTTTCTGTTTCCTTACTGTTTGTTCTATTTCACTCAGGCCATGGTAATAGTTGCTTGGAATGGTGGCACACCAAGTGATATCTTTGATGCAGGAGTATTCAAACAAGTTTTGAGCATATTTATAACGGCTGCAGTAATGAAATTTGGCCAAGGTAATGTTGGCAATGTGAAAATTCCCCTCCCCCCTCCGAATATTATTGGCTGTATGCACATAAGTCTTTTTTTGTTAGCTGCCTTCGTTATGTACACCTCACATTACTTATCAGATAGAAAACCACCCATTAGCTTGATGGTTACACATGATATTAATTTATACAGTTTGAATCGTTATCTGCGCCATTTACCGTAAATCTAGCATAAGAGCTTTTGCTGATCTAAAGGCAGTGGTACTGCAGCCAAATTATTAATTATATGGTCTATATTCTGTACCAAAGCTTGATGAAAGAACGTCTGTTCAATTTGATATCATTTTCCTGAACATTATATTCGTAGCATGAAATCGGAGCATGGTGGTTGGTCAGGATTTTTTTTTGTACACACTGACATTCTTTATCGTTGGCTAGGTTTTTCATAAGTATATTTTGATGCAGCAATTCTGGACGTTGTCCTCAGCTGGAAAGCAAGAAAAAGCATGGCTCTTGTTGTTAAACTGCGGTACATCTTAAAATTACTATCAGGAGCTGCATGGGTTGTAATTTTACCAGTTACTTATGCATACTCCTGGGATAATCCTACTGGTCTTGGGAGAACAATGAAAAGCTGGCTCGGTGATGGGCGGGGGCAGCCATCATTATACGGCTTGGCTGTTGTGATATATTTGGCACCAAATATGCTGGCAGCCACGTTATTTGTTTTTCCTTTCCTGAGGAGAGCTCTTGAGAGATCAAATCTTAAAGTCACAACCTTCATTATGTGGTGGTCACAGGTAGTTTTCCTTTGGCAGTCTTATTCAAGTTGTTGTGTCATGATACCATGTTTATGCTTAGATGTAAAACATTCCTTTGGCAGCCTCGTTTATTTGTTGGAAGAGGAATGCATGAGGGTGCATTCTCCCTTTTCAAGTATGTTTGCCCATCTAAGCATTTCTTGCTCTTTACGAATTACCATTGCACATACTCTTTCTGAGCATTGTCGCTCTTCCAGGTATACAGTATTCTGGGTCCTTCTTCTGGCCACAAAATTGGTAGTGAGCTACTATGTGGAGGTATTATTCGGAAGTGATTTCATCATCATTTTGTTAGACAGGACACCCGAGTATATTTCTACATTATTAGACGGGAATATATTAATATGGCTTAGCAATTTCTTAACTAAGGTTGATACCATAGAACTGACAATTAAAGGAGATCGCCATAGTTGAGTTTGACATGCCACACATATATTTGAAAAAGAAAAATTGCACTGTAGGTCCACAAACTTGAGACATTTAGATCTTCCAGAATGAATGTTTAGGTCAGTAATTGACTCTATCCCATCAAAGTATAGCTAGCCATGCATTTCAAGGGAAGTTTTGTCCCATTAATGTCTTGGTGGCTAGGATTAGAAACGGTGTCGTTCCTCATCACTCATAGGTAAAACTCTTGCTGCTAAAATGTCATTGAGTAAATTATTTGCTCATCTTATCATATGCCTGACCTGCAGATCAGGCCACTTGTGCAACCCACAAAAGATATAATGAAGGTGCCAATAACAACATTTCAGTGGCATGAATTTTTTCCACATGGTCTCTCTCTCTCTCTCTCTCTCTCTCTCTCTCTCTCTCTCTCGCGAGTTTCGAACCTGGGTGGGTTCTCCACATATGGAATCTCCCTTGAAATGCCGAACTAAAATACTGAATTTTTAACATATACTTATCTTTGGTTTTGTCTGCAGCAAAGAACAACATCGGTGTTGTCATTGCACTTTGGGCTCCTATCATTCTTGTATGCTTTCTTTCCATTTCATTGTTTAGAACAGAAGAAGTTGCTCTTCATATTTTGACTTCCCTTGGTTTAATTGTCAGGTTTATTTCATGGATACCCAAATATGGTATGCAATTTTCTCAACGTTAGTTGGTGGTATCTATGGAGCATGTCGACGTCTTGGCGAGGTTAGTAAAGTCAACCAATATTCGACATTGTTGTTCGATAGACTCTTGGCCTTTTTGGGCTGTATGTAAACCCTGCCAGACTTCCATTTTTGTGAACCTTCCATGCTACACCTCAGTATTTCTAGATCCATTTGTGCCCCTTCTGTGATTATTGTACAAAGGAACAAAGTAACTTACAGAGTATGCTGTTGTTTGTCTTAATAAATCAGATACGGACCTTAGGAATGTTAAGATCCCGCTTCGAATCTTTGCCAAAGGCTTTCAACGATCACTTGATTCCAAATGAGTCGAAGAGGAGAGGATTCCGCTCTGCTTTCTCTAGTAGACATTCCCAGGTGTGGATTTCTTGATTTGCATATTTTATTTGAGACCACATTAGGTGTAGATCCCTGCCATGAGGAAGCATTTATTTCTTATTGTCTTTTAACTTGGCATCTGACATGCTTAAGTTACTTTTAGAAACCTGAGGATGACAAAGAAGAAGAAAAGATAGCTGCAAGATTTGCTCAGATTTGGAATCTAATTATCACAAGCTTCCGCGAGGAAGACTTGATCGATAACAGGTGTGGCATCTAATATCTACCCTTACATATTGACCGCCTTTCTTTGAATTCTTGCTGACCTGTTGTCTGTTGTCTTTTGCTCAGGGAGAAAGACTTGTTACTTGTTCCATACTGCAAAGACCGTGAAATCGATATAATCCAATGGCCACCATTCCTGCTTGCTAGCAAGGTACACATTCTCGTTCAACGCCTGCTTGTTATTTTGGTAAAATGAGGTATTGTTTCATTTTATTTTATTAACTTTATTTCAGATTCCAATAGCATTGGATATGGCAGCAGATAGTGGAGGAAAAGATCGTGACCTAAAGAAAAGGATGCAGTCGGACCCATATTTTACTTATGCTATCAAGGAATGCTATGCTTCATTCAAAAACATCATAAATGCTTTAGTGGTTGGTCTTCGGGAGAGAGAGTATGTTTCTCCATTCCCACTCTTAAATGTGATTCAATCTTTGATTTTCTTTTATTCTGAAAAACTTTGTGACATACATTTCAGTTTCATAGAAAAGATTTTTAAAGTGGTGGATGATCATATAGCAGAAGACACTCTGATAAAGGAGCTCCACATGAGTAACCTACCTACCCTGAGCAAAAAGTTCATCGAGCTGCTTGACATATTGGTATACAATTGGTCATCATGGTCCGGATCACGTTGAATGTGTATATGGCCTAATTCTTTTTCGTTCCATGCAGCAAAACAATAACAAAAAAGACCAAGGTCAGGTCATCATTTTGTTTCAGGATATGCTCGAGGTGGTTACAAGGGATATAATGGATGAACAACTCAGTGGGTGAGAGACCGAATTATCTTTCTACAATAGGAACTACTCCAGTAGAACAGCCTTTTGTATGTAGAATAGAGGGCATTGCACACGTAGCAAAATGCCCTCTCTTACAGAGAGTAAGGTGTTGAAACACACGCATGCACTCTGCACACACGAGCAAGCAACCAGCCCATTAGCACTTAGTACCCTTACCTGAGTAGTTTTTTCTATACGATATAATTTCTTTCCAGTTAATAGAGCGATCCATACATGATCTGCTTTCACTTATAATAACTCAACTTTCTATGCATGATTTACCATCAGCCACATGCCAGGTTGTTGTACCAGTTTCGTTGGACATTACGTGCTTTAGGTTCTTGGTTGCTGTGTGTGCTCTCTTTCTTGCTTATACGTATTGCTATCTCTTGATCAGGCTTTTGGAAACGGTACACGGTGGAAATAACAGAAAACACGAAGGAATTACACCACTTGACCAACAGGAACAGGAACAGTTGTTCACTAAAGCTATTGAATTTCCTGTAAAGAAATCAAATGCATGGAATGAAAAGGTTATGTTTTGAATTTGTTATTTTATTTTTCCTTTGAAGCAAGTACATGTTTGTACATTTGATATTAATGCTAAGCTTCTAAAATTGGTGCTCATGTTCTTGGTTCTAGATAAAAAGGCTTCTGCTCACCGTGAAGGAATCTGCTATGGATGTTCCAACAAACCTGGATGCTAGAAGAAGGATATCTTTCTTTGCTAATTCCCTTTTTATGGAGATGCCACATGCTCCAAAAGTGCGGCAGATGCTGTCCTTCTCGTAAGTTTTTGTTTTCTCTAAAAAATTATGATGTATTTTACTATGTTTGATTCATTGTGTGATGGATCTGGATTAGGTTCATTGTGTATCTTCTGTTACTCCCTAGAGTTTTGCTTCTAGTTTCCTTCATATAATTTAATTTAAATGGTCATGCTTCCGTAGTTCCGTTACTCCCTGAAAAAATTATACATGATGTTGTGCTAGTGCCACTCAATGTGTACTGGTGAAGTGGTGGTAACTGGTTAGGGCTGTGGTGTTACAGACTGTGCCTCATGTAGTACAGCCTTTGCCAAATTATGTTCCTTGCATTAACTAGAGTAACGATGGATTAAACATTTGGCCTATTGCCTTTTTACGAAATAACTTGTTTACTGCAGTGTCTTGACTCCTTATTACGAAGAAGACGTTCTTTTCTCTTCACAAGCACTAGATAACCAGAACGAGGATGGGGTTTCAATCCTTTTCTACCTGCAAAAGATATACCCTGGTACATCCATGAATGTCAAAAAAAAGAAAACAATACCAGGATGCTCTAGTAATCCAGTCTTTCTGAACATCCAAGTCATGTTTGCCTCTCTCTCCTTGCAGATGAATGGAAAAATTTCCTTGAAAGGGTGCAGTGCAAGAACGAAGAGGAACTTCATGACACTGAACAAATGGAAGATCAACTTCGCCTTTGGGCATCTTATAGAGGTCAAACTTTGACGAGAACTGGTATCCCCCTTCGCCTCTTCTGTCACAGGCGTTATACTTCTCTGGAAGAATTTTTTTTAGTACTGGAAGAAACATATTGCGCATGATATCTTGTTTGGTGATTTGTTTGCCTCAATAACATTTGCACAATCTTACAGTAAGAGGGATGATGTACTATAGACAAGCTTTGGTGCTTCAGTCTTTTCTTGATATGGCCAGAGAGGATGGTATTTTTATGTGACTGAGCCTGTTTACAGATTTGGTGATTCTGAAAGTGTTATTTTCTTAACTGATTTTCATGTTTTTCTCAGATCTTATGGAAGGCTTCAGAGCTGCAGACATATTATCTGATGAATCAACATTATTGACTCAATGCAAAGCTATAGCTGACATGAAGTTTACATATGTTGTATCATGCCAGCAATACGGTATCCAGAAGCGTTCTGGCGATCATCGTGCACAGGATATTCTGCGACTCATGACAACGTAAGTATTGACTCAAGATTAAAGTTCTGCAGATGGTATTAGGATAAAAAGTTCCTTGACAATCGTTCCATTGAGATATCATCACTTCATTGTTTTAATCATCCTAAAATTGTTGGTTGTCCCCCAATTCATTTCTCTGACACGTCACGATTCTCAACTGAAATAAAATATTCTTGCAAAGTACTCCACATGAAAATGAACTATGATATATAATCAAACAGTACAATAAAATGAGGTAGGTTGTGGGATTGTCTCAGAATACAAGCATTACACCTACATTCTGCAATTATTATATTTTGTGGGTTTTTCATGAGTGTATACAAAAAAAGAAAAAAAGTCTGATCTCGTTTTGACATACTACCACTGGTTTTCCATGATAACCCATTAAATATTTTACTGTCAATATAAATCGTTGCAATACATTTTACTAATATAATTATTTGTCAGTTATCCTTCACTTCGGGTTGCTTATATTGATGAAGTCGAAGAGCCAACTAAAGATGGGAGCAAGAAGATAGAGAAGGTTTACTACTCAGCGCTGGTGAAGGCGGCAGTAACCAAGCCCGATGATCCTGGTCAGAAACTCGATCAGGTACCATAAAATTCCTTTTAAGTTCAGTTGTTGATTATGCCTAACACAATGAATTGTATACTGTGTTTCTAGCCACTTAATTTCCCGCAGAATTGTTCTCTGGGTACAGGCATGGCAATAGTGAATGGTTTGTTAGTCTGCAATACCTTGATACTTATTATTACAGAAATTCATGCACCAAACAAATTTATTGTTTGTTTCTACTTTTGTCTCCTGGAGACGAATTTCATGGCATACGTTGCATGAGGTATATAATACCTATATATGTAGGCAGCTGTAGGTTTATTGAGCGGATTAACCATGTTGCGATGTTTGTAATAACGGAATGCAGTATGCAGAACAAATGATTTAAAGAGATCGAGCCATCATGTTTTTACTTCATGTGGTATGCAAAAGAATATAGTGGAGGCACAATAAGTGCTCTTATTTGGAATGGGTGCATTTCCTGTTCTCAGCGGTGCCTAATGAAATGAACTTATTTACCTCGCATTATTGCTGTGCAGGACATATACAGGATAAAACTTCCAGGTAATGCACTGTTAGGTGAAGGAAAACCAGAAAATCAGAACCATGCGATAATTTTCACTCGAGGTGAAGGCCTACAAACTATAGACATGAATCAGGTATGCATCATTGGTGCTTCTTGTTCTCCCAGGATTCTTGGGCCATTTAGTTGTGACCATGCTTCCACAACAGGAACATTATATGGAGGAGACCCTGAAAATGAGAAATCTGCTGCAAGAGTTTTTGAAGAAACATGATGGTGTGAGGTATCCATCAATACTTGGTGTAAGAGAACACATATTCACTGGCAGGTATATGTTACTGATTGGCCCTTAACACTTTAATTTGAGATTATTTTGTGACTTGTAGTCCTGCCATTTACTTGGATATATAACTCTATGATCGCATGATTTTCTTTTGTAGTGTTTCTTCTCTCGCTTGGTTCATGTCAAACCAAGAAACAAGTTTTGTGACAATTGGACAGCGTGTACTTGCGAATCCTTTGAGGTAACTCAGCATTTTATGGATATGACTCAAATCACAATATAGTCTATGCCATTCATAGGTTTAATACTTTCACTTACTCATTTTTGTATGTTTCTTTCTACGAATTTGTAAGTCATTAATTCTGCAAGTAACGAAACATCAATTAAGTGCTAGTTTTTGTTTATTGAGTTGAGTTGGCTGCTTGGTTTTGTTTCTTTCGTCAAGTAACTGTTCACAACTAACTCTTACCCATTTTTGCTTTCGAAGATATTTTGTAGAACACCCGTTTATGATTTGTTTTCCTGAACATTATGTGTAGGGTTCGATTTCATTATGGTCACCCTGATATCTTTGATCGACTTTTCCACCTCACAAGGGGTGGTGTAAGCAAAGCATCTAAGATTATCAATCTTAGTGAGGACATATTTGCTGGTATGCTATCAAATTTTTGCTATTGTTGTGTTGGTTCTTGGAAATATAATGCTAATACCTGTTTCTATATTACAGGATTCAATTCAACTTTGCGAGAAGGAAACGTTACACATCATGAATACATGCAAGTTGGCAAGGGAAGAGATGTTGGTCTCAATCAAATTTCACTATTCGAGGCGAAAATAGCATATGGTAATGGGGAACAAACACTGAGCCGCGACGTCTACCGACTTGGACATCGTTTTGATTTCTTCAGGATGTTGTCTTGCTACTATACTACTATTGGCTTTTACTTCAGCACAATGGTACTATCTTTGCCCTGAACTTTCTTAATTTCTGAGCCATTGGTTAATTCTAACCTTTGAAGTTTATCTGTTCCCTTTCCAGATTACTGTATGGACCGTATATGTATTCCTTTATGGGCGTCTCTATCTCGTCCTCAGTGGCCTTGATGAAGGACTGGCCACTGGAAGAAGGTTTATACACAATGATCCTCTGCAGGTTGCTCTTGTTTCACAGTCTTTTGTGCAGCTTGGGTTCTTGATGGCACTCCCTATGATGATGGAAATTGGACTAGAGAGAGGATTCAGAACTGCGTTGAGTGACTTTGTGCTTATGCAGCTTCAGTTAGCATCTGTGTTCTTCACGTTCTCTCTTGGGACCAAAACTCACTACTATGGAAAGACGCTGCTCCATGGAGGAGCAGAGTATAGAGCTACTGGACGTGGATTTGTGGTGTTCCATGCCAAGTTCGCTGAGAACTACCGGCTGTACTCACGGAGCCACTTTGTGAAGGGCATTGAGTTGATGATTCTGCTTATTGTGTTTGAAATCTTCGGACAGTCGTATCGAGGAGCTATCGCCTACATCTTCATCACGTTCTCCATGTGGTTTATGGTTCTCACCTGGCTCTTTGCGCCGTTCTTGTTTAACCCTTCTGGGTTCGAGTGGCAGAAGATCGTGGATGACTGGATTGACTGGAACAAGTGGATCACTAACCGTGGCGGTATCGGTGTGTCACGGGAGAAGAGCTGGGAGTCATGGTGGGAGAAGGAACACGAGCCACTTAAGTATTCCGGGAAGCGTGGCACTGTTCTCGAGATAGTGCTCGCGGCGCGCTTCTTTATCTACCAGTACGGGCTTGTTTATCATCTGAACATCACCAAACACACAAAGAGCGTCCTGGTACTTTGCTCAGCCACTTGAATGTCTATCTTATTTAAGCTGTGTTTGCTGTCTGTTGATGAACCCTGTTTGATGCTCTTCTTTCAGGTTTATTGCTTGTCATGGCTTGTTATCTTTGTTATTTTGCTGGTGATGAAGGTAAACACTACTACTGCCCAGCACACATTTGAGCATATACTGCATCATCCTGTTCTGCGCTGCTAACTGTTGGTCCTCCCTCGTTTGCAGACTGTGTCGGTGGGGAGGCGTAAATTCAGCGCGGAGTTCCAGCTGGTATTCCGGCTGATCAAGGGGCTGATATTCATCACGTTCATCTCCATCGTGATAATCCTGATCGCCATCCCCCACATGACGGTCCAGGACATCTTCGTGTGCATCCTCGCCTTCATGCCCACCGGGTGGGGCCTGCTCTTGGTAAGCTCCTGATCCTACTTGCTTTCGGTGTACTACAAGCTGCCTCACCCGTTGATGTCATCTGAATGCTGTTTGAACGAACGAATGAGCAGGTGGCGCAGGCCATCAAGCCGGCGATCATGAAGGTCGGGCTGTGGGGGTCGATCCGGGCGCTGGCGCGTGGCTACGAGATCATCATGGGGCTCCTGCTCTTCACCCCGATCGCGTTCCTGGCGTGGTTCCCCTTCGTGTCGGAGTTCCAGACCCGGATGCTGTTCAACCAGGCCTTCAGCAGAGGCCTGCAGATATCCAGGATCCTCGGCGGGCACAAGAAGGACCGCACGGCCCGGAACAAGGATGAGCTATAGGAGGAGTATGGTTGTAGCGTACATAGATGGCTGTAGTGGTTGTGACTATATTGGTCCGTGTGTAGCAACCAAACCCTTTGTGTGCGACGGAGGAGTTGGTATGTATGTAGATAGTATGTATGTATTCCTGCCTGCACAGCTTGTTATTGAATGACTGGCATTTGGTTCAGTGGAGAATCTTGATATGTAGTGGTAAAGTAATTGGTATAATTGGCATTATATTATGTATGGTGTATCTGCCTGCTGGATGGACATGTCTATCGTGCCGTGTGGACCGGCTTGAAATTGTCATTAGCAGGCAAGTTAAGTGTTACTGCTACTTACTACTACTGTACATTTGACTGAAGATGTGATGTTCCTGCTACTTACTACTGTGCATTTGGCTGAAGTATGTGTGTGTAGATAACACAGTATGTCACTGTCAGAATCTTAATTCTGACAAACAAGATGCAACCTACAGAGTAGCCAAGACAGATAGTACCAAATGCAAGCTCAGTTACTGACTGAATGAATGGACACTAAGTAATGGTCATTAGTCAAAGATCAATTCGGCTACATTTTTTTGGTTGTTTTAGTTTGAGGTCACACTCAACTCAGCTGGCCGCCTCTACGAGGAGGAGATCAACCGTTGGGATGGCCCTGGAGTGCCGCCGCGGGACAAGAACGCTGCCGGGCGCGACGCGTTCTGGGGCATGCCTGGGCACATTGGCCGCCCTCATCGCGTCGTGCGACGACGTGCCTCCGCTCGACCTGCCGTCGGCCTGCGCGTGGTCGGTGTGGGACCACGCCAAGGAGAAGGGCCTCCCCTTCTTCGACCTAACCAACGACGCCGACGCATGGCCCATCGGCATCAAGGAGGAGGACGACGAAGGGACCAGCGGTGGCAACGTCAAGGAGGAGGAGGACGACTATAGCGTCTTCGACCGCTTCCGCCGCCATTAGTTCAGTATTAGATTTAAATTTCGTATGTTTTGTTAAAATTTGTAAAATTTCCTAAAATTTGAATGAAACCGTTGTATTTTCGAGTTTAAAATATTTTGTTTGGGCGCCGTGAGTGGGGAGTAATGCCGCCTATTACGTTGCGCTTGTCCAAACGACGCCCAATGCACATGTCCAGACGTCCAAATGGGCGGCCCCGAGTGCAGGGCTGGCCTAGAAGGCGGGGTAGAGGGGCGACTGCCCTGGGCCCCGAGTGGTAGGGGCCCAACCAAATTAATACATTTATATAGGTATAAACTTTGATACGTCCAAGGAAAAATAAAGTTGCTTAGATCATAGAGTGTTGTTGCTGCGCCTTCGGGTGGTACACCATGAAGAGGATGAGCATTTCAATACCAGCGATTATGACTAGCCAAAGGACGATATAGCACCAAATGATGAAGCACGCCAACATGTTGTTGTGCTCCTGATGTTTTAGTGACATAATGATTGACATCCATTACATAATGATTAGCACCCGTGGCTGCCTTGATGGGTGGAATCGACATGCAAGCAGGTCATCTCAAGAGTTTAGAGCAGGCCTAAAGGTCATGATAACCACCACGCGACTCTCGGGAGTACGAGGAGTCCAAATAGTAGAGTATTCTCACAGTCATTGTATAGATTTATATATTATGTTCGAGGAAGTATTAATTTGTATAAAAAAACGTATTTGTTCTATAGAAGGAAGTCCTCAACCTGGTCAGAATTGACAAGTTTAATTAGATCGTTTGTGTCTCTCCGGTGGGAGCCCTAGAGGCTGGAGTGAAGTTATGATAACTAAGATTTAAATTTATGATTATGCATAACTTTTTATTTGATAAATTACATGACAAGTTGTGTACACCAGATAATAGCAAGTACATTTCGATGAGCCTAACCGATTAATTTGTATGAATGTGAAAGTTTGTACGATCTACATTTTTTTGAACACTGCTGATTAGTTTAAGTGTTTATATTTCAATATCAAATACATAAAATGCACGTATATTGTCGGATTATTATTGAGCACAATGCAACTTGTAAGATAGAGCCAAGCTAACAGTTCAATTTATACGTTGGAACTTTCTATAAATTTGCTTATCTATTGATACAGTAGGAACCGCTATTGAGATATTTGTTAGAGTATACACAATATATATGTCTCACAAAATATTAAAGTTAATTCTTAATTCATCAACTAAAAACGAGGAGGGGTATAAATGTTTTCAGCTTTTAGCATATATACGTCTATATATCAAAAAATTAATATAGTTTTTGGTTACAAACTATTTAGATTCAACACAATGTAAATGTGTATTTAATGTATATTAAAAAAAAGAAAGATACACAATATTAATATTTAATTAATCATGCTAGCTATATATTGAGAAGTTATATTCAATAAGATTGTAATAAATAATAAAACTAATGTATGTAGGTAGATGAGTTTAATATAATTGTATTGGTTTAAGTCGGCCCAAGTCCAAAATTACTTTGATATTCTATTTAACTCTCTTGTTGAAATGATGTTCTAGATTGTCATTCTTCAAGATGAATCGGCATGTTATTCTTCAGCACTAGTTTTTTGTTAAGTAACCAATTGCCTACATCCATGTCATCTGTTTTTGACAATGTGATCCTGAACCTAAGGTCCAAGCTGCTTCACCCTAAGGCCCAAATCAAGTGCCAGCACAATAAGTGTACTGCCAAGTTCAGCTGTTAGGCAGATAAGGAGAACCACATGTTATATTGTCACAAAAAATCGTATGGTGAGTTGAAATGTTTACTCTGTGAATTGGTTTGCTTTACAACATAGATAGCGCACCTTAATTTTGCTCCACATATATGCACATTGCCACAATGGGTTGTGACTACACTAGCATTTTCTTGTAACAATATATTATTACATTGTTTAATATAGTAATGGCGATGGGGTGAGAACCTGTATTATCCTGACCATATACGTTAACTTGTTTATACAGGCTGGTGGATCCTGTGATAGGTTGATCCGTTGAGGTGTTATCGTTGGAAGTTCGGTGACGTGATGCAAATAGTTCAAGTCCTGGAGTGATCGTGTTGTTGTTGGTCTGCAACTTGAGTGCTCTGAGAATATTGTGTGATTTTGGTTGTACATGCAGGTTGTTTGATACTATATGAAGGATCAATGCACTGAGCACCTGCACTTAAATGCAACAGATGTAAGGATTTTGTGTTCTAGCACTTAGAACTTTTGTTTTGTTACAGACCATATCTTCGTTCAAAATGCTAATGAGAGATCCCTGTGTAGATTTGAAACCTTTTTAGTCTTTGTTTGAAACAGTTGTATCATGAACAAATTATTTCATGACTTAGTCTAGATCCATGATGTGTAGTGATCTCTATAAAACTCTTGATGTTACGGAAATTGTCTGAAATGTTAAAGAGTACATCGATTCTTTTTTGGATGATCCACTAGACTAATCCTATCATCATCATTTGTCTGAAATGGTTGCTTTAATGCACCTTGCTTTTTACTTGATTGTTCATATTTGAGAACGTTTGAGGGAGAGAGAGTGCTGGGGCGCGGTAGTTCGCTGGGTGTGGAAGCCCACGTGGCTTCCTCCTGCAAGTGCCTAGATCAGTGCTCGCGGGAGGCCGGCGAGGTACTGGCCCACCGTGCAGCGGTCTCTGCTTGTTCACTTATTCGACGGGCGCTTGGCTTGGTCGTTGCCGCTGGGTGGCCGGCCTACCTGGCGCTATGGGTTTCTTCTTAGAGATGGCTCGGCATCGTGGACGATGTTGCCACCGCTGCTTACTGGAACCTGGATGATGGGTTCTTGCCTTGTTTGGACTTAGGCCCTATTTGGATTGCAGGGTTTTCAAAATGTAGTAATAGGAAAAAACAAAGGATTAAATGTCATGCACTTCAATTCCTACAAGATCTTAAAACACATGAATTTTGTAAGAGATGCATATGGATGTGCACATGAAACAAACACAGGAATTTGTAGGATTGAGGAGATAGAGTAGAGAGAGATAGAGTGTGAGTGCATTGGACTTATCAAAGGAAAAATAAAAGGAGGTTTGAGCTCATATTGAGATTCCTATAAATGGCAGCATAGGAATATATTTCTTAGGAACTTGATGGTGTCAATCCTTTGATCCAAAGGCATTTCATAGGAAAAATTCCTATGTATTGGAATCCTCTAAAATTTCTACGAAATTCCTTAAATCCAAAGAGGCCCTTTACAAGGAAGGCTGCCGTCAGTACTCTCTATACTTTTTTTTTAGATAAAGGGCTTTTATTACTTAAAAGGTTTAAGCATTACACCCGGCCTCTGCATAGCCAAGATGCACACAGCCACCAGTTCACCATCACACAAGTCTGTAAGCAAAAGATAAAAGGCAAATTACATATCAAAATGAGAAATTGTAGATCCGCCTAAGATGCTGGTAGGTCTATCTGGAGTCTATGTTGCCACCCATGCCGGGACAATAACTCCCTGGCCGCAGCCTCCAGTCTCGACGCCACCTCCAAGAATAAATCTCGGTGCTCCACACGCTGCAGGGATGACCATGCTCGTAGCGTCGCTGTGCACCGGTAAATAACCTGCATAAGAGAAGCAGTTTTATCATTAAAAACCTTGTCATTTCTACATAGCCATAGCGACCAAATAACAGCAATCGCTCCCACCCTACTGAATAGTTTGAACCTAGGATCCACTCCATTTAACCAGTTGCCAAAAATGTTAGCAACAGAACTAGGGGGATGTAAGGTAGAACCAATCTGGATGGCTGACCATATAAACCTAGCGAACTCACACTGGAAGAATAAAGTGCGTGATGGTCTCATCGTGTTGACAGAAGACACACTTTTTACTTCCGTGCCAATTGCGTTTGGCAAGGTTATCTTTGGTGAGAATTACTCCTCGACGTAAATACCACGCAAACACTTTAGTTTTTAGTGGTATCTTCATCTTCCAAAGTTTGTTATTATTAGAACTATCGACTGGAATTTCGGGTAGAATGAGCGCTCTATACATAGAATCAACCGAGAATTTGCCGTTCTTCGTGAGATTCCATTGAAACTTATCTGGACCTTCCGACAAATGGATTGAATCCAATCGGATGAGCAAAGCATTCCAAGATGCTTGTCGTGTTCCAAGTAAACTTCTTCTGAACGAAACATTTGGTGGGAAAGTATCCAACACCTTCGCGATCGTGTCACTTTTGTTCTGAACAATAGAATATAGAGCCGGATATTGTTCTTTGAGGGTAGATTGGCCAAGCCAAATATCCTCCCAGAAACGAATTTCCGATCCATCCCTAATTGAGAAAGAGCCATGTGGGAAAAATAACTTCTTTGTAGCCAAGAGGCCTGCCCAGAAGTGTGAATCACTGATGACTCCCAAGTGCAGGAGATCAATTGTAGTACCTTTCGATTAGAAAAGGTTGTCGAACCCACGAGGAGCTGAAGGTATTGGTTAGCAAGATTGATAACTAAAACAATAAAAGATGCAAGTGTTTTTGGTATTTTTGGTTATATAGTTGCAATGCCGAAAATAAACAGTAGCAAGTCAAAGCTCTCAAAGAGAGAAAGCTCCCTTATATGTGGCAAACGTTTCCGAGGGCGGCATGGATATTACTAGGCATAGAGATTTATTAAACAATACGTTGAATATTTTGTCAAGTTTTAATCTTCTTTGGACGGAGCCATTGTTAGGTAAAGCTAAATAAATGAACTAAACCCCTTATGATGGATCATGTGGCCAAGTAAATGACTGCACAAGAATTATTAAGACAAAAGTCCCACCATAGCATTACACTCTAAGGTCCCCGATACTAATACCCTCATAATGCAACTTCATGACTCGGACGAGGGTTTACGTGTCCTCCCAAGTCTCCCTCAATTCATTACACTACGGTGTTCTCCTATGAGCCCATAAAGGTGAAGTATTGTGCAGTCGAAGTTCGCACAACACCATCATAGAATCACATAAAAGATAAACACTTGACAAAATACCAACACATGTTATATATAAATCATTGCCAATTCATCCTATGCCCTCAGGAACATACGGGAACTACTCACAACGTGCAAACATGATGATATTCAGTGGCATAAGTAGTACAACACAATCTGAAAATATAACTTCACCACCAAATAATGACAAGTACTCAATCACAAACATGAATAGTAGCACAAGACAAGTATCTAGGGTATAGCAACTCTCAAACTACGAGGGGATCGGAGTGGATCACGGAGATGATGATGGAGATGGTGCTGGTCTTGGTGGTGGTGATGATGTATTGGCCTCCTCCCACGCCAAGGAGGAGAAGTGATGACGATGACGGTGATTTCCCCCTCCTCCGGAGCTCCGGAGCAGCAGAGTCTGATCCCCCCTCGGAGGGAATCAGGAGTTTCGCCGCCGCCACGGCCTCGGATGGACTTGGAAAAATTAGGGTGTGACTTTTCGGGGAGGACGAAGGCGTGCATAAAAAGCCCCAGGCGAGGAAGTGCCCGAGGCACCATTTGGTGGGTCCCACGCGGCCTAGGGTTTTGGCCGCGTGGGCCCACTCCTTTTGGGCCTCGTGGCTCTCCTCTCTTCGGTCTTCTTCCCTCTGCCTTGCTCTCGATGAAAAAATGCCTATGTATTTTTCCTTTTATTATTTGGATCTCCGTAGCTCCTGAAACATTAAAAACAAGAAAAAGGAGGTTTTCTGCCTCCCAGAAATTAAATACGAAAAATAGGGACTTTGTAGGAAAGTCCCTCAAATCATCTAAAACTTGTAAAAATAATGATATTACCATGCAAATAACATTCTAATATGATACTAAAGGTTGTATAAATGATGATATAAAATGCACGTATCAATCACCAGGTTTCCAAAGAACCTGGGAAACAACTTGATCTCCGACATATTTTCTCCTAAGGAGGGTTTGCCAAACTCCATCTTCAAAAAGAAGTTTAAATAGCCATTTACCTAGCAGCGCTCTGTTCTTGACCTCAAGGTCATGAACTCCGAGCCCTCCTTGGTCTTTAGGGCAGCAAACCATACTCCATTTAGTCAGTCGATATTTTTTCTTTTCATAATCCGCTTGCCAAAAGAATCTAGATCGGAAATAATCCAATCGTTTTAAGACCCTTTTTATTTACCATTGGATAGCTTTTTATTGTAAGGTGTATCACAGAAGGTTCACCATAGCATGTAAGTAAATTTCCGCCATGAATGATGCATGGCTTAGATTAGCGGCCCAGGCGTCTCTCTAACCATTATACAAACTCATTTAAACCTACTTCATTTCCACATTTATTTCACCCATGGTAAGCATCCATAAACAAAAGTACATGACATCAACTAAATATAATGAAGTGCAATGTTGAAAGCTTGCCATGTGACAGCACATTTGGGCTAAGTCTCAACCAAAGACATTTGTCAAGCTCATAACATCATAATTTTAATCACAATGGTTCATGTTCATTAAGTGCAATAAAAGTTAAATGTGTATCTCTTTACTTATTTTATAATGAGATAATTCTACAATTGTCCAACATACTCAAGTTAATTAAATTCAAGGCAAGATGTGATTGAAACCTCTAAATATGCCACGCTCATTTGCATGAGTGTTACCCATAAATCTCCAAAACAAGAGAATCATGGATGACACCATACTCTAATATTCATTGATAAACCACAAGATAGGGATACATGATAATGCTCCATGAGCTCACACAAGCCTAAAAGAGATTGATAACTAAACGATAAAAGTAAACTAAACCATGACTAGATAGATATGATAAACTAGTAAAGATAAAGGCTAGGCTGAACTCCCCCAAGCTTGACGTTTTGCTAGAGGCTCCTAATTTCTCTTCCTTCTTAACTTCATAATAATGATCTTCTAGGTCTCCAACGATGCTCATCATAAGATTGTAGGCTTTCTCGAACTCACTCGCGGCTTTTCCCAGTTTCTCCATGAGGTTCTTCTCCACCGTCTTCTTGCTAGGCTTCCACTCCGGGCTTGGTACTTTTACCTTCGGGATCTTACGATCCCATTCACCAGGATAGTTCTCTTGGGTGGCACGCCGAATTCCCTGTCAATAAGAGTAGACACCACGTTTTTGCTAGCAAGTGCGCGCCTAGGAGCCTTCCCTCCGGTGCTCATGCGTGCCGTCTGCCTCTTGTTTCAGGAGACACGTTCACACTCACACCAGCAACAGAGATAGGAGAAGGTGGTGCTGTTGCAATAGGTGCGATGTTAACGAGGGGCTTGTATTCTTTTTCTTTCGCTTCCTCCTTCTCCATCTCCTCCTCATCGGGCTTGTAGTCTTCATCATCCGAGTAGTCCTTCCTCTTCCTATTCCTCCTCCATATGGACGTGGGGCTGTTGCCCTCGAGTTCATCATCATCATCGTCCATGGAGGAGCATTGGTAGGAATCTCCCGAAGACATAGCTAAAAACCTGACAGGCAGAAACAGCAAAAGCAAAGATCGCTCGAAACGCTCGGTGCGAGATTAGATCAACGAAAAGGGGTATATATTGACGGTTTTTAGGTCAAGACGAAGAGTCGGAGACGAAAACGAGACGAAACGGGACTCCGAGGGGCAAAAGGAGTGGGCCCACGCGGCCTGGCACTATAGCCGCGTGGGACCCCCTCTTTTCCTCCTCGGGGCTCCGTTCCTTCCAAGTTTCTTGTCCTACATGCTAATTTCCATAAAAAATGTGCCCGTAAAATTTTATGCAATTCCGAGAAACTTTCCAATACAAAAGTTACCTAATATTGATTTTGGGTTTTTGAAACTGCAGAATTCTTCGCAATTACCTCCTCCGGTGTCTGTAAATTCAATTCCTCCACCTTTCCGATGAAGCTCTTTCCTGCAATATAATGTTTAAGGCGTTGTCCATTGACTACATGAGGTTTACCTTTCATGTCACCATGAAGACGGATAGCTCCTGAACGGTACACCTCCTGTATCACTAATGGTCCCTGCCACTTTGAAGCCAACTTCCCTGCAGAAAACTTGAAACGAGAGTTGAATAATAGAACTTGATCACCTACTTTGAATTCTTTCTTTTTAATTTTCTTGTCATGCCAAATCTTAACTTTCTCTTTAAACATTGGCACTTTCATAAGCTTCATTTCTCCATTCATCTAGTAGGTTTAAATCAAGAATTCTCTTCTCTCCGCAGTTTTAAAATCAAAGTTCAATTGTTTAATAGCCCATCTAGCTTTATGTTCTAATTCCACAGGTAAATGACAAGCTTTTCCATAAACCATTTTATAAGGAGACATTCCCATAGGATTTTTAAAAGCAGTTCTATAAGCCCACAATGCATCATTAATTTTAAGTGGCCAGTCAGACCTAGACTTATTCACTGTCTTTTCCAAAATGAGTTTAATTTCCCTATTACTTAATTCAACTTGTCCACTTGTTTGAGGATGATAAGGAGATGCAACTCTATGGTTAACATTATATTTTGCCAATGTTTTCCTAAGAACACCATGCAAGAAATGAGAACCACCATCAGTAATTAAAAACCTAGGAACACCAAACCTGGGGAAAATGATGTCCTTGAGCATCTTCATTGCTGTGGCATGATCTGCACTTTTGGTTGGAATTGCTTCCACCCACTTTGTAACATAATCCACTGCAACCAAAATATGAGTATGCTTTGTCTTTGATGCTGGGAAAGGTCCCATAAAGTCAAAACCCCACACATCAAATGGTTCAAGTGGTAAAGAATAATTCATAGGCATTTCATTTCTCCTACCAATATTTCCTACTCTTTGACATTTATCACAAGATTTAACATATTCAGCACAATCCTTAAATAAAGTAGGCCAATAAAAACCAGATTGTAATACCTTTGCACCTGTACGATCTCCTGCATGATGCCCTCCATAGGGACTGTCATGACAATCTCTTATAATAGCCTGTTGTTCATGCTCAGGTACACAACGTCTAATAATACCATCCACACTTTTCTTATAAAGAAAGGATCATCCCAAAAATAATGTCTAAGATCATAAAAGAATTTCTTTCTTTGTTGAAAAGTGAAGTGTGGTGGTAAAACTTTACCAACAATAAAATTTGCATAGTTGGCAAACCATGGAGATGCAACTTTAGCACTAGAAACATTAACATTTGCAAGTTGTTCATTAACAAAACTATCATTAATAGGAATAGGATCATCAGGTATATTTTCCATTCTAGAAAGATGATCAGCTACTTGATTATCTTCCCCTTTCCTATCAACAATGTGTAAATCAAATTCTTGCAATAAAGTACCCATCTTATTAATCTAGGCTTAGCATCTTTCTTATTTATCAAATATTTAATAGCAGAATGATCAGTATGTATTGTGACTTTGAATCAGTAATATAAGGTCTAAACTTGTCACAAGCAAACAGCACTGCTAAAAATTCTTTTTCAGTTGTAGCATAATTCCTTTGAGCAGCATCAAGTGTTCTACTAGCATAATAAATAACATTCAGTTTCTTATCAACACGTTGGCCCAAAACAGCCCCAACTGCATAATCACTAGCATCACACATAATTTCAAAAGGCAATTCCAATCAGGAGGTTGAATAATAGGAGCACTTATTAAAGCATTCTTCAAAATATTAAAGGACTCAATACAATCATCATTAAAAGAGAAAGGAACATCCTTTTGCAAAAGATTGGTTAGAGGTTTTGATATTTTGGAGAAATCTTTAATAAACCTACGGTAAAAACCTGCATGCCCAAGAAAACTTCTTATACCTTTGATGTCCCTTGGGTATGGCAGCTTTTCAATAGCTTCTATCTTTGCTGGGTCAACTTCTATTCCTCTTCCAGAAATCCGATGCCCAAGGACAATACCTTCAGTAACCATGAAGTGACACTTCTCCCAATTAAGAACTAAGTGTTGGTCTTCACAACGCTGCAAAACTTTGTTAAGGTTGAACAAGCAATTATCGAAGGAAGTACCATACACAGAAAAATCATCCATAAAAACTTCCATTATCTTTTCAATATAATCAGCAAATATAGCATTCATGCATCTTTGAAAAGTAGCAGGAGCATTGCACAAACCGAATGGCATTCTCCTATAAGCAAATGTACCATATGGGCAAGTAAAAGTGGTCTTTTCTTGATCATCCTTATGGACAGGAATTTGTGAGAAACCTGAATAACCATCTAAATAGCAAAAGTGAGAGTGTTTAGATAACCTTTCTAACATTTGATCAATAAATGGCAATGGGTAATGATCTTTACGAGTTGCTTTATTTAACTTCCTGAAATCAATACACATCCTATAACCAACAACAGTACGTTGAGCCACAAGTTCATCCTCATCATTTGGAACAACAGTCATTCCACCCTTTTTAGGAACACAATGAACAGGACTAACCCACTTACTATCAGCTATGGGATAAATGATACCAGCTTCAATAAGTCTTATTACCTCTTTCCTTACCACTTCTTTCATTTTTGGATGGAGACGGCGTTGATAATCAACAACAGGTTTTGCATCCTCCTCCAAATTAATTTTATGCATACATAGAGCTGGGCTTATACCTTTAAGATCATCAAGAGAGTATCCAATGGCTGGTCGGTGAGCTTTAAGCACATCAAGTAATTTTCCTTCTTCTTCAGCTGAAAGGTTAGCACTAATAATGACAGGATATATGCTCTTCTCATCCAAGTATGCATATTTAAGATTTTAGGCAAAGGTTTTAATTCAAAACTAGGATCCCCTTTAGGTGGTGGTAGCACTCCTAAATTATCAGGTGGGATATGCAATTGTAATTGTGGTGGTTGTTGCCATAATATTTGTTCTAAAGCATCTTTTTCCTCATCATTAAATGGTTCATCTTGATTAAGCATATAACGTTCTACAACATCTGTTGAAGCTACAGCTATATGTGCAAGAGTTTCAATTATATCTTCAGAAATTGGCTCTTTCACAACATGTTTATCAGCAAATTTGGAAAAATTGAACTCAAGTTTCTCACCAGCACATTTAATAAACACTTTCTCTTTAGGCAAATTAATTTCAGCACCAACAGTGTTAAGAAAGGTCTACCAAAAATGATAGGACAAAATGAATCTTGAGGACAACCAAGCACAATAAAATCAGCAGGATATTTTATTTTGCCAACCAATACTTCAACATCTCTAACAATTCCCAATGGACTAATATAATCTTTATTAGCAAGTTGAATTGTCATACCTGTCTCTTCCATAATGATAGGATCAATATCAGGCTTAGAGAATATGGAATGACACTAATACTTGCTCCAATATCACATAACCATGATAACTTGAAGTCCCAATAGAGCATGATATAACAGGTTTACCAACTTTGGCCGAATTACCTTTGATGACCTTAGTAGCATCTTCACATAAATAAACATCAACAGGGTCTTCTTCATTTAATTGTTTGATAATTGAAATTTGACTGTTGACTTCCACCTGTTCATAAGGCTGAGAACGTCTTTTTTACTCTTGTTAGTAACAGCAATAAGTAAATTCTCCTTAACTTGGTTTGGATATGGAGGTGGTTCAACATACTCCTCAATTGTCACAGATGACAATGGTTCTACCTGTTTAATAACTTTAGGAACAACAATAGATTGTTTAACAGGTTCAACATAAACTTCAAAACCACTTTGAGGAACACATATATGCTTAGCAAAACCTTTAGCTATCTCAATTATAACATAAGGATCAAGATTAAAAGTATCACTCAGATTTTTAAAAACAAAGAAGTAGAGAAGTTCTCTACACATGAATATCCAAATTTCCTTTATCAAGATCCCAATGACCAGTATTTTCAGAAATAGTCTCCAATAAATTCCATGCTTCTTCTTCAGTATTATTAGTAAAACTTCCACCAGATGAATTATCCAGAATTTCCTTGTGCCTCGATGGTAGCCTCACATAAAAGTTTATCAATATAAGTTTCCTTGTAAGATCATGACAAGGATTCTTGCGAAGGAGTTCCTTTAACCTCCCCCAAGCTTGAGTAATACTCTCTCCCAGATGTGGCCAGAAATTAAATATATAGCAGCGGTTCTCATAAGCTTCTTTAGGAGTAAAATATTTAAGAAAGAAAACCTTCCTCAAGATATTCCATTCAATACAACTCTTCATCAAGAGACCTGTACCAATCACGAGCATTACCAGATAAAGACAAATATAATAACTTCCTTTTTACCTGATCTTCAGAAATACCAGGAAGTCTAAATAAACCACATATGTCTTCAATTAATTCCATGTGCTCACGTGCAGACTTAGTTCCATCACCTGTAAATGGATTTTTCATAACTCTTTTAACATGACCTACGGGAATTTTATATCCCACTTTAGGTACCTCAGACACAGTAGTTTCAACCACTTTAGGAGTAGTGGCATAAGCACTTTCATATAAGCAAGATGCAGCGAGGCACGATTCATAAATGCCATAGTAACAATGAGATAAAACAGCTTTCAAGTTTCCTTACCAAACTTCTTACCAATAGCGCTACGCTCCCCGGCAACGGCGCCAGAAAAGTATCTTGATGACTCCCAAGTGCAGGAGATCAATTGTAGTACCTTTCAATTAGAAAAGGTTGTCGAACCCACGAGGAGCTGAAGGTATTGGTTAGCAAGATTGATAAATAAAACAATAAAAGATGCAAGTGTTTTTGGTATTTTTGGTTGTATAGTTGCAATGCAGAAAATAAATAGTAGCAAGTCAAAGCTCTCAAAGAGAGAAAGCCCAATCCTCTATGTGGCAAGAGGACAAGCTCAAGTGATGTGTAACTTATATGTGGAAAACGTTCCCGAGGGCGGCATGGATATTGCTAGGCATAGAGATTTATTAAACAACACGTTGAATATCTTGTCAAGTTTTAATCTTCTTTGGACGGAGCCATTGTTAGGTAAAGCTAAATAAATAAACTAAACCCCTTATGATGGATCATGTGGCCAAGTAAATGACTGCACAAGAATTATTAAGACAAAAGTCCCACCATAGCATTACACTCTAAGGTCCCCGATACTAATACCCTCATAATGCAACTTCATGACTCGGTCAGGTTTACGTGTCCTCCCAAGTCTCCCTCAATTCATTACACTACGGTGTTCTCCTATGAGCCCATAAAGGTGAAGTGTTGTGCAGTCGACGTTCGCACAACACCATCATAGAATCACATAAAAATAAACACTTGACAAAATACCAACACATGTTATATATAAATCATTGCCAATTCATCCTATGCCCTCAGGAACATACGGGAACTACTCACAACGTGCAAACATGACGATATTCAGTGGCATAAGTGGTACAACACAATCTGAAAATATAACTTCACCACCAAATAATGACAAGTACTCAATCACAAACATGAATAGTAGCACAAGACAAGTATCTAGGGTATAGCAACTCTCAAACTACGAGGGGAACGGAGTGGATCACGGAGATGATGATGGAGATGGTGCTGGTCTTGGTGGTGATGATGTAGAGGCCTCCTCCCACGCCAAGGAGGAGAAGTGATGACGATGACGGTGATTTCCCCCTCCTCCGGAGCTCCGGAGCAGCAGATCTGATCCCCCTCGGAGGGAATCAGGAGTTTCGCCGCCGCCACGGCCTCGGATGGACTTGGAAAAATTAGGGCGTGACTTTTCGGGAGGACGAAGGCGTGCATAAAAAGCCCCAGGCGAGGAAGTGCCCGAGGCACCATTTGGTGGGTCCCACGCGGCCTAGGTTTTGGCCGCGTGGGCCCACTCCTTTTGGGCCTCGTGGCTCTCCTCTCTTCGGTCTTCTTCCCTCTGCCTTGCTCTCGACGAAAAAATGGCTATGTATTTTTCCTTTTATTATTTGGATCTCCGTAGCTCCTGAAACATTAAAAACAAGAAAAATGAGGTTTTCTGCCTCCCAGAAATTAAATACCAAAATAGGAACTTTGTAGGAAAGTCCCACAAATCGTCTAAAACTTGTAAAAATAATGATATTACCATGCAAATAACATTCTAATATGATACTAAAGGTTGTATAAATGATGACATAAAATGCACGTATCAATCACCAGGTTTCCAAAGAACCTGGGAAACAGCTTGATCTCCGACATATTTTCTCCTAAGGAGGGTTTGCCAAACTCCATCTTCAAAAAGAAGTTTAAATAGCCATTTACCTAGCAGCGCTCTGTTCTTGACCTCAAGGTCATGAACTCCGAGCCCTCCTTGGTCTTTAGGGCAGCAAACCATACTCCATTTAGTCAGTCGATATTTTTTCTTTTCACAATCCGCTTGCCAAAAGAATCTAGATCGGAAATAATCCAATCGTTTTAAGACCCCTTTTGGCAGTTGGAAGAATGAAATCATATACAGTACCATGTTCGAAAGTACCGAGTTTATGAGAACCAATCTTCCACCCAGAGATAGGAGTTTGCCTTTCCAGCTATTTAAACGTAATTGAAGCCTTTCCTCCACCCTTTTCCATTCAGCATTTGTAAGGCTCCGATAATGAATAGGGATACCCAAATAGTTGATAGGAAATTGTCCTTGCTCACAGCCAAAAAGCTCGGCATACAAGGCGGCGTTCTCTTGGGCCTCGCCAAAGCAAAACAATTCACTTTATGGAAATTTATCTTAAGACCCGAAAGTTGCTTGAAAGCTGACAAAATCAACTTAAGGTTACGAGCTTTTTCGATATCGTGTTCCATAAAAAGGATTGTATCGTCGGCATATTGAAGAATCGATAGTCCACCATCGACAAGATGTGGAATCACTCCTTCAATCTGACCCTCAGTTTTAGCGCGTCGATCAGGATTGCCAACATACCCGCCACTATGTTAAATAGTATTGGCGATAGCGGGTCACCCTGTCGGAGTCCTTTTTTGTTTGGAAGTATCTGCCAGTATCATCATTGACCTTAATGGCTACACTTCCTCCGGAAACAAAGCTATTAATTAACGCGCGCCACTCAGAGGAGAAGCCTTCCATCCTGAGAGTTTGCTGGATGAAAGACCACTTTACTTTATCATAGGCTTTCTCAAAATCAATTTTCAGGATTACCCCGTTCAACTTTTTCCTATGTAGTTCGTGGACTGTTTCATGTAGGACCGCGACTCCATCAAGGATGTTGCGACCTTGCATAAAAGCCGTCTGAGACGGGCGAACCACATGATCTGCCACAGTGTTCAATCGAATCGTAGCCGCTTTGGTGAATATTTTAAAACTAACGTTAAGGAGGCATATAGATCCTTTCTGCCTCGTTAACCTTAGGTAATAAAATTATCTCACCAAACTTGAGACAAAACAACTCTAGTTGTCCATTGTAAGGACAAGCGAACAACTGAAGCAAATCGGCGTTGATAACATCCCAAATGTTCTGGTAGAACTCAGCAGGAAATCCATCAGGTCCAGGGGCTGAATTATGTTTCATTTGGAAAATGCTTTTCTCACTTCCTCCTCTGAATAGGGTTTAGTAAGTAGGCGACTTTCCTCCTCTGAAACCTGGGGTATATCCTCTGTCCGGGACTCATCCAAGGTGAAATTCCCCTCCTCAGGGTCACTGAACAGGCCTTTATAGTAATTTGTAATATACGACTTTAGTTGTTCCTGGCCCTCAATCGTTCCTTCATCCTGGACCAGAGAATGAATACGCTTTTTCCTGTGTCTGCCATTGGCAATACTATGGAAATAGCGAGTATTCGAGTCCCCTTCTAGAATGAATTGAGCTTTAGAACGTTGATACCATTTTAACTCCTCCTCGCACAGTAGATTCGCTATCTGTCCATTTGATTGGCTCTTTAGCTCAATTTCTTGCGCGGATAGTAATCGAACTTCTGCTAATGCTTCTAGAGCATCGATTATCGAGGAAAGTCGTACTTTTTATTTTTAAGTAGACCAGTAGTATGACGAGCCCAACCAACAAGGTGAGTACGTAAAGCACGTATCTTATTGTTCCACCGCTGGATAGGCGTATCACCCGCTACCGGTAAATCCCAGATTCTTTTAACCATGTCATGGAAGCCCTCGCGGTGTAACCAACCAAGCTCAAACTTGAACCGTGGTTTACATTGCGGTCTAGGCACTCCAGTGGTCAATAGAATGGGAGCATGATCCGACAAACCCTCAATACGTTCTAGAGCCCGTACCGATACCAATGGGAATCTAGCTTCCCAATCGGAATCCATCAGTACACGGTCTAGTTTCTCGTAAGTGGGTTCAGGGAAGGAATTAGCCCAGGTGAACTGTCTACCCACCATCGCAATCTCTATTAAATTCAAGCTGGCAATGACTGCATTGAATAAAAGAGGCCAACGGTTGTCGAACCGACCCTTACTTTTCTCGAACGGAAACCGAAGCAGGTTGAAATCCCCACCAATGATAATAGGGTGTGGGTTATCTTTTGCTAGCTTTACCAATTCAACGAGAAAGGAAGTCTTAGACGCTTCCTGAGCCGGCCCATACACGGCGACAAGACTCCAAATGAAATTATCGGATTTATTACGGATGTGCATCTTGATATGAAAATTGCCTTCCGTAACCTCCAACACTTCCATGGTATCAGTCCTGACGCCAAGTAAAATGCCACCAGAGCGTCCATGAGGAGGTCGTGAGTACCACTCAAACTCTATATCGCCCGATAGTCGGTTCAAAAGAGATTGTGGAAATTCACGTCTTCCCGTCTCAGAAATAACTACGAAATCCAAATTATGGTCCCGAATACAATCAGCGAAGTGCAAGTGTTTAGCCAAGTCACCAAGACCTCTGCTATTTTTGAACATGCCATTCATCGGGAAACCGTGGGAGATTTGGATAACTTGGTCCGTTTCCGGGACTTGTTGGCTGTAGATTTAGATTTCCGAGCGGAAGCTTTGAGCTCATATAATGAACTCAAGCCGTCGTCATCCAAACCACCATCCAACACTTCACCAATTAGATGAGAAAGAAGCTGACCATCTGATGTGGCAATCGCTTCATCCTCATCATCATAGGTGGCAGACAACCCAGTCGAGGCTTTAGGAATAACCGTAAGACGGTCAAATTCCATATGCCTCAAGACCTTAGTTGAAACATGAACTTGAGATTGACTATTACCAAGATTAAAACCTACACTACTCAGTTTTGAATGAATGGATTGCGGAGAAAAAGAAAGAAAGGATTTCGAATCCATACCAGAAAAGTCCAAGTTACGCGTCGCCTTGCGGCGCATGGCCTTCGTCATGGAATCCTCATCCGTGACGAAAGCACCATCCACATCCACCCCGAACCTATCGCTGCGGCGAGCGGTAAAGGTGGATGGCGTGACGGTGCCTCCGCCCACACGCGTCGCCGTCGGAGTGGTAATGGCTTGGGCCGGCCTGGATGAAGAAGGAGCCTTTCCCAGCCATCACCGCAGCGTCGAGCGGAGTCGCGTGAGGCGAGTGAGCCTGTGTCGCAGTCGAGGCCTCACTAGTCGAAGCAGCGATGGAAGTCAGTCCATCCATAGGGGGCTGTGGCGAAGTAGAAGCCCCCTTGGAGACCGACCCCTCGCTATCTCCCAGAAGCACCATCCCATCGGGAGCACCCCCGCTGGTCGGCGAGACAGAAGGACGCAGGTCATGCGAGAGGCCCT
The DNA here is from genome assembly GCA_947311845.1 of Poa pratensis. NCBI lineage: Eukaryota > Viridiplantae > Streptophyta > Magnoliopsida > Poales > Poaceae > Poa > Poa pratensis. Next base: position 78,948,912 of record CAMZMU010000038.1, on the reverse strand, counting down.
CGGTGGCTGGACCGGAACTCAGCGCGTCGGCCCTGCCAGGAACAGACGACCCATGCGGAGCAGCCGGAGGAGGCGAGGTCGGTGTCACAGCCTCCTCCCGGCCCAGCCCAGCAGCCGCCGGCACCTCCACGCGTCCGTCGCCAGGAGCGATGAGGCCCAGCCCAGCCACGGCTGTGGCGTCCGCCGGGCAGCAAGCAGCCGGCCATGGGCCAGCACCCACCACCGCGGCGTCGAAGCCGTCGAGGCCACCCGGAGGCAGCCCAACAGAGGCAGTAGCTCCACCCCCAGCCATGACGAGCGACGACCCTGACTCCGGCGAAGGGCGCAGCAGACTCGGCGAAGAACGGCGGATCATCTCCACAATCTCCCGACCCCTCGGAGTGCGAGGGCTAGCATTATACGGAGTAACAGCCATCACAGAACCAACATAATCACCGGGAGCAGCAGATTTATTTCCACTCGGTGTCTCATACGATGTACTACCATCAACGTCCATGCTGTTGGAGAGGGAACCAAAGGTGGTGTCCTGACCCATAGAACCCTCCATGCCATGCTCCTCGCCCTCATCATCGTCAGCATCGTCATTCTTACGACGCCAAAAGAAAGGAACAAAGTTGGCATCCGGAACGAAATCCACAGGCTCGCGGCTGAAGTAGAATGCATACTCCTTGAGTCTCACCACACATGAGGCCCCAACATACGGACCATCCACTCCAGTGCGCTTTTCCAGCACCTTCGAGTCCAACATGCCCACTAGAATGCGAACAATACCACGGCTCCGATAGGTGACAAAATCCACATCAAGTGTCGTCCCAATGAGAGAACCCACCGCCCAAAAGCCAAGAAAGTGCCTCAGTGCGTAAGGAACGCCCTGAACATGAACCCATACCTTCTCAAGCACTCTAGTTGGGACAACATCATCATTGGACCTCCAAACCGAAATAGTGGCCTGAGAATTATAAGCCGGAATATTCAGTTTAATCCCGTCTACCCTGTGAAGATCCTCAGCCGACGGAAAACCAATGAGAAAAGCATCATCGCCATGGGGCAAAGCCTCCCATGTCCACTGAGCTGAGTAACACATCCTGGAAATAAGACTCTGAACAGCAGCAGTGGGCACCATAGCACCCTCAATGGAGATCAGAGCCGTGGGTGAACTCGACGGAATCAGGTGAGGCTTATAAACACTGTCAGGGAACTGCACGAACATCGTCTCCTCCTTGCCAGTGCCCGTGGCGAAACAAGTGGGCTTGGGTAGCCTAAGAGTCGGACACCTGAAAGTGGGGTGAGCTGCATTATCGCAAACTAGGCAGTAGTGCTTTATCGGACAGGCTTTAGTGGTATGAGAATCCACCCCACATTTGAAACACTTGCTGCCCTTTTTAGCCTTCCCTTTACCCCCTGTCGATGACTCGGTGAGCTGCGGCGGTGCCGAATCCGATGATACATCAACTGCTGACACCCCAGAGACCACCATTGCGGAGTTAGCACTCGCACCCGTGATGGGAGCAGGCACCCCTGCTGACATGGGTATGCCTATCGGGTACCCTACCATGAGGGTACCTGGTGCACGTATCGACTAGGCCCAACTATCAGAGCCTACATGAAGCCCATGAAGGGAGGCCCACGAAGATGGAGTATCCTCCAAGTTTGGCGAAACAATAGTCGGTTTAGAGTTTCCTTACTTGTAAATCGAGTCGGTTACGAACACCCGAGACCCAGCCTATTATTTAAGGACTGGGAGGGCCATCGAACCAGACACGTACTTTCAGAGCCACAAAACCCTAGCGAGATCGACATCTCGCCGGGACCTTGTAACCATCATATTCACAAAGCAATAACAGACAGGCAGGACGTAGGGGTGTTACCTCCACACGAGGGCCCTGAACCTGGGTAAAATCTTTGCCCTGCTTGTCAGCCGACGATACTTCCAGCTCTACCACGTTCTCTCCCCCATATTCATAACCTAGGGACCTTAACCATGGGTCTTGATGAGTCTACCCCTCGTCAAGTGGCGCCGTCTGTGGGAAAGAATAGCGCTGGACTCGAAGTTTCGCCGGTCCCAACAGCAAACGGCAAATCGCCGATCACACCAGCAAACGGCAACTCGCCGATCTCATCTGCAAACGGCAACTCGCCGGCCATGTCAGCAAACAGCAACTCGCCGATCCAGGCGACACACGGCGACTCGCCGATCCACTCGAAAAGCGGCAGCCTGCCCGCTTCACCTGCAAAAAGCGCATCTGCTCTTCCAATGAATTTCAATCCGCACTCGCCGAGCTTCAGGAGGCGTTTTCCGGCCTTGAATCAGGTTTGAGTTTAACTGTTGGAGCATTCAATTTTTTCGTAAACAATCTTGGCACGCAGGACTCGACAGATCCGCAACAACTGGCGCTGGGCGCACTCGAGGCTCCGTCGACTGCGCTCGCCCCGTCGTCGATTCCTGAAGCCTGCTCGCCCGCAACAACCATGTCGACCGGCGAGATCGACAGGTTCATGATGACGGAACTCCAAGGCGAGGAGGCAGAATCAGCATACCGCACAAGCAACGTCGACTTCAACCTACCACTCGACGAGAGTTTCGACTGCGGGATCTCCCTCGATGACTTCTACGAGCCCGCGATTCATAACGACAGCAACGTCGACTCGGAGATCTTCACCAACACCAACCTCGACTCAGAAATCCATAATGGCTTCGCCAACACCGAGATGAGCATAGGCGATGAGCACATCGACAACGAGATTCGCCTCGAAGATCTACTCGATGAACATACTGGCTCTGACATGAGCCTCGACGGCGACGTCGAGTCCATGACTGGAATCGACAGCACATACACCTGTCCACGGGTCACGCCCCATCAGGTCTACGTGGCCTTCTCCGCAGAATCATCCGCAGACGCAGCCGCTCGCAGGCCTGCACAATTCCCATGCACGGTAACCATGCCGGATGGGGTCACAACCTTGACAATCACGGAGGAGATGGCAGCAAAAGCAGATAAAGTCATAAAGGAGTGCACAATGATGCCACCAAATTCCACCCCAGAGGAGATGTTGACCTTCCAGTACTTCAACTGGCAGGAGTCAATTCGACTGCAAAACTACCGAGCGACGCTCGAAGAGCGCAAAAGGCAAGCCAGCCTCTCGAGTGCCCGAAGAAGGGAGCAATCCCTCGGGTCCACAATGCAACCAACCCCACGACCTAGGTCGCGGTTGGCAAGCCTTCCAGAACATGAAAGGGTAGCAATCACCCGTAACCTGTCGTTCATGACAGAGGACGCTAACGGAATCCCAGTGCCCAAAACTGCTGCGGGTGCATTATTCTCCGTAGGTGCTTACCTCAAGGCAATGCAACCTCCGGCGAATGACCCTAACGCAGCCCTGCATCGCCAACAACTCAAATCGCTAGCTCTAGCGGCACAGGCTATACAGCCAGAAGACAAAACTCCAGCAAGGAATCGCGATCGCGACATAGTCGACTCACGACACGCAGCACATCATCGCAGTGGTCGCAGCCACCACTCGGATGAAGGAAGGAGAAGCACGCGCCGGCACAGGTCCAGCAGAAGCAGATCTCGAAGATCCTATAGCAGCGATTCATACTCTGATCGTGAACCAGAGCCATGCGGAGCATTGTGCTTCACTCGACGCATCCGTGAGACGCGGATGCCCAAAGGTTCAAGTTGACAGGCGAACAACCCAAGTACAACGGTCGCCAAGAACCTTCCGGGTGGCTAGAAGATTACAGACTCGCCGTGGCATGCCAGCGTGGCACGAACACCACGGCGATGCAGTACATACGACTCATGCTCGAAGGAACTGCCCGCGACTGGCTCAAGGCGCTCCCTCCATCATCATACGACTCGTGGGACGATTTCCGCAGAGACTTCATCAAAAACTTCGAGCCTCTATGTGAGCGCCCGAAGACATTCGAAGAATTAAGGGCATGCACTCAACGATCAGACGAGTCGTTGAGATCATACATACGGCGGTGGACCGAAATACGCAATTCGGTTGGCAAAGTGTCAGAAGACAGGGCCATGGATGCCTTCATACAAGGTCTCGCCAGGAAGGACTTCAAAGAGGCACTGGTCGTGAAAAGCCAACCTCCCTGGCTGACCTCATCAAAGTTGCGACTGAGTGGGCAGATGGAGAGGATTCTGTACGCAGATCCCGTGCTTCCCCACCACGCGACAACTACGAAAGCGGCAGTCGAGGCCGCAGAGATTCATACAGAGAAGATCGCAGGCGCAAACGTTCCAAACGTCCTTACGACGATAACAGACCCGAGTTCATGGCGGCTGGATACACACAACCCGGGAGGACCAAGATAGAAGCAATCGACGCTCGGATGATCGACGGGACAGTCGAGATCGCGAGCAGCGGAGCGACAGCTACAAAAGGCAAGAATGGCGCAAACGCAGCGACGCAAAACCCGAGCGGTCATTCGAGGAAAAGATGGACGACTGGTGCAGATTCCACCTCTTCAAGGGGGACGACGGAAAACTACGCTCCAATCACACCCTAAGGAACTGCAGGGAATTCGACCAAATGGCGACTGACTACATGATACGACTCAAAAGGTACGGCCCAGCACCTGCTCAGCCCACGCCTGCACCCGCACCACAGCCGAACGCTGTGCCCGCTCTCATGGCGCCACAGCCGCCACCGCAACCACCACCACAGCCTGCTCCAGGCGCAAACCTCGCAGGTGCCATACAACCCGTACTACGGGCGGAAGATGATCAATATCCACAGCCCCACGGGCAGATGTACATGATACAAAAGGGTCGCCCCTCCAACAGGCAGCAAAAGCTAATCACTCGACAGGTGAACATGGCTGTCATGGCACCTCCTGCCGTGCCCGAATTTCTGAAGGGATCGGAAACCATCATAAGCTTCAGTCGAGAGGATCATCCCCCAGCTGTAGTTCGACCAGGGCACGCGGCTCTGGTACTCGACGCGCAAATAGGAGGCTACGCCATGACCAAGGTCTTCATGGATGGAGGCAGCGGCATAAACATCATCTTCGCGGACACGCTCCGCAAAATGAACAGGTCAGTCGAAAACCTCCCAAAATCTTCAAATACCTTCCACGGTATTGTTCCTGGCAAAGCAATTAGCCCAGAAGGCACCATACAACTCGACGTTACGTTCGGGGACAAAAGCCACTTCAGGACAGAGTCGATTGAGTTCGAGGTCGTCGACTGGAAATCACAATACCATGCTATTCTTGGTCGCCCGACGTTTGCTCGATTCATGGCGGTGCCACACTACGCGTACCTCACGCTGAAGATGCCAGGACCAAAGGGAGTCATCACTGTCCGTGGAAACTTTCAAAGGTCCGATGCTTGCGACCGCGAGTTCAGCAAAATCTCCGAGATGTTCGGGGTGGAAGAATCACTCGCCGACTGGCGATTTCCAACGACCGCACACTCCTTCCGGAGCATAAGAAGTTGGCAGTCGACAGATCCTTCAATGCTACAAATGACACAAGGTCGCATCAGGTGCACCCGACCGATCCGTCCAAGACAGTCAACATATCTTCGAGCCTGCCTATCGCATAGGAAGGCGCGCTCGTCGAATTCCTCCGTGAGAACTGGGAAATATTTGCGTGGTGTCCAGCCGACATGCCAGGTATTCCCAGGGAATTCGCCGAGCACTCTCTCCAATTGTTTCCAGATGCAAAGCCAGTCAAGCAAACGATGCGTCGAATCTCCGGCCCAAAGCGAACCGCAGTCGAATCTGAAGTCGACCGGTTACTCGCAGCAGGATTCATTAGGGAAATCAAGAAATCACAATGGGTGGCCAACCCCGTACTCGTAGAGAAGAAGCATACAGACATCCTTCGGATGTGCGTGGACTTCACAGCGCTGAACAAGTGCTGTCCAAAGGATCACTTCCCGCTACCCCGAATCGACCAGATCGTCGACTCCACCGCCGGATGCGCACGACTCTCCTTTCTGGATGCTTACTCAGGTTATCACCAGATAAGGATGAAGCAAGAAGACGAAGAAAAAACGGCGTTCATAACCCCACTCGGGGTCTACTGCTACACAACTATGCCCTTTGGGCTCAAAAACGCGGGTGCAACATACCAGCGCATGATGCAGGACTGCCTCAAAAAGCAAATCGGACGCAACGTCCAGGTCTACGTGGATGACATTGTCATTACCACAAGGGAAGAACACACACTACTCGACGATTTGAGGGAGACGTTCGCAAACCTCAAACGCTTCCATATCAAGCTCAATCCTAAGAAGTGCACGTTCGGCGTTCCAGCCGGGCAGCTCCTAGGGTACCTAGTCTCTGCCCGTGGAATCGAAGCAGACCCGGAGAAAATACAGGCCATCCTCACAATGCAAAGGCCTTCAAAGCTTCACGATGTGCAGAAACTAGCAGGACGAGTAGCAGCGCTCAGTCGATTCATCAGCAAACTGGGTGAAAAGGCTCTACCATTCTATCGACTGATGAAGAAGGCGGACAAGTTCGAGTGGACGCCAGAAGCTGAAGCAGCCTTCACAGATCTCAAGCGGATCCTCACAAGCCCTCCGATCCTCGTCGCACCTAAGGAACGGGAACCACTCTACCTGTATGTCTCGGCTACAAACAGGGTGGTGAGCACCGTACTGGTAGTCGAACGCATGGAGGAGGGGCACATCCAAAGCATACAACGTCCAGTCTACTACCTGAGCGAGGTTCTCTCCATATCAAAACAGCGGTACCCGCACTATCAAAAGCTGGCATACGCTGTATTCATGTCCTCAAGGAAGTTGACACACTACTTCACCGAGCACCCGATCACCGTGGTAAGTAACTCAGCAATCGGTGATATCCTCACAAACCCCAATGCAACGGGTCGAGTCGCAAAATGGCTCATCGAGCTGGCTCCAAGAGACATCAAGTACGAGCACCCGAAGGCTATCAAAGCACAAGTCCTACCCGACTTCACAACCGAGTGGATAGAGGCCCAATTACCTGGAGCACCAGACGTGTCCAATTCCTGGACCATGTACTTCGATGGGTCCAAGAAACACGAAGGCGCAGGCGCAGGCGTCATCCTCATATCACCAAAAGGGGACAAGCTACGTTATGTTTTGCAGATGGGATTCAAACTACCCTCCAATAACGAGGCTGAATACGAGGCTCTGATCCATGGCATGCGGATGGCAAAAGCACTTGGGTGCACTCGATTGATGATCTACGGCGACTCCAATCTCGTGGTGCAGCAAACAATGAAGGCCTGCGACGCAATCGCGGACAACATGATCGCTTATCGCGACCTGTACAACACACTGGAGGGCAGCTTCGAGGCTGTGAGTTGAGGCACATAGGAAGGGAAAGTAACGAAGAAGCAGACATGCTAGCCAATCTTGGCTCAACTGGCGCACAAATTCCACCTGGTGTCTTCCTCGAGCGCATCGAACACAGATCTATCAAGGAGAAACGAGAGCCTCCTCCGTCGACTACGCCAGCCAAAAGCAAAGCGCCAGCACAGAGGACCCCCCAGTCGAGGTACTCCTCATTGAGCCAACTTGGACTCAACCTTTTCTGGCTTACATACTCCGCGGCGAGCTACCAGATGACATAACCGAGTCCCGACGCGTGACTCGAAGATCAAAAGCATACACCGTTATCAACGGCGAGTTATACAAGCGCAGCATATCAGGTATGTTCCAAAGATGCATCGCATTCGAAGATGGCCAAGCCATACTTCGAGATATTCATGCAGGTACCTGTGGGCATCACGCCAGCAGTCGATCACTCGTAGCCAAAGCCTTTCGCGCAGGGTTTTACTGGCCTACAGCACTCAAAGACGCGGAGGACATAGTCAAAAGGTGCGTCGGCTGCCAGAAATTCGCAACAAGGCCGCACGCACCCGCATCGGCGTTGAAGACTATACCGCTGGCCTGGCCTTTCGCCCAATGGGGGCTCGATATGGTTGGGCCACTCAAAAAATCATCGCATGGCGGGCATACTCACCTACTGGTGGCAGTCGACAAGTTCACAAAGTGGATCGAGGCGGTCCCCATCACAAATTCGACTGCTACTACGGCAGTCAACTTCATAAAGAGCATCATCTACCGCTTCGGTGTCCCAAACAGTATCATCACTGATAACGGCACAAACTTCACGGCTGAGGAGTTCAAAACCTTCTGCAAAGAGCAGGACATTACGCTCAACTACGCATCCGTGGCGCATCCACAATCCAATGGCCAAGTCGAAAAGGCCAATGGACTTGTGACGAGTGGGATCAAGAAGCGCCTCCTGGTGCCACTCAAAAGAGCTGCGGGTGCTTGGGTCGAAGAACTACCATCTGTGCTATGGAGCCTACGCACAACTCCCAACACTTCTACGCAGTTCACCCCATTCTTCATGGTCTATGGTGCAGAGGCAATTCTGCCATCAGATGTGGTTCAATGCACCACGAGTTGAAGCATACAATGAAGACGACGCAGAAGAAGCACTCGAAGACGCAGTCGACTTACTCGATGAGCGCGAGACACGGCCTTGGCCCGCACAGCTGTTTACCAGCAGGATCTCCGCAACTACCATAGCCGTCGACTGCGAACCAGGTCCTTTGTTGTGGCGACCTGGTTCTTCGATGAAGCAAAAGAAGGTGCACAAGCTCGCTTCCCCATGGGAAGGTCCCTTCATCATCACGGAGGTCCTTGGTGGAGGCGCATATCGACTGAAGCACGCGAAGACAGGCGAACTCTCTCATAATCCTTGGAACGTTGCGCATCTGCGCCGTTTCTACGCATAAAGTGCTCACAGTCATACAATGTAATAGGCTATATGTCGGATGGCTGCAGGTTTCAGACGCGCTCTTTTCCTTACCAGGGTACCTAAGGGGACTGGAAGGTTTTTAATGAGGCGGCCTGCAGCCTAACATTCAAAAGAGGAATAAAATCAATGTTCCTTCGACTTCTTTGTGGTACTACCCGCATAATTCATACCTTAACCGCACCCGAAACCCTCGGGGGCTGTGTTATCGATCAAATGAGCTCTCGCTCTTGCAGAAACACAATGCCTTAGCCGCACCCGAATGCTCGGGGGCTGCGTAACAAGGATCCAAACAAAGAACACAAAAACTCTGCAGCCGCACTCGAATACTCGGGGGCTGCACAGTCATTGGTTCACAACCAACACATATTTCACAAACCCCGCTCGACTGACTCGGGGGCTCGACAAAAAATCAAAGTATACAAACTATACAATATACAAAGAGTCAAAAATTACACTCGGGGGCTGCCCCCTATACAAAAATTGCACTCGCAAACTATTCTAATCCTCAGGCTCGTCCTTTACGGGCAGCTCGGGACCGCAAAGCTGTTCGCGAGTGCACTCGATTAGTGTCTCCGCAGCTTGGATCGTGTCATCCAGGTCTCTTTGTTCGAGAACCTCTCCGGCTGCAGGTGTCCGCAACACCAACCTTGGTTTTCGACTACGCATATACGCCATTGCAGCGTTGGCTCCAATCACAAGTCTCTGAGACAGCAACTCTCGAATGGGATTTGTTTGACGGAAGATGTTCAACAAAGCACGAATCCCTTGTGGTTGTGGCCCCGCAGGAAAAAGAGTCTCGTTCAGGCGAATAAACGCTGCCCGGCATAACTCCAGCAGTTCAGCACTTCGCCAGACGCGATCCTTCAGGGTGGCGAGTATGCGGGCATGGTACCTATCAAGCCAAAAGTGTTGACGCCCAGTCGTAGGGTCGTCAACCACGCTATCCAGACGCCCTTCCACGCGAATCTTTTCAGCCTGGAAGTTGTCGACAAAGCCTACAAACACGGGCGCACCAGTCAGATCAAAAGGACAATAGCTACGCAAAAAGCTTGTAAACAGAGCAAGACTCGAACTTACACTCGAGTTGCCTGTTCACAAGATCCATCTCCCCGAGCACATATTCCTCGCGTTGGGTGGCCAACGCGGGTCTCGCCCTCAATCGATTCAGCTCAGCCTGGGCGTCCTTCAGATCTTGCTCCATTCTCACAAATTTGGCCTTCATAAACTCCATCACCTTGGCATCATTTACCACCTGACCCTGGGATCGGGTGGTGATTGGAGCCTGCGAGGAACTAGTCGCAGTAGCAGGTTCTCGTGACTGTTCAAAGAGCATAATCACAAACACAAAGTTTGTGTCAGAAGCTAAAACTCATGTCATAAGCATACAACTCTTCGAGTGAAAGACATTAGCAAAAGACTATTTGCATAAACAAGGTAGCACAAACAAAGCGCAGACTCGCGCAGTTCAGAAGGTATCATTACAAGGCATAAAACAAAAGGGTACAGCTACCCTAAACCTAAGATTCGATTTCCTAAGCAGACGATTGGCAGTCTCGAGTGCCCGGCGCTCCATGGTGGTCATAAAAACCTCGGCCAGTCGCGCGGCGGCTCCGCTCACCCCCTTCAGAGAAATGGGCTTCCCATCTGGCTTCCGAGGGAACGCAGACAGTGCTGCCTCGTAGTCGCAATCTATCCCATGTCCCATAAGAAGCTTGATGGTGGACTCGGATCCGCGTACCGTGTTGGCGCGAGCGAAACCCGCCATGGTGGACGTCCCGGGGCCAAACACGTCGGCGAAGTCGTCCGCCGTCGACGGCACTACGCCAGTCGGGAACACCACCTTGTATACAGCGCCAAGTGTGCTCGTCGATTTGGCGAGTGCTCTTTCGCCTGGTTGCATAGGCGCCTAAGCCGCCCACAGCCTGTTCCAGCGAAAGATCGTCACTCGCCACGTCCGCAGAGGCCGGTGCGCCAACAGCTTCTGCACAATTCAAAAAGGCAAAAGTCATTTCATGACACTCGACAGTTATATCATCATATCAAAAGGAGAAAAGATTACTCACCTCCCATGGCCTGCGCGAGTGCCGCGAGCTGGTCAGCATATCCTCGCTCGCGTGCAGCGGCTGAGTTGGTGGCGGCAGCCAGCTCTTTCTTCGACTCTTCGCGCTGCGCGGCGAGTGTGTCTTCCAGCTCCTTCTTCTCGCCTGGCCCAGCAAAATCACGTGCATTCAATACTCGACAAAATCAAGCATTGCAAAAAGAAATTCAGCAAAACAAAAGCAAAAAGGAGAACTCACGACTGAGCCGCTCTAGCTCGGCGCGCATGGTATCCCTCTCCTGCTCCACCTGGACATAAGCCTTGGCAGAATCTGCCAAGGTGTGGTAGAAGGGCTGCAAGCACACGAATTCAGCAAAAATTCAAACTCTCACAGTCCCAAGTAAACGGGTCAAGCAAAAAGTACTTACGTGGTTCATCCACGGCTCAGAAGTCGCGACTGATGTCCCGACATCTGGGGCTGCCGCCTTGGCCGTTTCAGTGACAGCATCAGTGGCCATTGGCTGGACAGCCTCGTTTCCAGTCGGTGCAGAATTCGAGTGCTCCAGGGTTGGAACATTCTCGACTGGAGGAGTCCCAGGCTGATTGTTTTCAGCGCTGTGAGCAACACAACAAAGCAAAAAGACGGTCAGCACAAATATGTGACAGCACAAAATTCTCATATCATACTCAAAAACACATACCTGTGTTCCTCATCCTCCTCATCTTCGGAGTCGCCAAAAATTGGTCCCCAAAGGCTGGGGTACCACTCGACTGAAGAGGAAGAGTTGAGCTTGTTGAGCACGCACGCAAAGGAGCGGCTTGGAAAACAGGTGGTGAGCCTGATTCCTCGTCATCCTCCAAGCCCTGCCCCTCGCGGGTGAACTCACAGCAGAAGGCGCCTTCTTGGCCAGTCGACGCCGCTTCGGTGGCGCGGTATCGACTTCTTGGTCAGCGGTGGCCTTGTCTTCAGATTGGACCTCTTCTGCTGCTTCCTCCTCGACCTCCTCCACATGTGAAGTGGTGGCAGAAGGGATGGGCGACTGATCCCCTTTCGGGTCCACCACCTGTACCTGGTTTCTTCAGTCTCGCCATTTTCAGGCAGAGGAGGAAGGGAGGCAGCAGTCGAGTGACCCTGCATAGCATACATCACAAATTGCAAAGTCAGAATCAAAAATCGCATATCGCAGAACATACGAGTGGCAAACTCTTCATTGCAAGCAGGCTATAACACATACATACCTCAAGCAAAGGGTTCTCCAACCCATATGGTTCAACAGGGCAGTCGACGTTGCAAGTGTCGGCTGCCGTCAGATTGGTGATGTGCCGCACATGCGTCAGCAGCTCACTCCTTGACAGCTCCTCTGGGTTCATTCGGGTGATGTCACCCGCGCCTTCATACTCCCACATCGGGTGCGCTCGGGCACGGATGGGCCACACCCGTCTCTTCACAAAGGTGGCGATTAGGTGGATGCCTGTGACCTTGTCCAGCATGCCTCCGATCCGAGCCAGCAAAGGGCTTGCCTCCTCCATTTCTTCGGCTGAGAGCTGGTGGTCCCACGCCTTGGTCTTGGCAAAAGCTGCAGTCGAGAAGGCGGCGATTCCGTCTTGCTCGACAGTCGCATAAAACCACCCCTTCCTCCAGCCTTGGGCGGAGTCGACGGTCTTCAGGCGGAAGTAGCGGGTGTCGCTGCGCACCTGGATTCCACAGCCGCCAACGGGGTAGGTGCGACCACCTCCTCTGTTCGGCCGCACCATGAAGATGGCTTTCCATAGCGCCCAGCTGGGTGCGACGCCGAGGAAGCACTCGCACAGCGTGATGAAACACGCATATGCATAATACCGTTCGGGGTGAGATCATGGATCTGCACCCCGTAGGCAAAAAGAAGACCACGCACAAAGTCGTGGAGGGGAAGCGAGAAGCCCCTGGACGCAAACTCCGCAAAACAAACACGCTCGTTGGCGCGTGGTTCGGGGAATACCTCCTTGGGCGACGGCGCGCGGACGGCGAGCTGCTCCGCGGGTGGCAGATACCCTGCTCGCGGAGCTTGAGCAAATGGGCGTCCTTGATGGTGGACCTTGCCCAATCCCCGCTGCCCTTCTTCAGTATGGCGTGCCCGCAGATGTACCCGCCACGGTCTTCTTGCCCTTGGCCGCATCGGTCGCGGCGGCGGCGGCAGCACCACGCTTCGCACCTCCACCTTTCGCCATTGCTACAGTGGAGGGTGTGTGGGGCAGAGACTTGGGCGCAGAGCAATGGAGGGTAGCGCGAGGAAGGAGACGAGGGGCGGCGCAGGGAGCAAATGGCAAGTAAAAAACTTTGCCAGCGCCGTCTCCCCTATTTACCACAGATCACAAAACGATCGCAACCGTCAAAACAAATCCATACGCTCCGCGCGAAATCTGGCCATACACGTGGCGGCCGCGGAGAGCAACCGTCGCCGGCCACTCCGCCCACTACGCACGAGAATCCAGGAAACCATCATCACGCCCCGTGAAAATCGCGCCAGAACGGTCAAATCAAGTCCACGCGGCGTCATCCCTGGTCAGCTCTGCAAAAACGGGCCCACAAAGCAGGGTCACGTCTTATCAAACATCACCAAGCACGCCACCGCTTGTCAGAGATGGCAGTCGCAAAATGCGTCATTGCTGACGTTATTCATACTGCACAAATGGCATAAATGTCACTCGATGACATCTTGGGTGGCTTCTCACAGGAATTTCGATTGGTTCTCGAGCAAAGGTCATACATGTCAGTCGAAAGAATTTCGACTGAAACATCATACTCCCATCGGGAGCATATCAAAAAAAAATTTGACTAATATGTGCAGGGTAAAAGATTTTGAGATTATCCTCCATTGCAAGCAATAAAGCACAATCTCGGGGGCTACTCCCATCGGGAGCGCTGTCGCGCACCCGATAGAATTATGGCAAAGTATCAGTCGACAAATCATTCGACTCAGTTCATAAGCAAAATCATACTCGAAATATTCCCGAGTTGATCCGACGATCCTTGGATGCTGCATGCATAGTGCAAAGGTAAGACCCGCCGATCAGTCGAGCTGGGCTAAGGACCGCTCCAGCAGCGTTATCCTTAAGTGTTCCGTGTCAGCAGACATGATGAATAATCCCCGACGGACGCGTTGGGTAGATTCAAAATTATACTGCAGTTCGATTCAGTTCGATTCAGTAAGACCTCAACGGCCGTTTCGAGTCTGTCCAGTTTGTTCCAGATTCGAGTCCGGGGACTCGAGTTTGATTGAAAGCTAGTATGGTTTTGCCACAAATGGTAGTTAACTGGCCCCGATCCGTCGTGAGTGCCGGGCCTGCTAAGCTAATATCCCTTGACTATCATAAGCAAAAACTCATAGTCGATGAAACACTCGACATAGCCAACATGTGCTATTTCATAAGAATTCTAAATACAGATGCAAAAAATGTAACGTGCATGATGTATGAGTCCATGCCCGACTCTTCGAATCAGACAAGTACTCGGGGGCTACTGACATGGGTATGCCTATCGGGTACCCTACCATGAGGGTACCTGGTGCACGTATCGACTAGGCCCAACTATCAGAGCCTACATGAAGCCCATGAAGGGAGGCCCACGAAGATGGAGTATCCTCCAAGTTTGGCGAAACAATAGTCGGTTTAGAGTTTCCTTACTTGTAAATCGAGTCGGTTACGAACACCCGAGACCCAGCCTATTATTTAAGGACTGGGAGGGCCATCGAACCAGACCACGTACTTTCAGAGCCACCAAAACCCTAGCGAGATCGACATCTCGCCGGGACCCTTGTAACCATCATATTCACAAAGCAATAACAGACAGGCAGGACGTAGGGGTGTTACCTCCACACGAGGGCCCTGAACCTGGGTAAAATCTTTGCCCTGCTTGTCAGCCGACGATACTTCCAGCTCTACCACGTTCTCTCCCCCATATTCATAACCTAGGGACCTTAACCATGGGTCTTGATGAGTCTACCCTCGTCACCTGCTGGCTGTCCTGGGAACACACCCTCCTGCTGAGGATGCGTCGATGGCTAGGCAAACTGCTGCTGCATCAGAGGCTGCTGGAACGGGACTTGCGGCATCATCGGAGGCCTCATCAAAGGCTGCTGGAACAGGACGCCCTGCTTTCCGGGCTTGTTCTTCTTTCTCTTAGGGCGAGGAGCACCCTGCCCCGTTGCCGCCGGAGGCTGCTGGCCTGGCTGCTGAAAAACCGGATAGCCCGGGTTGATGAACGGGGGTTGTCGGGGGAATACTTTCTGGATTAATCCGCGGCCCAGTGCGACTTAACTTACTCGCACGGACAAAGGCCCACTTGGGAGCAAGCCCAATATTGAACCGCCATAAGGGGAAAGATCTAGAAGACATATCCCGGAGGACGTGAAGACCAAGTAGTCTCCGAGTAGGCCTCTGTGGACGTATTCCTTATGGGGGAAGTTTCCTTTTGTAACCTAGCGAGCCTCTGTGTATATAAACAGGACTCGCAGGACTTAGAGCGGGTCAAGTTATCAAGCCCTAAACCCTAGCTCATACGGCGAGTACCAGATCGGATCGCCTCCATTGTAACACCTCGATTATCATATCAATACCAATCTAGGGTAGGCAGGAAGTAGGTCTTTTACCTCACATTGAGGGGGCCGAACCTGGGTAAATCTGTGTTGATCTTTGTTCCTGCGATCCCAAGCTCGGAGATGCTTGACTCGCGTAATCCCACACTTACGAAGTCATCTATGACGCCTGACGTGACAAACCCACGACAGTTGGCGCCCACCGTGGGGACTGCGGTCAAAAGCATCACGTTCCGCGCAGGATCGGAATCAGGCTTCAAGGACATCGCCATCGGCCAAATTGAAGACATCAATGGGGTCCCCTTCATCGACGACTCAGAGTGGGGACCCGAGGCAGATTGCATCGATTTTGGATACATCGTTCCCATCGGATCAGTAAAAGTTTTCGTCGGATCCGTCGGTCGCAGATCTATGGATGCGACTCAAGGAAGCGAATCGGTGAAGGAACTGCGGCCGGTCAGGGTCCACGTGTTGGAGGAGCTACAACAAGCTATGGCAAGACTGCCCATCCCCGTCCCGTCAAGACCTGTTTGGGGATCTCTACCAAAGCAGGAAGGAGACCTCAAGATTGAAGAGATTGAAGCTATCAGGACGGAACTCTGTGAAGAGGCACAAAGACTCGCGGCTGAGCGCGAAAAACTCCAAGAAGAAGGTCGACGAATCCGTCGCTGCCAGCCAAAACACCAGGCGGTTCGAACCAAGACGACATCTGAGCGCAAGAAACTCCAAGAAGAAGAGTGGCGACTCCGTCGTTGGCAGCAAAAACATCAGATCAAGATGGACAGAGGAGAGATGAAATCACAGTTCCACGGTGACCCAGAGAGCAACGTGCACGCCGCGATAGGGATATTGTCAAAGATAGTACCGGTTGGAGACACACGAGCTGATAAAGAAGCTCGCCATGCGATCGACCTACTGCAAACCGCTGCTTTACAACAAGCAAATATGTATGGAGTCACGCCCAATGAGCCGCAAAACGAGGTATCATGGGGAGGAGAAAGGTGCAGCGTCGAAGAAGTGGTCAACCAGCTAGCAGGTTTACAGGTATCATCGGAAAAAGAAAAGAAAATAGAAGGCGAGTCACGGACGTCCGGAGCGACTCAGCCATCCCAGATTGAAATTGATTCAGATGAAGATTCAGCGCCAGTAAACTCTTATTCATTATTGAAGGGACCAGCATGTTTTGGAGAGGAAATATGGCTCACTCGTTTCCCCCGAACTTCGACGAGTCGCAGCGAGTCACCACCTATCGCAGTGACCAAGACCCTGCCTTATGGATAGAAGATTACGAGGCAAGCATAACAGGGGCTGATGTGACTCAAGAAGTACGTGCGAAATACTTCCACTTGGCAATACAGGGAGAAGCTAGGGATTGGCTGTTAAGGCTGCCATCAAAATCAATAAGCACATGGGAAGACTTGAAGGACAAGTTCATCAGCAGATTCCAAACAGAAGACATGAAAAACCTTAGACAATGCATTCAAAAAGAGGACGAATCAAGCCGCGACTGGATCAAGAGAATCGCGGAGATCCTTGGCTCCGCCAAAAACTTAACAGTACAAGCTGCAATACAAGCTATGAGAAAGAACTGTAGATTTGAGCCGTTGGTGCACAAATTAAGTCGCGCTGAGCACAAGATTGATAGTTTTGACCAGCTTTTGGCAACAGCTGACAAGTACGCAAAGACAGATAAAGGGACAGGCGGCTTATCACAGAACCCAACGGGGAAATTGCAAGTCGCGAAAACTGAACGTCGCGCACACCAGATGCAGGAGCAAGGGAGTGATAAGGCCTTACTCCCTAATAACTGCAAGGGAATCTTCGACGTGCCTTGCGACTTACATCGCAGGAGAGATGGCAGGCCAGCGGGTCACACAAAGGCGCAATGTCATTATTACCGGAGGTGGAAAGAAGGCGACACGCCAGCTTCGGCTCGCAGCAAATCGATGCAGCACAAGAATAAATCTAGCTCTCGTCAAGGGCCTGACGTTTTACCTAGAAGAAACATAGGACAGTTTCATACAGTGGAAGTACAAACAACGGATGGAAGCCGGAAGAGCGGTCAGATTTCAACGCCAGAAAGGTATCGTCGCTGGACAGAGCAATCGGTTATTTGGAGTCGCGGCGATCACCCCCAGAAGTAAGAGATCCAGGACAGCCAGCTCTGGTGGTCACGCCTGAAGTCGCGGGATACAAGTTAAGTAAGGTTGTAATGGACGGAGGAGGAAGAGTAAACATCCTATATCAAGACACGCTCCGAAGAATGAATATACCCGAGACGAGGCTGCGACCATCCAGGAAAGAAATTCAAGGCATAATCCCAGGAGCTGTTACGCGACCAATCGGAAAGATAACACTTGAAGTTAGCTTTGGAACAGAGCGGAACTTCCGCACAGAGCTCCTAGACTTTGAGGTTGTAGCAGTCAAAAGCTCATATCATGCGATCTTTGGAAGAGAAGCCTATGTCAAATTTACCGCTCGCCCCTGCTACGTCTACCTACAGTTAAAGATACCAGGACCAAACGGTGTTATTACAATATATGGAGACAGGCAGAGAGCGTTAGAATGCGAGAACGCAGGCTCAGTACTCGCAGAAGAAGCCTGCATCGCCAACTCCTCACATGGATATCAGTCGCAGATCGGTAATCGCAGCTCAAAACGAGTCGCGTTGGAGGTACCGCGGAAGCGGCCAACAGGATGCAGCCACCGGATGGTAAATACCCACCGAGAAGTCGCGCATCAGCAAGATAATGCCCCAGAGGTCGCCTTGATACAAAAAGAAGACAAGAAATGGCGCATGTGCATAGATCCAGCCTCGATCAACAACCCCGCCAAAGGGGTTCAGTTATCGTGAATCCTTACAAAGCAGACTCAACTCAACATAAGTCGCAGCTCAGTGCGGCTGATCGCCCAACACATTGCTCTCTGCTTCAACATGAGACATACATCGGAGCTATCATGCTCGACCCGAGTCGCTTTTAGCGACTCAAAATTGAACCAATCAGGTGTTCAACCCACTCCGTTAGGAGTATTAATTCGCAACTAAGTGCGATGAGTATCAAGTATGCATGGCCTGCGGGGAATAGAAAACCCGCATTAAAGGGCCTGCATCATCCTGTAACACCCTGTAAAACATCGAGTGATTATGAAATAAAGCCGGCACCCTTGACATTCAAGGGTTTGTCGTTTCGCCTCAACTATCATTGAGTCGCTGAGTCTTTTGAATTTCATATATCACTGACCCTTGAGGGCTCCTTACGAGCATCGCGAGTACCAATCGCACCTCAAATTTTGCCAAACTAGTGGCAATCCTTAAGCTAGAAGCGTCTTGCATTATGCGGCCAAAGTACTGGGGTGTGGCGTCAATCGAGCTTGATTGCCTATCATGGCCGCTCTCGACCCTGAACACACATGTTCCTAGGAAATACTGAGCCGCGCGAGCGTCTACTTAATGGAATTATCAAAAAAGAACCTGCTTATAGGTCACCAAAATACTGTTTATAATACATGAATGTCTTACAGACTAACGGGCATGTCCCACATTATTTTTCCTCTTCCGAGCTACAGGAGTGGGAATTGGCGCGGCTTGTCTCGCGGTTGCAGTCGCAGGTGTCCTAATAATCAGGGCGCCGCCAGACGAGGCAGAAGGGCCACCAGATACTGTTGCTGGAGTGGCAGCCCGAGATGACTCAGCTCCTGTGGACTTTTCCTTTGACACCTTGCTCCCATCAAGATTGAATTTATCGAGATAAGTGCCCAAGTCTAAGTTATCAACAAATTTTGTGGCATATCCGCGCATCCCTTTCCAGATATCGAAGTACTCGCTTATTGGCAGTTCAGTATCATCCGCGCTCATCGCCAGGCCGTGGCGAGCAACCTTGCCAACATCTATTTCTGGATAATATGCTCGAGCAATGTCAAGACATGCGCGGCTCCGGCGCGAGCAGAGGATCGTTTCCAATCAGAGACGTAATGCGGAGCCTTGAGCAGTTTATTTATCCAATACTCGCAAGATATTGGGCCATCAGTCGCAGGAGAGATTACCGTCATAACTTCCTTGGTAACCTTTAAGAAGCGCTGGCTGAAGTCAGACAGATATACCAGTTGATCCTTCAAGTTGGAGCGGGACACTGGGGCCTCAGGTCCTATGTCAAAGAAAGAAAAGGCAAGAAACAAGTCAGAGACTAACGTTGGTTACCCAAAATATGTATGATTAAAGGAATAAAAGACGAACCAGCAAGCTGCAGGATGGCTGATTTGACCATGGAGCCAAAACCCTCAAAGGCTTTGAGCAGCGAGTTATATTTTTCATCTCGCGCGGCGAGTTCCTTTGCGTGGTCTCCCTTCAGGCGATCAATCAATTCAGATTTAAGAGTCAGCCCTTCTCGCAAAGATCTAATGACTTCGTCTTTCTCCATGAGTCGCTGCTGCATATCGGCTTCAAGTTCTTTAAATTGCTCTTCACAGGAGTCGAGTTGACCTTTGAGAGATTTTATTTCCTGATCTTGGTCCCTAATGACCTCATTATGCTGCTCCAGGCGAGACTGCATCATTTCAGGATGGTCTATGGAAATGCCTTTACCCTTTATTGAGCCAGAACATCAAGCAAGGACAGTTCAAGCTGAAAATAAACAGAGCAAAAGGCATGGGTAAACTATCCAGGAACTTGGGGGCTCGAGATTTGGAACCAGGAAAAGAATCAACACCGTGCGATGACACAAGGTTTTGATCCTTGGGGGCTACGGTATATGTACCTGGCGACTTGAAGAAAATTGCTCAACTAAGCCGCGCAGCAGAGCAGCATGCTTATCTCCAGCAGCAATTATGGCATCTGCAATTGACTTGGAACTATTTCCTGGAGCTGGAATTCTACCTTCAGTGGATACCCTACCAACAGCAGGAGTTGCGGATGGAGCTGCGACTGGAGTCGCGGCAGGAGCCGCATCTGCAATACCTTCCTCCAGGGAGGGCCTTGGATGAGTCGCATCATTACTGTTTCCCACGTTTTCATCAGCAGCATCCTCCTCGCTCATAGCTGGCTGAGAAGAAGTGGGATGAGAATTAGACTTGGTATCCCCTTCAGGCATGGCCCTGCAAAACATTGATGGGTTAATAAGCTGACCTAGCAGAGCCGCAACATTGAAAAGAAGGCGAACCATACCCAGAGGCGACACGGATACTCTTCATCAGGCAACCAGAAGAAGGAGAAGATAAACCTTGCAAATCTGAACCTACAGAGTGAAAAGAAGTGGTGATCAGCAATTCTTTGTCAAAAATATGCAAGCACAAAAGGAAAAGGAGAGAGTCGCAAACAATTACCCGAGCTTGTTGAGAAGCAGTCCTTTGCAACAGCCTCGGAAGAGAAAGTAGCCTTGTTGGGATCAGCAAGTTTTAAAGATTTGGCAGTTCTTGTTTCTACTAGTAGCGCCAAGGCTTTGCGGCGTTTCTCAGGCTGCGAGGGGTCTTCTGAGCTCTTGCATAAAATACGTTTCGAGGACCTGCGAGGCACCTCAGGAAGTTCCAAGAAAGGTGTATTTGGAGTCGAGGACAGAAAAGCGTCGGCCATTTGTTGTTCCTCTTCAGAAGCGCTACCCTCGTGCATAACTGTATCTTCGCCAAAGGCTGCGGCTTGCCTTGACGACTCAGCCGCGTTCCTTGGTTCAAGTCGACGTCCTCTGAAGGAAGAACCCAGAAATAGGGATCGATCTGAAAAGGAGCTCAGGTCAGAAATAATCAATTTTGGGAAAGGAATTTTCAAGGAAACAGGTGACAAGTAAACATTACCACAAAAGGCTTGTGCTCAGCCCAGAAGGGAGCAAGTCCGACGTTATCATACGAGTTGATATCCTCGTCCGTCACTCAGCGAATGAAATTTATCCACTCTCCTTTGTCCCAATCTTCAGGGCAAGTACGATCGACGTCGTTTGCATGACAAGTGAAATCCACCATAAGTCGCGAGCGGCGACTCACAGGCTGAACTCGCCACTTAGTCCAGCAAGATATGAGATCTAATCCAGTGAGGCCATGGAGTGTCAGCGCCCTCACCTTATCCAAAAGGGATTCAATGAAAGGCAACGAAGAAGGATCAGGTTTAGAAGACAGAGCATCGGTAGCCTCGAAGGGAAGAGGACACCAAAGAGGAAGAGGAATTTCACCCTCAGGAGAAGTGTTTTTACAATAGAAGAATGTCTAGTTTTGGGAAAATACTACCCCTACGGCGTTGGAAGGAAATGGCGCCGCATTGGAGAAAAGGACCATCTGTAGTTTCCCTTTGACTATTGCAATTGAAAAGAGCAAGCCAGAAATCTATTGAAGGTGGGATACCCAGATAATCTTCGCAGAGGACGTGGAAGTTGCTCACTTGCAACATCGAATTAGGGCCAATATCATGGAAGCGGAGGCCCAACCGCTGCATCAAGGAGCGGAAGAAGAGAGAGCCCGGGGGCTTGAACCCGCGCTCGACATGCTCCGCAAATATCACTACTTCTCCTGGTTGAGGATTGGGAATTACCTCCTCACCAGCCGTCCGCCATTCGCATTGATCTTTTGGCGGAAGAAGGCCCCGTGCAGATAGGGATTCCAGGAAATCTTCGTCGACCCACGAGCCTTCCCAGTTGCACTTGCGGCGAGACATTTTTCTCAGATTGATGGAGATATCCACCGAAGGATTGTGAGTACAAGAAGCGAGATTGGAGGCGGTGGAAAGGAGTAGCGGATGCGTAATGCAAGACTTGATGCAGAACGCTGGGGAAAACGATGAGCCAAGATAAATAACCCAGACGCGGAAGACGTTTAGATCTGAAAATCAACCATCAAGGCAGGATAAGTCGCGTTCTTGAGCCGCCAAGAAGAGTTATAAGCTGCAGATTGGAAATATGAAAATTGGAGTTCAGCTGGGATAATTCATGTGCGCGGCTCAGGGGTTTGTTAAGACGAAGGAGCCTTCACTCGAAATCCAAGCTAAACTTGGGGGCTAATGTCGGGGGAATACTTTCTGGATTAACCCGCGGCCCAGTGCGACTTAACTTACTCGCACGGACAAAGGCCCACTTGGGAGCAAGCCCAATATTGAACCGCCATAAGGGGAAAGATCTAGAAGACATATCCCGGAGGACGTGAAGACCAAGTAGTCTCCGAGTAGGCCTCTGTGGACGTATTCCTTATGGGGGAAGTTTCCTTTTGTAACCTAGCGAGCCTCTGTGTATATAAAGAGGACTCGCAGGACTTAGAGCGGGTCAAGTTATCAAGCCCTAAACCCTAGCTCATATGGCGAGTACCAGATCGGATCGCCTCCATTGTAACACCTCGATTATCATATCAATGCCAATCTAGGGTAGGCAGGAAGTAGGTCTTTTACCTCACATTGAGGGGGCCGAACCTGGGTAAATCTGTGTTGATCTTTGTTCCTGCGATCCCAAGCTCGGAGATGCTTGACTCGCGTAATCCCACACTTATGAAGTCATCTATGGCACCTGACGTGACAAACCCACGACAGGGGCGCCAAGGCCGGCGGCTGGAATTGCCCTTGCGGCTGCAACAGCGGCATGTACGCCGGCGGCCCATATTGCATGGAAGGGCGCTGCAGGGGCATGAGCGACGGAGATGCCACCCCCGGGCCAGCCGACGTCCCTCCGAGGAAGAAAATGGCCGGGAGAACCTGCCCGGTGCCGGAGCTCGCGATGGGTGCGGCCATGGGGAGCTGGGGCCGGTGTTGCACGGCTGCCTGATGTTGGGGACGAGGCAGAGCCGCAGCCGGCTGTTGGGGGCACGGCGCGCCCGCCCTGGGATCGAGCCCCTGCTGGGGCCGCGTCGGCGGAGCACCACTCATCACCGGCGTCGAGGCAGGGGTCGTGACGGACGCGTACGAGCGGCGCGGCAGGGGCGGCGGAGCCAGATGAGAGCGAACCGCACTGTCGCCGACGAGTTGGCTGCGAGAGGGCGGCGCGGGCAGGGGCTTGATCGCGAGGTGATGACGGCTGAGTTGCGGCGGCGCGGACGGAGACGAGGGCGATGCGGGGTCTGGAGGCAGCGGACAACTTCGTAGCCAGAGCCCCTTGAATCGGTGGCGGAGATGTGTCCAGGGATACGGACGGTCTCGATCGGCCGCCTCACCGCTGGGTCCACCACGAGTTTGAATTCGGAACTGATCGCGCGTGATCATCGGATCGGACCGCTTGGCCACCGCCTCGATCTCCGGCGACGCGATCTTCTCCGAAGCCGGCGACTCCCTCGCCTGCAATGCCTTGTCGATGAGTTCCCCGATCACCGGAGACGGCGATATACGTCTAGGTGGAAGGGGCCCTCTCCAAGCTCCCATCTTCAGCGGCGGACGGGAAAGACGCACACCGGCCGACGGTGGCGGCGAGCTGCGGCATCGCGAGGTCTTCGGCTCCACCGTCGTCGACTCCCTGCACAAGACCGAACAATTAAGCTGCTCACCTTGGGGCCGCAATATCCCTATCTCCCAGAACCGACTCGCCGGCGTCGGACAGCCAGCGGTGGCCCAGAACTCGTCAAGGATCTCCGCATCAGATTGATGCGGGCGAGGTAGAAGCAGCTGGTCGGCGGGAGGCAGCACGCCCTCCTCCAAGGCCACCTGGACGGCGATGTGGTCGTCATCGACGCCCGAAGGGGCGGCGGACAACTCGCCGAGACACGCAAACCTCGAACCGGAGCAGCCCGCCTCCCACGCCGGCGGCGCTAGGGTCTTCCGGCGGTGCCCCCCTGCCGCGGTAGCCGTCGACGAAGCCTCGGCGTTGGCCAAGAAGCGGCCGGCCAAGGGCGCCACAGCCGCGCCTCCTGGGTCGCCAGTATCGCCAATCGCCATCGCACCTCCAGTTCTCCACTTAAAAAAGTGAATGAGTCGGCCGCGATAGCCGGTTGTCGAGGAGGAGGCCGGTGCAGGTCGATGCCGTTGTCGAAGTAGATGCGCGAGAAGACGACGGCGGTGGGCGACTCAAACTGATCTTAGATCGAAAAACCAAAAAAGAAAACACCGATCAAAAATGACCGGCAAGAGAGAGAAAAACCGGATCAAGAGACCGGGAAAAAAGACTCTAGGGCAGCCGATCAACTGACCGGCGGACGAACCCTAGGTACGGGCGGCCCGCCCCCCGGCGGAGATCATGGAGATCGACCTTCCCAGGGGCGGCGCGGTGCGGAAGCGCGGCGGCTAGGTCAGAGATCGTGCCGCTCTGATACCATGTAGAATTATGAGATTGGCGAAATTGGTGGATGTCGTATTGAGCCTCATGGGCGAGTATATAAAGGAGTACAAACTTGGAGGGCAAGAAGCCTCTCCTAGAGGTAAGGTAGGAGACGGATTACAAATCCTAAACTACCAAATATAGGTACACCAAATATATCTCTAACTCCATGATCTCTCTCGGGGGCCGCGCCGCCCGTACCTAGGGTTCGTCCGCCGGTCGGTTGATCGGCTGCCTAGAGTCTTTTTTCCGGTGTTCACGACGGAGGCCTAGGATGAAGACGAAATATGGGTTCACCATGCCACCACTTCCCTGCGCATTGACACCATCGCATGCCCACGACTGCAGTGTTGGGCGCGTCTGTGCTGTCGGCCACTGATCGACCTCTTTTTTTCTTTCCTTTTTAAGAAAAAACAATAGTTAGCATATATTGTTTTTGTTCCGTATATGTAAATATGTGAAGCAAAGAAAAAGAAACCGAGGGCTTGATCATAAAACTATATAGTTTGTCATGTTCACCACACGCTTTAACTACAAATACTATTTTATCATTGTACACTCATGAGTCATAACTTTTCTGCACTCAAATGACTGCAGATGAGGCTAGACACTCATATGTCCTTTTCAGGTATGGATCCAAACATCTACCAAATACACACGCACTTGTTTACATAATCTGGCTCTTTTTTTAACAATATACGTGAAATGTAAGCTAATATAGTGCAGAGAAAAGGTTTACAGATAAATACACACATCATTTTTCATCAGTAATTAGGTGGCATCCAACAACAAGACGTCTAACTCATCCTTCCAACCCCATTCACCATCAAATTGTCGCTCACGGTTTCAACCATAGTCGTCACCACAACCGAGTCGAGCACCGCTAACAGCAACGGCACCATCGGTGGTCGATGCGAGAGGTGACATGGGTTTTCACGTTCAACTACTGCGAGAGATGTATGAAATCTTTCAGCTTACTAGCGTTAGCGTTGGGTGGGCATCAGAAGATGCACCGAAGGGTGCGCACGTGGCTTACAAGTTGACAATGGACTCGAGACGCGAAATCGGGGATGGAGGTGCCCCGTATATCTTGGGGCTTCACCGAACCAAAGGTGTGTGCGGAGGGACATGCAAAATTTACAGTGGAACATCTGTTTTCAATAGAATACGGCATGGGATAAGCGGAGAGAGAGCAAATGTTGTTCGCTTGGCATAGGTTTGCGCTCGCGGTAGAGAAATGATAAAAGAGGAAGTTTTGAAATCACCACATCTCCTTTTTTTAGAAATATCGAAACGTCATATCTAGATTTCAATATTTGGCAAATAAAGCATACAACTACGTGTACATATTGTACATGCTCTAGATGTTTCTAAAAATATTTTTTTGTATTTTGGTTTACACAAAAAGAGAAATTTTGAGGTGAAATGGAGCTATGTTTCCTTTTTCACAACACGTTTTCTTATTTATTTAGATGGAATAACACCTTTTTTTTACCAAAAATTGGCATACATATAAAATATATGTATATCCAAATAATTCTTTTTGTAGATGTAAACCATAAAGTGAGATCTGAGTGGGGTCCACAGTGATGTGGAGTCACTATCCATTGAAGAACATGTGGAGCAAGAAGAGGGCAATGATTCTAGGGAAACTATTTTTGAGCACCGAATATTTTTTTAGACATAACACAAAAAAAGACCTATTTTTTGCCCTATATAAAAAGACAAAAAATATCCAGAAAAAAGTTATTTTTTTAGAACGAATTTGTCTTTTTATACAGAACACAAAAAAATTATTTGTTTGTGAAACTTATTTGACAACATAAATGTTTGTAGGTACAACCGAAATTTTATTTCAGAATTCTTTTAACATTCTAATATTTTTAAAATGTTTCTTGTTATAATGAGAGTAGATACTCCTACAAGCCAAAATGCCATGTCCTTAAATTCATGAAGTATTGGAAGCTATCGTTCTTGAACATTTGTCTTCCAGTCATACTTGACCCAAGATATAAGTTTAAATTCTTGGAGTTTTGTTTGAAATCTGGACTTGAAAGTGAGACAACAAAGTGTCTGAATAAAGTGAAGAGAACATTCAAGGATCTCTTTGTTGAATATTCTTCACATGATGGTGACTCAGAAATGGATAATGATCAAGGAACCAGCAATGTTGTGACAGGTACTAGTAACCCATGGGATCAATGGGAGGTACAGGTCAAGGAACATAACCAAAAACGAGCAAAACTGAGTGAACTTGACATTTACTTGAAAGAAGATCTCTGTCCACAAGATGATGGCTTTGATATCCTAAATTGGTGGTCAGTAAATGAAAACAAGTATCCCATCATATCTTGCATAGCAAAGGATGTCTTGGCTGTACCTGCATCAACTGTGGCATCAGAGTCCGCCTTCTCCTCCGGAGGAAGAGTCCTTAGTGATTATAGGAGCAGATTACTAGGTAGCACGGTTGAGGCTCTCATATGTTTGCAAGATTGGATGCGACCTCGTGGTAATTACCTCTCCCTTATTGGTCATTACTTATTTTCTGAAAAAACTTGCTGATATTCATTCTCTGTCATTGCAGGAACTACTCGTGTCAACACAATAACAACTGATGTTATTTATGGAACACGGGCCGACATTTATGGAAGAGATGATGATATTCTTGGCCCTTGATGAAAGGAAGAGATAGTTGAAGCAGGTTAGTATTTACTTGGTCCTAAATTTTCACACGTGGATGATATGCATGTTCGGCATGAATTAAGTTGTATGCTTGCTATTCGCTTGCATGTTCAGTTCTGTTTCATTAGAACTTGTGTAGTGAAGAAGTATTTCTTAAAAATCAAATTTGTTCTGTTGTGTTCTGTCTTCATTTTGCCTGTCAATATGTATCGCCATCATCAGTTTGTTGTTAATATGTTTTATTTTATATATTTGATGTGCCCTTATTCTGTGATGTACAAATATGTGGGCATAACTTTGTACTGACATTGTATATTGATGGCAACTAATTGTGTAATAAAACATATACGAAGGATATTGAGGTTGTCTGTGTGAAACATTCATGTATGTTAACTGTAATTTGTAGTACTACTGTGCTAATGGATCATTAATATCTTGTTTACTTGCATAAGCTTGAAAGTTTGTTAACCAGGAATCTTAGTTCCAGTCTAACTTTGTCTCTTTTCCTCTCTTAACCAGGACTACGTTGAAGAATCGGAGGGCCTAAACATAGTGCAGGAATACGTCAAGTTGCATTAGGCCTTCCAGTATCCGGATCTTTTCAAGATGCTATTAGCCTTATCTAAATCGTGTTCAGTTCTGGAACTTGTTAGGTTATGAGAATTACAATGTGTGGTTTTATCAACCTAGAGTTTTGCATGGTTTTGTCTTGTGTTAATGTGGTGCAGCACTACAACAGATGGTTGATGTCTTGGGTTTGCATGACTGGATTGTGGTCGCTACATTGCTATGCTGACTGGACATTTGCCCAGTTCTAGATGGTGCGTTCTGGAGTTCACCTGGAAGCATGTCTAGACTGAACTGAATTTACTCTGAACTGATTTTTTAAATGTTTCAAAAAAATCGAAAAGAAATACGTGGATTTAGCCAATCATATGCACTACAATTCTGGAAATTTACAGCATAAAATACATTGTATTTTTCGCTCAGGAAAAAAGACAAATCGAAGAGATCTGTGTTTTTTAACTTAAGCAGAGCTCGTTTGGAATGTAAAATCGGAGGTTAAACAATGTTGAGTAACTGTGTTAAAAAAACAATGTTGAGTAACTGTGTTAAAAAAACAATGTTGAAGAACTCAAGCAGCTAATCTGAACAAAAAAAAAATATAACTCAAGCAGCAAAAGTAAAATTAAGTTTCAACAGCGCAGCTCATGTGCTTTATCATGTTGTCACTGTATTAGGTTTACAACTTTACAAGAATTTTCCGCTGCATTAGAACTGGCACCAAACACAGATAACATTTCATTCCTTTTGAATGCACTTTGTATCACACAGTTCTTGAGTGCCACCTCAAGAACTTTTATGAAGGTCATGGCGTTCTCCAGAGTTCAATCTACAGTGCACTTGAATGATCGATAGCAGAACTTGCGTGAAAACCCACACATGTAAAATGAATGATGCCAGAACTTGCGTGAGAACTCACACTTGTAAAATGGAAACCCTGGGTATTTATATGCTTCCAGGCAACACTTTGTTTTACGACAAGGCTGCATGTCGATAAATGTATGCGAGTAGTATTCTGCGAGTCTGGCATTTCTCCCTTCTCTGCTCTATCAGCTCTAGGATATTGGACGAAAACAAAGAAACTCACAAGCATCGAGGCTGGCTTCATCGACGAACCATTACTGGAACTTGAGCATCAGCGCCGGCTTGGATAGCTCGTGTAGGTCGTCATTGTAGCCACCACTTCTGATGATCTCTGTCCAGCCGTTGAAGAATGCCCAGAAAGTAGTACTGTCGCAACCAACAACCAGTTGAGGACGATGCCGTTGTCAACCTCGGTGACCTGCACCAACCTCCTCCAACGTGGAGGTCCCAAGACTAGCCGGGGATGTCCACAGTGGCCTCCTCCAACGGCCGCTGGACCATGTGCCGGCACATGACCGGGAAGCGTTCGGCGGCACCTGCTTCTGTCTTGTGATTGCCCATCTCGCTCTGCTTTCTTTTCTTATGTATAAGTCATGAGCACAGCGGCGGCATTCTTTCTGTGATGATACTCAACCTGATGCGATCTCGCAGGCCCTTAATACAGGGTAGGATTCTAAAAAAAAAGAGTAAATAGTGAGAACTTGTTTTTTTTTAACGGAAACAACGGAGGGCGAGGCAGCCCACCTGAACTTTTGTATTAAAACGGCCGAAGCCAAACGAGGTACATGAGGTTTTCACCCCCGGTGGGGGAGAAGACAGAGTTACAAGAGAGGTCGGGGGCAGAGACGCACACCAAGCAACTAGCCGGGCGCAGTCTAGTCGTGGAGGAGCCCGGGACAACAACAACATCAGGTGTTGTCCGGCGATCGCGAAGAGTTCCGGGGTCGGCGTGCGCACACCGTCGAACATGAGGCGGTTTCGCGTCTTCCAATTGATCCAGAGGAGGAGAGCGGTGGCCGTCATTCGCAGCGGTAGCGGCCACGATCGATGTTGTTCGGAGAAAATTGCGCGCCCCCAGACTGCCCTCAGCCTGGGGCACGCTACAAACAGGTGGTGCACGTCTTCATCGGTGCCGGGGAAGAACGGACAGTCCGAGTACTGGAGGATGCCGAGGCGACGGAGGCGAGCACGCGTCCGCGTCTGTCTGTGGCGTAGGATCCAGAGGAACACCTTTACCTTCACGGGCGCGAAGTTCGTCCAGTTGAGGTCGTGGAGCGGTGGCCCGCACCCGGTGCTGCGCAAGAGGCGGTATGCGCCGCGAGTGTCGAAGCCGTCCTGTGTGGCGCCAATCAGCCAGCGTCCATCAGACACGCTAAGAGGCAAGAACCCCGCGAGCACCCCCGAGAGGAGGGCGAACTCGGACTGGGCAGCACGCGGGGAGAGGCGGGGCGTCTTACAAGAGCAGTCGTCACCACCCCGCATCACGTCAGCCACGGTAGCATGCTGAGCGAGACAGTGCGAAAAGGCCACGGGGAGCGCCGTAGCGAGTGCACCGAGCGACGTCCAATTGTCGAACCAAATGGAGGTGAGCTCGCCGTCACCCACGCGGACCCTAGTGAGTGAGCACAAGAGAGGGACCAAATCACCCAGGAATTTCCACGACGGAGTAGGCGCAGGTGGGTTGTCCTGTCCGAGGTACCAACGACGGATCCACGCGGTCCAGGGGTTATCCGCCCCGGACACCAATTTGTAGACGATCTTGAGAAGGAGGCACGTATTCTGGACGCCGAGATCAAGGAGGCCCAGCCCCCCTTCTTGTATTTCTAAGTTTTGCTAAAAATATGAGTATTTGCAAGATACGATGATTAATGTAGAGGTATAATGGTACAAAATACCAGAAACGGAGCTATGGTAGGTTAGGGGAAATGGCAGCCCAACCTTTTTGTTGAGTTATAATCGGTACTAGTCCCTCCGTTTTAATTTATAATACTCCCTCCAATCCATTTTAAGGGTCTTAAAAAAGAACTGAGCTACGTACAAATCATAGCACAGCTCACGACAATTATTAGGGATCAGAGGAGTATGTTTTATCTCTTTTTATTCACATGTATCGAAACGCATTTTAGTATGTCCAGTCACCCATTTCAGTCTATATTTAGTCAACATTGACATATCCAAAAGATTTTATAATCGGGAACGGAGGGAGTAGGATTTAGTAGATTTAGATTCAAGAAAAGAATAATTGCCCCGTGCAGCTTTGAGGCACTACGTCCATCTTCAGGCAGATACATAACTCGAAATATATCAGGTGATTATGTCACAACTAGGAAAATGGCCTTTTATTTAAACTTGAATGGACGTGCTTGTATCTATTGCATTAATTTAAATATATTTATTTACTTAAGAACAACCACTACGGGAATCCCACAAGACGCCGACGGCCGGCAACCGTCGGCGTAGACCAGAAGGCCGTCGGTGGCCGTCGGCGTTTCGTCCCGTCTTTGTACATGGTGGTGGGACCCACAAGACGGCATCCCACCGTTCCGTCAGCTCCCCATACGCCGACGGCATTGCCGTCGGCCTCTACATGCAAATTTTTTGGATTTTTTAAAACTTTTTTAACTTTTTTTTATTTCAAAATTTCTAACTCAGCCACGTACTTAACCTCTAATTACACACTTAATCATAGGTCAAAATACTTACGCTGGTCAAAGTTCCCATTCGGTCAACCATCTTCAAATTGCTTCAGCCCAAGCACGATTAACTTTTTAATTCCTTCCAGATTAGCTTCCAAATGAAAAATGAGAACTTACTGATATTTGTATCATATCAATCATATTAACCCCTAAGTTATGATGTTACACTTTTTCATTGTTGAAATTTAAAAAATTCATTTGAATAAGTAACAATGATTATGTAATAGTATATTTTGAATAAATGAATATAAAAATAATTTTACTTCATTTTTCCTTTTAATATTTAATATGGAATATTCATATCTTTAAATCCGTTAATCGAAATTTGACAAATAAAATGTCTAACTAATTAGAAAAATGAGAGGAATTCAAATATGACATCCATATCATCCTTTGCATTGCATAAACATCGATAGTTTTAGAAAATTGACCTCTTTCGATCAATGTTAGTGATATCGCTTATCGGTAACTTATCGATCGACCGAAGATAAGGGATAAATCGGCCAATTTATCGGCATATCGCCCGGTTTATCGGCACGTAGGCAGATTTATAGGCCGATTTATCTTATCGGTCAGATACCGATAAGCGCTAAATCGGACGATAAATCGGAATATCGGAAGATATCTTGAACAGTGTTTTCGATGAATAGTCATGTTGGCCATTTTGACCTTTTTTGAAAAAAAATCAAATAAAGTGACAAACCCTCAAAAAAAGGTATCCTCTGGCATGGAGTTCTTTTATGTGTACTTGTTGCTATTAAAAATGATAAACTTGATTTTTGACAAATTGTTCAAAAAAATGCTTCACAAAAAGGTCTATCATCTATAGACATATATAGGTTTCGCGCCAAATGACCAAGTTATGGTCATCCCCATGCCATAGTTTGTGATAATATGTCCATATTTTAAACATAGGTGTGTCTTGGTATGACAAACATTGTTGCCAAAAACAATTTCCAAATTATTTTTATAAATATCATTTTTCATTTTTAAGTGCCAAAGATGACTTTTTTTATGAAGGAAATACCAAACATATGTTGCAAAAAGGCACCCATCTTATTGTCACAAAGGGTACTACATATTTGATGGATAATCTCCACGTATTAGGAATTTTCTCGGTTTCTACCTAATTCTGCCTATTTAAATGACTTTATGCCGATTTTCCAAAAGTAATTGAAATTTGAACTACAAGTGTGTGATAGTTTGGTCTAATTTTTTTACAAAAATATTTTTAGTACACAAGTAGTGACTTTATCACAGAAATATCGATAGTTTTGAAAAATGTGACCCCTTTCAATGAATAGGCACGACGGTCATTTTGACTGTTTTTTCACAAAAAAAAAAGAAATTGAGAACATACTCATAAAATGAAATCCTTTGGCATGGAGTCCTTTTATGTGTACTAGTTGCTAGCAAAAATGATAAACTTGAGTTTTGACAAATATTTCAAAAAAAATGCTTCACAAAAAGGTCTATCATCTATAGACATGTATATGTTTCGCGATGACCAAGTTATGGCCATCCCCGTGCCATAGTTTGTCTTGGTATGGAAAACATTGTTGGCAAAAACAATTTCCAAAATATTTTCGTAAATATCATTTTTCATTTTTTTAAGTGTCAAAAATGACTTTTTAATTAAGCAAGTACCAAAAATATGTTACAAAATGTCATATGCATGGTGAAAAAGATTATATGGATGTCATATTTGGATTCCTCTAATTTTTCTAATCGATTTAGACATTTTATTTGTTAAATTTCGATTTACGGATTTAAAGATATGAATTATTTCATATTAAATGGAAAATAGAAAAAAAGTAGACGCCGACGGTTGCCGTCGGCGTATCAATGCCGTAAAGCCCCCGTCTGCGTGCCGTCACGACCTAAACCCTACGGCCCTTTTACGCCGATGGCATTGGTGACGCCGACGGCAGCCGTCGGGTCTATCTGTCTACGCCGACGGATTGGTACGCCGACGGCCGCGTTCGTGGGCTATCCTAGCTCGCCTTCTACGCCGACGGCCCCGACATTTGGCCGTCGGCGTCTTGTGAGATTCCCGTAGTGAGCTCGTTTGGAATGTAAAACCGGAGGTTTGACAATGCCGAGCATCTCAAGCAGCAACATGTAAATGTCGGCTTAAAAAACCATTGCCAAATCAAGCAAGTTCGATGATAGACAGGAAATCAAAAGGTTTTAGCTTGGAAAATAAGTTTTAACGGCGCAGCTCATGTGCTTCATCGGGTTGACACAGTATTAAAAGTCTACAGCTTCACATGAATTTCCCACCGCATTAGAACTAGCACCAGATATTTCATGCTTTTTGAATGCACTTTGTATCACACAGTTCTTGAGAGCCACCTGAAGAACTTGCATGAAGGGCCATGACGTTCTCCAGAGCTCATCCATAGTGCGCTTTGAATGATCGATGGCAGAACTTGCTTGAAAACTCACACTTGCAGAATGACAACCTTGCAGGGTATTTATATGCTTTCGGGCACACTTTGTGTTCCAACAAGATCGACTGCACGTAGATAAATGTACGCGAGTGTTCTGCGAGTTTTGCATTTCTCCCTTCTCTGCTCTATCAGCTTTAGGATATTGGAGGTAAACAAAGAGACATAGAAGTAATGATGTCGGGGAACCATTTCCGAAGCATGAGCGTCGGCGCCGATTTGGATATTTCGTGTAGATAATCACCGTTGCCACCACCTCGGCTGATCCCTGACCAGCCGCTGAAGTTTGCCAAGAAACTAATGTGGTTGCCGCCAATGACAAACTGATGAAGATGCCGTTGTCAAGCTCAGTGGCCTGCACCGACAGCACATGCAGCGAGTTGATGGCGGCATCCGCGCCACACACATTGTTCAATGGGTAAAAGCCCCGGACCACCACCACCGAAGGTGTGTAGACCAAGGAGAAGGAGAGGGTGTCAATGAGGCGATCTCTGGCTGGAGGCTTGGGCAGGACCGCATGAGTAGGGTTTTTAAGGTGCAAATTAGTAGTATGGGTGTGCAAATCCACCGTGTGCTTGCAGGATTATTATGGGCAACTCACATTTGTGTATTTTTATTTAACTTTCATTATCATTTTTGTACCCACGATCCACCCATTATCTGAGTCCATGAGTTTGGAATTAACAATAAGCAGACGAGAACAGGGGCACTACTTCTGAGAAACATTAGCTCCCTGAAACTGTGCATTGTACAACGCTACAAGATAAACGTGAGTGTTCAAAGGTAGAACAAGAACATATTATGACTTATGATCTTTATGGAGCAAGTGCAGAACACAACTCCAGAAAGCCGACGTAGAGGTGGACCTCGACAACAATCATGAAGATGGCGCAGATCCAGAAGAAGATTGCGGTGTGGACGAGGATGGCGAAGCGGCGCTGGTCCGTATGCTGTGGCACTCGGCGACACGGCCGTTGTTGCCCGGATCTGGCAGAGCAGCCCCGGCGTGAGTATCTACAATTACAGACAACAAACACACCCTAACATCGTTGTTTGGAGTACCCATTGTGATCCAGACGTGTTATCTCTTAGGAGTCGTCAAACAAGAGAGTACATAGGAGAATAATTCTACAATTACAGACAACAAACTACAGACTAAAATTTACAGACGTACGTGGCCTGATGCAGCTGGAGAAATCTGGTGGTTTTGTTTCAAAATAAGCTCACGCAGATGCACGGACGACTTGCCACATCTAAGTGTAGCATTACTCATACATAGGATACACGATCATCGATCCATCCATATTGGCTCGGTTCAAATGATTTTTTTAAGATAAAGACGGTTCAAATGATAAAATAAACATAAGTCTACGATCTTTTTCCAGTCCTGACTGTGCCCATGGGTTTATGGAGCAAGTGCAGAACACAACTCACTACGGGAAAGCCACACTACGCCGACGGCCGCGTCGTACGCCGACGGCTAAATGTCGGGGCCGTCGGCGTACAGCACGAGATAGGGCATCCGTCGAAACAGCCGTCGGCGTACCCAGGTAAGGCCGACGGCAGCCGTCGGCATAAAACGTGCCGTCGGCGTACAAAAGGACGCCGTGACGGAAAAAACAAATACGTCCAGCTGCGTCGATACGCCGACGGTACACGTGTACTTCCAATTTGTATAAAATTTATTTATTTCTCCATATAATATTTATTTATTTATTTCTCCATATAATATTTAATGTAGTTATAATTTATATATATATTGGACCTATAATTGCCCTCCTAATTTCAGTATCCCACCCCCGTAAAATAACGGTTCGAGTTTCCCGTAACCCAACCCTACAACATATACATGTAAAATAAATAAAAACAACACATGTAAAATACCTTCCTATGGCCTAACCTAACGCAACCAAGCAAAAAAGTCCACTGGGCTAACCCCTTTCGACGCACGTCTATGGGGTAGACGGAAACGTTAGGGTTTTTCCAGCGGATTCAGGGTTTCGCCGAAGCGGGGCCCCGGAGCGTCGGAACCCCACCCAAACGTAGGTTGTGCCATACCGTATGTATACAAGTGTGTTGTGTGTTGTAAATGTGCAATATCCTACTCGTAGGTGTGACCGGCTTCACCGGCTTCACTTTCTCTCTAGTGAGTTCCTGCACTTAGAGGTGAAAACTCCCCTTTCGGACGAACCGGATGGAATCTTGTGTCGATTTGGGGTAGACTTTGGTTTATGATGTTCCTATGGCATAACCTAACGCAACCAAGCAAAAAAGTCCACCGGGCTACCCCCTTTCGACGCACGTCTATGGGGGTAGACGGAAACGTTAGGGTTTTTCCAGCGGATTCAGGGTTTCGCCGAAGCGGGGCCCCGGAGCGTCGGAACCCCACCCAAACCTAGGTTGTGCCATACCGTATGTCGAAGGATAATGTTAAGGCTAGAGTTGATGTTAAGAAGCTCTGTGATAGGGAGAGAATGCACATGAAGCCTCCTGAAGGCCGTCAAAAGAACTGGTTCAAGCCGCATGCTGACTTCTGCCTTAATAGTATGCAAAGGTCTGAGGCATTCCATTGGCTCAAATTCGTCGTGATGTTCCCTGATGGCTATTGTTCGAATATAAGTAAGGGAGTCAATATACAAACGGCAAAAGTCACCGGGCTCAAGAGTCACGACTATCATATATGGATTGAGCGGCTGCTACCGGTGATGGTTCGAGGGTATCTCCCCGACCGTGTCTGGCGAGTGCTCGCGGAGTTGAGCCATTTCTTCCGCACGCTCTGTGCTAAGCAAGTATGTCCCCTGATTATTCAGAAGCTGCATGAACTAGTGCCGGAGTTGCTGTGCAACTTAGAGACGATATTTCCGCCAGGCTTCTTTACTCCGATGGCACATCTTGTTGTGCATCTTGCGAATGAGGTACTCTTGGGTGGACCGGTGCAGTTTCGTTGGCAGTTTTGTATTGAGAGAGAGTTTAAGTATATTCGAACCAAATGTGGAAACAAAAATAAGATTGAGTCATCCATAGCCGAGGCAACTATCCTTCAGGAGATGGCAGACGCCAGGCTAACGTACTACCCCGATGATGTTCCCACTATGCATAACCAGGCCTCTCGGTACAAT
Organism: Poa pratensis; assembly: GCA_947311845.1. NCBI lineage: Eukaryota > Viridiplantae > Streptophyta > Magnoliopsida > Poales > Poaceae > Poa > Poa pratensis. The sequence goes on along the minus strand of CAMZMU010000038.1, from coordinate 78,911,932 downwards.
GTCGACGAGCCCAAGCGAGACCCCAAGCTCGTCCTCTTCCAGTGTCCCGGTGGCAAGAGCGGTGGCCCAACAAGGTATAACTTGACCAATGATGAGCTGGAGTGCATAATGCTCTATGTGCTTATGAGCATGAAGGAAGTGACCCACGACGAGCAGGGAGAAGAGGGCAGTTTCCTTAGGTAAAATGGGGAACAAATTACTTTGCAACTACTATCATGATTTCGTTCTAATACGTATTTTCTCCTTTTAGTCAATTCACGGATGAAATGTGGTCGGGAACATCAGATGGACCCAATGAAGCCGCGTTGGACACTCTTTTGAAAGAGCCTGCCCCCGGAAAGAAAAAATTCACGGTTTGGTTCAGGAAAAGGTAATTTCAAACCTGTCCCTTCTACCTTGCAATTCGTGTATTATCCCTCTTACTAATGCACAAAACAATTTGTACTTGTAGGGAGCTGATCCCAACGTTGTGATGTCAGATGAGTTGAGATGTGTCTCCCAAGGTTGTAACCGTAGAGTCGAGAAGTATGAGAAGTATGATGTGAATGGGTACCGCTTCCATACAGAGCATCACCAGAACAGTCGGCCTAATGCAAAGACTATAAATACCGGGGTCTTCACCAAAGGAGCCGGTAATTATGATTACTACGGAAGGTTACAGAACGTATATGAGCTGACGTTCAATAACACGAACATATCACTCAAGCTTGTTGTGTTCAAATGCCACTGGTTCGACCCTGAGCATGGAACCAAAAGTACCCCTTCCATTGGGTTAGTTGAAGTTAAGCCTTCAACCACCTACAATGGATCCGATGTCTTTGTTGTGGCTCACCAAGCCTTTCAAGTTTATTATTTGCCCTACCCATGCAAGAAAGAGGGACTCATTGGTTGGGAAGTCGTGTTCCATGTATCGCCACGTGGTAAGCTACCCATGCCCTCCGAAGACGATTACAACAACATTGACCCTAAAACATACGAGGGGATTTTCTATCAAGAGGAACAAACCTTTGGGGACTTTGGCATACAAGGTCTTGAGGACCGCGAGGACAATGCACAAACAGGTGGTGACGTAGTGGTGAATCTAAAGGATATAGATATGCTCAACAAGTTACAGAGTGATAGTGATGACGATGATGAGCCTCCACCGTGCGAGAAGGTTCCAATATACAACACTCGTGATAGTGATGTTGATAGTGATGTTGATAGTGATGATGACAACCCAGGACTTAACTATGAGAGTGATGATTAGGGTGAGGGTCTTTTATGTCCTTTTGCGTACTATTTACTTTTCAACATGCTTCTTCTTAATTGCATTACGTCTTTATTCTTATTTACTACATTTTTCAACATGCTTAAAAGTTTATCCTTTCTCAATGCAGGTGATTGACCAAGATGAGCCAAGGCAAGGAATCATCGGCCTCGGGCTCTCGGGAGGTGTAGGATGTGTTTGGGTGTAGCGTGTGTGAATTCGAACTTGTTTGGAGTTTGTATGAATGCTTGGATGAATTTGAATCATGTTTGTGTCATTTGGATATGTATGTGGTGTTTTATTTGATGTTTCTGTGATGTTTTATAATTTGTGCAATTTTAATTGTATTTAAAATGCGCCAGAAACCAGCAGCAAAAAGTTTTAGAAACTGAAAATATGGTCAAGTCTACGCCGACGGCATTGCCGTCGGCGTATTATGCTGCGGGGACGCACAGGATGGCGCCACGTCGACGCTGGAGGACCATATGGTCATCCCTACGCCGACGGCATTGCCGTCGGCGTACGACTCCTCCCAGACGCACCAGATCAGCACACGTGGCAGCCTAGGCCGACGGCACTGCGTTCGGCGTATAGGTGGAGCAGACGGAGACGTTCGACGTCCGTTTTGTGGGTCCCACTTCAGATACGCCGACGGCGACGGATACGCCGACGGCATTGTTCATACGCCGACAGCGTCCTACGCCGACGACGCTACGCCGACGGCCGCCGTCGGCGTAGGTCTACGCCGACGGCGATCGTTGCTACGCCGACGGCGGCCCGCCGTCGGCGTTTTGACGGTTTCCCGTAGTGACTCAGGGCAATGAGAGCGAACCGCTGGGGTGCAGGGAGCTCTATGGATCTGATGAGCCTGCAGATAGCCGATGTAGAGGTGGACCCTGCCGGCGATCATGAAGGTGGCGCAGATCCAGTAGAAGATGGTGACGCTAGTTTGCATGCGGCGCCACTCAACGAGGCGGCCATTGTTGCCGGGGATCTGGCATAGCAGCCCCGGCGTGATCACCACGAAGAAGAGCACCGCGATCAGCACCGAGCCCCAGTCCCATGCCATTGTCGCGTCTCAACTCAACGCTGCATCCGTAAATAGGAGGAGGATGATGAGGATGGCGACCACCACGATTATGTTATGTATGGTGTATGTGTATCTTCCTGTTTGGATGGATATGCGGGCCGGATTAAAATTGTCATTAGCAGGCAAATTAAGTGTTAAATTTAACAGCTTCTTATTCTCAGACAGAAGATGCTCATTGCCTGTCTATAGCTTGCTACCTAGCCAGTATCTCTCTTCGTGCAGTCTTATATAGTGGCCATGTATCATTAGCATCAATAGAAGAGAACCGATATAAGCATATGGCAAGCTGTCGTTTTCTTTTACTCTGAAAACACAATAAAAGTTCTAAAGAGTCAACAGCACAGGCGACCGCACAGGTGACCATGGCGACGCGGGTGTGGTGACACCGCCGCCGGCCCGATCTCCCTGCTCCGGCGTCTGCTCCGGCTTCCGCGACCTGATCCTGCATCCCCTCCGCGCGCTCTCTCCGGCATGGGGCGCGGAATGTAGTGTGCCGCTCGGGATGTGCGCTCCCGGCCCGCGGGGGGCGGCCACGGCGGCGGCCGCTCCGGCCACCGTCTCCACCCCGCCGTCCCGAGGTTCGTCGCCACCAACCTTCTCCCCTTCGCCTTGCAAGTTCCTCTGGGCGGACTGCGCGGAGGACGCTGACGAGGGGGTCTCGGTGGTGCTGGTCTCTCAGCCTGATGCGGCCCGGTGCACGGCCTTGGAATCCGACGGCGGGGGCCTGCCCCTCGGTGGGCTCGCTCGTGCGGCCCCTCCTCCTCCGGGAGTGGCTCCCCCCCCCCCCGCTTCCAGCCAAGGTTCCGTCGGGCTTTGCAGCTCGACCCAACGGCGCATGGAGAGAAGCCCCCGCCTCCGCCCGCTGGGTTGTCGCCTGGGCGATGGCCGCGCGGTTTGTCCTTGCGGATTGGAGCTGTTGGAGGGAGCCTCGTCGCTCCTGCTGGGTCGATCTCCTCACCGCGTCTTCGGGGAAGGAGTCAGCAGGCGCCGGTGAGCGGGGATGATGGCAGACCGGAGGGGCCTTGGCAGCTCGTGCAACACCGCCGTTCATGTCAGGCTGCCGCCCCCGCTGCACCCTCTCCGAGGTCTACAGGGTTCCACCCGCGCCTTCGTCCACGAATTCCCCGACGTCTGCGGGGATTGTGTCTCAAGTGCCTGAAGAAGGGGCATTTCATCGCCGAGTGCTGCGACCCGATATGTTGCCGCTGCTGCAACCGCTCCGGCCATTTGGAGCGAGAGTGCCCGGAGGCCCGGTCAGCTCCTCTACTTCACCCGCGTAGGAGGGCCTCCTTGACCTCTCCTCTCCGCTCCTTCCGCGACGTGCTCATGGCACCGGCGGAGCTTGCGGGCGGCTTGGAGGTGGACGTGTGTTGCTCCGTGGCAAAGGAGGTGGTGTTGGCCTGCACGCGGGACTACAAGGAGGGCGTGGATTGTGCTCTCTCGGAGGAGAATGTGCGGGTCGGCCGGTTGCCCTTGCTTTTGTAGGGGGAGGATGGCGACCGTGAGGCGAGGGAGCAGGAGGTGTCTGATAAGATATCCGCGATGGAGTCTGAGGAGATGTTGGCGTGGCAAGGTTTGATCTGCGAGATTTCGGCGTGGGACTCGTGTCCGGCCTCGGGGTGCTCCACGCTTCCGGCTGTGAGCGACGAGCCGCCTTCTATCGTCTCGCCAGGCGATGCGTCCGGCAAGGTGGTGCTGCTGCACGAGGAGGTCGAGGATGAAGAGAAGAGCATTGCCGAGCCTGGAGCGGGCTCTACCCAGTTGTCCGCTCAGGGTGAGATTGCTGTTGGGAAGGAGGACGGGAAGCAGTTCGAGAAGGACATCGTCACGCCGGTGCAGGCTGGACCTGACAGCAGGACATCGTCACGCCGGTGTAGGCTTGCACTTCGTTTGATCTTTATGCTTGTGTTTCATCTTTTATCTTTATTTGGATATTTGCTTTGAACTTCCCTTTGCATGATGTAAGACATGCCTTGAACTTATGGTATTGTAATAAGATCTATCTAGTATGTTACTTGCTTAGTGTTTCTTATATTGTGCAAGTTGTTTTAATTGTTATCCATATGAACTTGCTTGGTTTGTAAAATATAGGGGGAGCTCCGCCCATTTTATATGGTGTGTTTTTGCATTCAAAAGCAAATTCCTAATAAACACACAATTTGGAGAGCCCCGACTATCTTTTGCAAATCATTTGTTTCTCCTAAGTGTGTTGTCATCAAACACCAAAAAGGGGAGATTGAAAGGACATATCCTTCCCCACAGTGTTTTGATGTTTGTTGACAACACACTTAGATGTCTAATGTGTGTGCTAAAAGTGTGCAGGATTGTATCAATTAATATTGCACAGGTTTTGTCTCAAGAAAAGGAAGAAAAGCAGTCTTCATAGCGTCAGCCGGTACTACCGGGTTCACCCCGGTACTACCGGGTGTTCTGCCATGCGGAACTACCGGGCCCAGTACCGGATCTCCAAAAGCTCTCTGGACTCGCTCGATTTAATCCGGTAGTAGCCCCGGTAGTAAGCGCGGTACTACCGGGTGGGGAGCACTACCGGACCAGGCGGTCCGGTACTACCGATGCGCGCGTGGAGTGAGCGTTGACCAGTCTGGCGCCAGGCCTCAGTTCCCGTCAGCCGGTACTACCGGGCGAGGCCCGGTACTACCGCTGCGGGCTGTTTACAGCTCCAACGGCCAGATTTCTGGGAGGGGTATTTATACCCCTCCACCTACCTCCGGTGACTAAGCTTGATTCCTCACTCTCTCTCCACCATTGTTGCAAGCTTCAATCTACTAGAGCTCCCACTCCAACCACTCAAACACGTTGATACTTTGAGGAGTGAAGGAGGAGCCCTAGATCCGCATCTCCACCGAGCCGATTTGTCTACATCGACCTAGTCACTTGTAGATCTTGTGTAACTTGATACATTGGATACCTAGAAGATACTTGTGATTCTTGTGGCTTTGGTAGCCACAAGGATTAGCCGGGAGCCTCCAATTAAGTTGTGGAGACGCGACCCGGCCTTGTGATTCTTGTGGCTTTGGGAGCCGCGGGAATTTGGTGAGAGCCTCCAATTCGGTTGTGGAGTGTGCCTCATCCTTGTAAAGGTTTGTTGCCGACCTCGAGGGCATCATATAGTGGCTCGTGGATCTCCTCATCGGAGGATAACACGAGGGAGATACGGTGTGCCATATCAAGGCTATTCGGAGTTCACTTTGTGACTCCGCACCGCTCCAACGGAGACGTAGCTTCCATTGGGAAGTGAACTTCGGTAGAACATCTCCGCGTCACCGTGTGGTTATCTCTTAACCTTCCTTTACTTGTATTGCTAGCCTTTCTTGTGTAGAATATCTTGCTAGCTTGTTTATTGCTCATCATATAGGATTGTTCATCTAGTTGCATATCTAGAGAACTTATATTTGAGCAATTCCTTAACTTGTTAAAAGAAAATTAAAATTGGTAGTTGCCTATTCACCCCCCCCCCTCTAGTCAACCTACTCGATCCTTTCAATTGGTATCAGAGCAAGGTCTCTTTATTAAGGGCTTAATCGCCTAAAGAGGAGGATGGCTAGTGCGGAGGTACAACGTGCTAAAGATGAGGAGTTAAGACTTGCTAAGGAACAAGAAAAATTTGATAGAGAACAACTTGATAGAGAACTAATCGAAGCGGGAATAATCCCTCCCGAGGGTGATGCCCCAATCACCATGAAGTCCATGATTGAACTTTTTGGGTTCATGAAAGGCAAAATGGTGGATGAGGTGTATACTCGGGTATCTAATCAAAATGGCTCCTCATCATCCGCTAGCCCTATTAAGGGTGCTAGTGACAAGGATAAAAATGATAAACCTAATGAGAAGCCTTCTCTTAACTTTGCTCCACCTAGCTCTTATCTCACTCAAGTTTCACTCACTCAACCTCATATAACCAACCTTGGTAGACCCCCTCCTAAGCTTGATAATACTCGTTATTTCACTTGGAAGAAATCTATGGAGTCTTATTTTCGCAGCTCATCGGTGCATCTTTGGAGGGTGGTTCTACATGGTTTCAACCCAGTTGATCCCAACAACTTGACCAAGCAAGAAGAGATTGATGAGCAACTTGATGCAAATGCCAAGTACATTCTTGAGAGTGCTATGACCGCAAATGATGAAGATCATGTGCGGAATCTCAAAACTTGCAATGAGGCTTGGCTCTATCTTGAAACCGTGTATGAAGGAAATGAGGGCATTCAACGCTCCAATGCGGCCGTCCTTCAACATCAAGTTGACAACTTCATCATGCTAGACGAAGAGACTCCGACCGAACTTTACCGAAGACTCTACAAGCTTGTGGTGACATGTAGGGAAAATGGAAAGAAGGATATGGATGATGAATGGGTCAAGGCCAAGTTCCTTCAAGCAATTATGCCATATAGTGAAACTATGGTGATGAACCTCCATGCAAGAGCGGATTACACAACAATGACTCCCAATGACATCTTGGCTCAATTTGTCACATATGATACATTGAAGTCCACATCCAAGTCTTTCAACCAAGTCCGTGGCCCAAAGACTCTTGCTTTGAAGGCTCGTGTGGTAGACCATCCAAGATATGAAGAAAGCCCGGTCTATGAAGGTGAAGAAGACTTGGAGGGTGAGCTCAATGAAGTTCTTGCACTTGCCGCCACCCGGTTTTGGAACAAGAAGAACAAGAGCGTCAACCCTTCACCAATAAAAAGAATGTGCTTCAATTGTGGAAAGGACACTCATCTTGTGAAGGATTGCCCCTATGAAAGAAGAGAGGATAATGGTGGTCAACTCATTCTAAAGAAGAACAAGTACCACCCCAAGCCTACCTACATGAAGAGATCACCTCAAAAGGCTCTTGTGGCATCCCATGAAGAGGAATACGAGTCCGGAGGTGAGGAGGATAAAGAACCAAGTGAAGAAGTAGGAATGGCGGCTCTTGCAATGGGCACCCTTCCTCCATCATTGGCCAACCTCTTCTCATCTCCAAACGACGACAAGATCTCCAAGCCCATGTGCCTCATGGCCAAGGAAACAAAGGTGAATTCCCCACCAAAAATTACTATCTCCTCTAACCCATCACTATTGGATTGTGTTGAGGATGTAGGGAAAATTGAAGAAGAGGATAAAATTTCTATCTTCATTAGCAAGCTCCAAGGTCCAACCAAGAAAATGGTTGAGGCCCTCATGTATCAATATGGAGAAGCCAAGCATCTTCTTGATGTGAAGGATGTTAGGATTTGTGAGCTCGAAGGGCATGCATGTGATCATGCCGACAAGATTGGTGAGCTAGAAGATCAACTTGTTGAGGAACAATTGCTCCGTGAGCAACTTGAGGAGACACATGCCATGGATCTTTCCAAGGCAAAAGAAACTCGTGAAACCTCTATTCAAATTGCTATTGATCTAAAAAGTAAAAATGAGGAACTTGTAGAGAGTCATAACAAACTCTTTGAGGGTTTTGAGCAACTTAGGGAAACCCACAAGGTGACCTCAAGTGAGCTCACTACACTCAAGGAGTCATATGCCAAACTACAAGCTCAATTTATCTATGCTAGCTTCACCACTTCTCACAATGATAAAGATGCAAATTCTTGTACCACTAACCCTTTATGTGTCAAGGCATCTCTTATTGAGGAAAACACTAGGTTGAAGGCCCAACTTGAGAAGGGCCTAGCCACTTGTATCCAAGGGGAAAAGAACCTCAATGATCTTTTGAGCAATCAAAAGGGAGTGGTTGGCAAAGAAGGAATTGGGTTCACACCCAACTCTAAGAAGGTCAACAACAAGAAGAAGAAGGCGACTCCCCCTTCCAAAGATATTGTTTTTGTGAAGGAGGGGGAGTTAGCCAAAGCAAATGACAACTCTATTGGGAGTGGTAATGTCACTAGGGGCAATGCCACTCACAATAACTTTGCGGGAAAATACAACCCCTCATATGTTCTTTTGAAATCTACAAATGGTTGTGTTTTTGCTAAATATGTTGGCTCTTCATATGGAGATGATTATCACTATGCTATTTGGGTTCCAAAGACCCTTGTGACTAACAAAAGAGGACCCATTCCAAAATGGGTACCTAAATCAAAGACTTGATTTATTGTAGGGTTTCTCTTCCGGTGGATCTTCATGGCTCATTGATAGTGGATGCTCATCCCATATGACCGGAAGCAAAGAACTAGTAAAGGACTTATTGAAACAACTACTCTCATTCTCTCATGTCACCGTTGGCAACAATGCAAGACTCAAGGTAGTGGGAGTTGGTAAAGTGGTGATCACTCCGGAGTTATCCATTGAGAAGGTCCTCCTTGTCGAATCTCTTTCATACAATTTACTTTCCGTTGGTCAATTATGCAATGCCGGTTACACCGTTATTTTTAATAAATACCACGTGACCATCCTTTTCACTCAAACACTCAATGTCGCCTTTGTTGGATTTCGTGAAAACGGTTTGTATGTGGTTGATTTCTCAAAAGAGACCACTCAAATCGCTACATGTTTAATGGCTAAAGGCGACAAGGGGTGGCTTTGGCATCGCCGACTTGGCCATGTCGGTATGAGAAATTTACAAACTCTTGTAAAGGGTGGACACGTGGTAGGACTAACCGATGTTAATTTTTCCAAAGATCGTCCTTGTAGTGCTTGCATAGCCGGAAAGATGCATGAAAAGAATCACCCCAAGAAGACCATTATCTCCACTAAGAGGCCTTTGGAGCTCCTTCATATGGATCTTTTGGGCCTCCCACATATGATAGTCTTGGTGGCAAGAAATATTGTTTGGTGATTGTGGATGATTACTCAAGATATTGTTGGACTTTCTACATCAAGAAGAAGAGTGAAACTCAAAAGATATTCATTGACTTTGCAACCCTAGTTCAACGCCAATATGACTCCAAGATTTTGGCAATTAGAAGTGACAATGGTACGGAGTTCAAGAATTACACTATGGATGATTTCCTAAGTGGGGAGGGCATTCAACACCAATATTCCGCTGCATATACTCCCCAACAAAATGGTGTTGCCGAAAGGAAGAACCGCACTCTTATTGATATGGCAAGAACTATGATGGCCGAGTTTAATTCCCCATACAACTTTTGGGCCGAAGCCATCAACACCGCTTGTCATTACTCAAACCGGCTCTTCTTCCGTCCTCTCAAGGACATGACACCATATGAACTCCTCACCGGTAAAAAGCCAAATGTATCTTACTTTCGAGTCTTTGGATGCAAATGCCATGTTTACATTAAAGGTTGCAAAATTGCTAAATTTGAATCTAGATCTTTTGATGGTATATTTGTTGGATATGCCGCAAAGTCTCATGCTTATAGGGTCTACAACATATCCACCGGGTGTGTTGAAGAATCTATGAACGTGGAGTTTGTCGAGGATAATGGCTCCCAAGCGGAGCATATTGATCATGATGATGTAGGTGATGATCCCATCTCAAGCCATAAGAACTATGGGGATTGGAGAACTAATTCCTATTGAAGGACCCATTGATGATACTCAAGAAGAAGGAACAAGTTCTACTCAAGTTGAGCCATCCACCTCAAATATTGATCAAGAAGATGGTCAAGACCCACCCAACTCTAGTGGTGAACAAGAACATAATGAACCCACAACTCCAAGAACTCCACTTCGGGTTGACCATGAGCAAGATAAAGGCAATGATGAAGATATTTGTGTTGGTGAAACAATTGGTCAAGCCTCGGAACGCCGGGTCATCCGGCGTGCATCAAAATTGGATTACCAACAACACTTCAAAGAAAATATCCTTGGGAGTATCCGTAGAGGTGTGTCCACACGCAATCAATTATCTAACTTTTGTGGTCATGTCTCTTGTTTGTCTAGCTTAGAACCTCTCAAGGTATATGATGCTCTTGAAGACATGGATTGGGTTGCGGCTATGCATGAAGAGTTGAACAACTTCGAGCGCAACAAAGTATGGTCATTAGTGGAAAGACCCAATGACTCCTCCCATAATGTCATTGGAACCAAGTGGATATTTAAGAACAAGCAAGACTCACATGGTCAAGTCATTCGCAACAAAGCAAGATTGGTTGCACAAGGCTACACCCAAATCGAAGGAGTCGACTACGGTGAAACCTATGCCCCCGTTGCTAGACTTGAATCCATTCGCTTACTAATTGCTTATGCATCTACTCATAATATTGTCTTATATCAAATGGATGTTAAAAGTGCTTTCTTAAATGGTCCACTAAATGAATTGGTGTATGTTAAACAACCACCGGGTTTCGAAGACCCTAAATTTCCTAACCACGTCTACTTACTACATAAGGCTCTTTATGGGCTCAAGCAAGCTCCACGTGCTTGGTATGATCATCTCAAGGAGTTCTTAGTAGACCGTGGCTTTGAAATTGGGGTAATAGATCCCACTCTTTTTACAAAAAGGGTAAATGGAGATTTTTTCGTATGCCAAATATATGTTGATGATATTATCTTTGGTTCCACTAACCGTGAATTTAGTGATCAATTTGGCAAGCTAATGACCAAGGAATTTGAGATGTCCATGATGGGAAAATTGAATTATTTTCTTGGCTTTGAAATCCACCAATTTCGAGAAGGAACATTCTTATGTCAAGCCAAGTATATTAAGGACATGCTCAAGAAATTTGATATGAACAATGCCAAGCCATATAAGTTTCCCATGGACTCCAAGGCGGATCTTCACTTAGATCCGGATGGTAAGGAAGTTGATCAAAAGCTTTATCGTTCTATGATTGGATCTTTGCTTTACCTTTGTGCATCTAGACCGGATATTATGTTTAGTGTGGGTATGTGTGCAAGATTCCAATCAAGTCCTAGGGAAAGTCATGAAACCGCGGTCAAAAGGATTCTAAGATATTTGTTGGATACTCCCAACTATGGTCTTTGGTATCCCCATGGTACAAGCTTTGATCTTGTTGGTTATTCGGATGCGGATTGGGCGGGTTGCAAAATGGATAGAAAATCAACTTCGGGTACATGCCAATTCCTTGGTAGGTCCCTTGTGAGTTGGTCTTCCAAGAAGCAAAATTGTGTGGCCTCGTCATCCACCGAAGCCGAATACATCGCCGCCGGTAGTTGTTGTGCACAATTATTATGGATGAGGCAAACTTTAAAGGATTATGGTGTCATTTGTGACAAAGTGCCTCTTTTATGTGACAATGAAAGTGCTATTAAAATTGCACACAACCCGGTTCTTCATGGCAAGACCAAGCACATTGAGATTCGGTATCATTTTATTCGAGACCATGTTGAGAAGGGTGATATTGCAATCAAGTATGTCAACACCAAGCATCAACTCGCCGATATGTTCACGAAGCCTCTTGGTGAAGCAAGATTCAAGGAGTTGAGAGGAGAACTAAATGTGGTGGACATATCCAATTGGATTTAGTGGATTTCTTGCATACCTACCCATATTAGACGATACTTATTTGGTTTAGATGTAGGCATGGACATAGGGGGAGTGCGGTCCTAATCCATTGGACCATCCCTCCCCCCATTATGCCGATAGTAAGAATTCATTTGCATCTCTATATTCGTTCTATGAATTGTGAGCTTAAATGACGAGTAGTGGCCGTGGACTCAAGATATATCTTCGCGGTATCACACCACATACTCATACATGGTGGCCTCGGCCACCACCCTCTTCCTTGTGAAGAGTTGGTTTCATTTGGATTTTATTGGTTTTCTAGTGCTCCTATGGAAAACATGCTCAATTTGGTGTTTTTGTGTGTGTTTGATTCTTGCAAATTGAGTATGAAGTACCATCTCCAGTGTGTTGATCTAATCCTATGCCTTTCATCTATCTCAAAACAACTTCCATCTTGCACAAGTTCAAATTCCTTACACAAAAAGAGAAATCTGGGGTTTCTTAGGAGGCCCCGGTAGTACCGCCGGTGGGATCCGGTAGTACCGGGCTCTGAATCTAAGCAGTTCTGCTGCTCGCAAAGATTCAGGCCCCGGTAGTACCGGATGCTCCGCCCCGGTACTACCGGGAATCACGGGTATCTAGATATTTCACCGTGCGGGCAGGGTGGGGGTTATTCCCCATTTTCCCCACCCGCACGAAGCCACCCCGTCGCCTCCTCTGCTCCTCAGCTCCGGCCGCCGCCCTAGGCCGCCGGACTCCGCCATCTCCGGCCAGATCTGCTCCGTGGGAGCGATCCCCTCGTCGATCTCCTCCATGGCCTCCGGTATTTCCCCGTTCTTTGCATTCTTTGTTTCTAGATCTTGAAACCTAGATGTATGGAGAGGAAATGTTGGTAGCTCCGTTGGCAACGGTTAAAGTTGGATGGATGATCACCTAGGCCTTGTTAGCTAGCATCTAGTGTAATGTATGGTTGAATCTCTCGATTTTGTGCCATTTCAGTCTTGAATCGGCTCAGCCGGTACTACCGGGCTAAGCCCGGTACTACCGGGTTTTCCAAATTTGCTCGATTCAACCATTCTTTACATCTATTGGCTAGTTTTTGATTCCTTATCCGTGAACTTGTGCACTCATCTATTCCCTGCCCTACCTATATGCTGTTTCACAGGTAGCCGCCGTGGTACCAAGAAGCCACGTCTTGTGGAGGATGAGATTGAAGAAGAAGAAGAGGAAGTATTGCCTGCTCGCACCACAGCCAGAACTCAAGCAAGGGAAGAACATCAGCTGCTGCTCGTACCACCACTGCTCCCCCCACGAGAGCCCGCAAAGCACTTCACTTATGGAAGAATGAGACTATCAGAAGCTCAGAGAAGAGAATCCCTATGCTGAGGAGAGGTCACCTCTTGTGCGGAATCCGCACTTTTACACAAATGATCAAGAAGCCATCTACAAGGAAATCTATCTCCACAAGGATTACTCCGTGGTTGTCCAACACACTCTTGATATTCCTTACATGAGAAACTCGAAGCACAAGGGCTATTTTGATGAGACACTTGCTATGTGTGAAGAGTTTGGGCTGATTGACATCATGAAGGAGAACCATCCCTACATTGAGTACTACATCATTCAGTTCTTTGCCACCGTCTACCTTGACCATGATGAAGCCCGGACCCTATATTGGATGACTAAGGACACCTTGCTTTCTGCCACCTTGGCGGAGTTTGGAGAGCTTCTAGGCTATGAAGACAAGGGTGAAAGTGTTGCTAGTGGATGGAGATGCCATGACAATGATCGATCAAGCTCCAAGGATGTTCTTGGACCAATCACTATGGAAAGGGCACCACCGGTAAAACTGCTCATCTTGTGCGTCCATTTGAGATTCTCCACCGTGTCTATAGGGAAACCATTGCTCCTCGTGTGGGAAATTGGGATGAGGTTCATGGCTTCATGTTTGACCTTCTCAAGCTCTCATATGAAAATCAAGGCAAAGGCAAGAAGCTTGATGTGATGGATTGGATGTGGAATGACTTGTGGTCCACAATCATTGATAGAAGGGCCCCCATCTATGGCCCATACATTATGAAGCTCATTCGCCGCAAGTGGGCTCTCAAGAAGAATGGAGAAGATATCATGAAGGATGGCAGCCCGTTGTGGCTCATTAGTGAAGGAACTGCGTATCAAGCCTCATGCTCCTCCCAAAACCAGCCCATTGATCCCGAGGCTGCTGCTGAAGCTGAGAGAGCTAGTGGGAGTGCACCTCCTCTTGAGGAACCTTCATGGTTCAAGAAGCTGCAGATTAAGGCCAAGAGGGCCTTTTGCCTCAAACTGGATTTGGAAGACCGTCTGTATGAAGCTCATGTGTATCACAAGAAGGCAGCTCAGCGACACAAAGCAATGATGAGGCATATGCAGATTCCGTCTCCGATGGTTCTGAAGAAGTATCACTCCAAAGGAGGAATGGGTGTCCAAGCATGGTTACTGGAGTGATGAAGATGCTCCTCCACATGGTGATCGCTTTCAGGCCTCCTCTTCGACCCACCACGGCGCGGGTGGAGCTTGATGCTCCTAGGGACGTGTTAGCATCGCGCTTCTCCCTTTTTGGCATTTCGATGACAAAGGGGGAGAATGTGTTCTATTTAGGATGAGCCGTGGGATTTGCATGGGTGGAAACACAAGCTTGCACTTCGTTTGATCTTTATGCTTGTGTTTCATCTTTTATCTTTATTTGGATATTTGCTTTGAACTTCCTATGCATGATGTAAGACATGCCTTGAACTTATGGTATTGTAATAAGACCTATCTAGTATGTTACTTGCTTATTGTTGCTTATATTGTGCAAGTTGTTTTAATTGTTATCCATATGAACTTGCTTGGTTTGTAAAATATAGGGGGAGCTCCGCCCATTTTATATGGTGTGTTTTTGCATTCAAAAGCAAATTCCTAATAAACACACAATTTGGAGAGCCCCGTCTATCTTTTGCAAATCATTTGTTTCTCCTAAGTGTGTTGTCATCAAACACCAAAAAGGGGGAGATTGAAAGGACATATCCTTCCCCACAGTGTTTTGATGTTTGTTGACAACACACTTAGATGTCTAATGTGTGTGCTAAAAGTGTGCAGGATTGTATCAATTAATATTGCACAGGTTTTGTCTCAAGAAAAGGAAGAAAAGCAGTCTTCATTGCGTCAGCCGGTACTACCGGGTTCACCCCGGTACTACCGGGTGTTCTGCCATGCGGAACTACCGGGCCCAGTACCGGGCCCAGTACCGGATCTCCAAAAGCTCTCTGGACTCGCTCGATTTAATCCGGTAGTAGCCCCGGTAGTAAGCGCGGTACTACCGGGTGGGGAGCACTACCGGACCAGGCGGTCCGGTACTACCGATGCGCGCGTGGAGTGAGCGTTGACCAGTCTGGCGCCAGGCCTCAGTTCCCGTCAGCCGGTACTACCGGGCGAGGCCCGGTACTACCGCTGCGGGCTGTTTACAGCTCCAACGGCCAGATTTCTGGGAGGGGTATTTATACCCCTCCACCTACCTCCGGTGGACTAAGCTTGATTCCTCACTCTCTCTCCACCATTGTTGCAAGCTTCAATCTACTAGAGCTCCCACTCCAACCACTCAAACACGTTGATACTTTGAGGAGTGAAGGAGGAGCCCTAGATCCGCATCTCCACCGAGCCGATTTGTCTACATCGACCTAGTCACTTGTAGATCTTGTGTAACTTGATACATTGGATACCTAGAAGATACTTGTGATTCTTGTGGCTTTGGTAGCCACAAGGATTAGCCGGGAGCCTCCAATTAAGTTGTGGAGACGCGACCCGGCCTTGTGATTCTTGTGGCTTTGGGAGCCGCGGGAATTTGGTGAGAGCCTCCAATTCGGTTGTGGAGTGTGCCTCATCCTTGTAAAGGTTTGTTGCCGACCTCGAGGGCATCATATAGTGGCTCGTGGATCTCCTCATCGGAGGATAACACGAGGGAGATACGGTGTGCCATATCAAGGCTATTCGGAGTTCACTTTGTGACTCCGCACCGCTCCAACGGAGACGTAGCTTCCATTGGGAAGTGAACTTCGGTAGAACATCTCCGCGTCACCGTGTGGTTATCTCTTAACCTTCCTTTACTTGTATTGCTAGCCTTTCTTGTGTAGAATATCTTGCTAGCTTGTTTATTGCTCATCATATAGGATTGTTCATCTAGTTGCATATCTAGAGAACTTATATTTGAGCAATTCCTTAACTTGTTGAAAAGAAAATTAAAATTGGTAGTTGCCTATTCACCCCCTCCCCCTCTAGTCAACCTACTCGATCCTTTCAGAAACCATCATCCACTTGATGGGGTGGACAGGGAAGGAGAGGAAGCAAAGGATCTTCTACATTGTGGCAATCTCGCCACTGGAGGTGGCGGCTTTGGTGCGGAGGAGTTGGCGATGCGGGCTTTCGCCCACACACAAGATTCTGGAGACTAGTTTTTGTTGTTTTTACATGTAAAGGGATTTTTTCCCTAGCTCAAATTTCTGTACATAACACTCTATTTTATCTAATCGGATGACGGATACGACCGTCTTAAACCTCAAAAAAAAACAATAAAATGTTCATGTGAGGGAGAATCACCCCGAACCCACCCAGGTTGCCCTTAAAACACAATTTATTAAATATAAATCTCACACAGATAATAAAATAGATCAAAGACATGGCAGTGCTACTTTAGAAAACCTTTTGTTACAGCGTGTCGTAGACAGTAATTGTTTTGCCTCATTGGCTGTAATATATAGAGCATCAACCTCCAAATCCAATGCAGCAGACCGTCAATGTGTCTCATATTTTATACATACTATGTAAGTATTGCAAGATATCAAACATATACTCAGAACTGTTTCAATGACTAAGAGGATAACCGTGAATTACAATATAAACCATATCAGCTTCAAAATCAATAGGAAACCAAACAAAGGGAAATAGGTAATTACTATGTGTGAGAATCCATACCTATGGAGGGAAAAACGACTCGTCCCGCTCCTCGGGTCGCCTCCTCCAGGGCGGCCTGGGAGCGAACCCCAAGCCCGCGCCGCCGCCTCCTCCCCCCACCCCCTCCTCCCCTCGTCGCCCACCGAGGCCGCCGGCGGACAAAGGCCGTGCGGGGCCCGTGAAGGGGGCGGCGGGGACTAGCTCCATCGCGGGTTCTTTCGGCGACATGGAGGAAGGTCGTCGCTGAAGCCCGCCGCCGCCACCTCGTGCGCCGCCTCCCGCCTTCGCCTCCTCCTTCCTGCGTGCGCCGTCGCGGCTGCGGGTGCAGCCACTGCGCTGCCTCGGGCTTCTCCGGGCCCCGATCTGGGCCCTGGATGAGCCTGGCGGGCTGCCTTGCCGCGCGTCGGCGGGTGGCCGCTGCTGGCGATGCAGCGCAGTACCGAGCCTCCGAGCATCCCTCCGCGGCTGCAGCGGCGGCGCGCGTCCAGGGCCCGTCTGGGCCCCGATGGGCTTGGCGGGCCGTCGCACCCCTGTCACGGCGCCGGTCCAGGGAGGCTGCTGCTCCCGCTGCGCGTGGCCGCCTTGGTCCTCGGAGCTCTGTGCCCCGGTTGTCCGGTCGTCGATCCCGGCTCCGGGGGCGTCGTCGGCTGACGGCGTTTGGTTGTGTCCTCCGGTGGTTGCAAGGGACGCAACCTCTACACTCGGTCATCTTCCTGCAGCGGGGCGCCGTTGGGTAGGACTGGTGTCGTGGCTTCGCAGATGGCGGTCATGGCGGTGACGTGCTCCCTACGTAGGGGGCCGTCGTGGCTGAGTGTAGAGCCACCTCTGTCTTGCCATTAGTGTTTTGCTGGTGTGCTCCATGGTTCTGCAGATGGCGGCCATGGATGTGGTCTTATCTCCGATGCGAGGTGAGCCGTGGCAGTGGTGGTGGTTGCTTCTACTTGTCGGGGTCCTGCGGTGTGTAAGGCATGGGTGGTTTTCGTGCGTGCTCTAGGCTAGCCCACCCTTCGGGTAATCGAACCCAGATGGGGTTGGGGTTGCACTCGGTGGTGCTACGCCCTGCGACTACGGCGGCAACCCCCATGTGCGGTGAGGGCATCTCTGATGCCCTTCAAATTCAGCCGGCGGCACACAGGCGTCGTGGCCTCGTCTTGCCGCGCGCGACCTTTCGGCCATGCCCCCGGCACAGGTGGTGTCGGCGCGCTGTGTGGCCTCGGATGCGTGTTGGTGTTCGATTACGTCGATGGTGCAGTGTCGTGGCTGGGTCTCCGTTGTCATGTCATGTGGATCCTCTTTGTGATCGCAGTGCTTGGGCTGTGATGAGCTTCTCATCACTCAGCTGTCTCCGAGTTTTTCTCTCGGAGTGACCCTCTCTTGTGTTTTGTTGTGCGTTCTTTCTTTTATTTCTCCTCTCATGTATCCCCTGTACTCTGGTTCACTTGAACCTATCTTGTAGAGGCTGCAAAGCCTCAATAGGCAACATTTTTGAGTAATGAAGTTCAGGCTGGCTCTAAGAGCCCGCCGTAGTCATAGTAAAAAAAAAAAAAAATCCATACCTATTTGTGGATCTTGTTAAAATTTGGAGTGATCCACACAGGCCAATTCAACCAAGGTTGGGGAGACACTACTTCATTGACAATTGCAGCCTCCAGATTAAATACTCCAACATCCCGACACATCTGATGCCCATCCATCAGATAGTACTCGTCGTCGTCGGTAAAATAGACATGGTTCTGCAGAAGCCCAGGGTAGTCCTTTGTGGAAAGGCAAAGGGTGCAGTTGTGCCCGATGAACAATGCATCACCCCCCAACGTCGGCACATCAACTATCTGCTGGCTGTCAAAGTTAGCCTTGTATGTGTCAATACGAGCTGTATGTGTCTCATATTGCAAACCACTAACACGTGTGGTTTTCTTTATTCTCCATACTTGCAGCACATCGCCGGCCGATGTCTTGGCCATATACACATTGTACGCATTGAACGGCCAGTTGTCGTTCAAGATCATATCACGTTGTGGCGTGGTGGTTGGAGAACCACCTTCGATGGCGTAGCGATGGATCCTGCCTAGAAGATTCATCGTGTAGAGCGTGCCGTCGTCGCCGAATACGCAATCGGAGTATCGCGGTGGTTCACTGGGTGAGGAAGCAATCTGGCCAGTGCCACTTCTCGTCGCCGATTCTTGCAAAGGATAGATCCCTGTTTGGATTGTGGATGAGCACGACCGTGCAATCCCCCATGGAAGGATCGCAGGACAGACGGCCTTGAGGTACAGGAATCCCCGGAGCTCGTCCACCGCGTAGGGCTGCGGCTCCTCGCCGTGGAGAGAAATGTCGTACCTTTCGAGGTTGCCAGCCGGGTGGAACACGGGGGTCACCTGCTCGATGGTGGCGACAGAGAGGAGCGCGACCTGCTCGCCCGTGGCGGGGTTGAGGATGTGGAGCTCGGAGAGGGCGTCGGCGGTGACAAGCCACCTGTATTCGGTTCAACTGGAAAACGTTTTCAGTACCAAATTTTGTTCTCGCCGAACAGATTACCGGAAAAAGACCCTAAAACGCACTAGACCCACAAGTCAGCACGTTTTCCTTTTATTTTTTACTAGCAAAATGCCCAATTCCCGTGCTTCGCTACGGGAGAAAAAAACCGAGTTTCAGTTTGGATTTGAATCCCGTAACGAATTACTTGTGAAGCGTTTTAAAAGGGGAAAAAATGGTAGCGGATTAACTGGGTCGTTAAATCATTTTTCAAATTTATAACTTTGGTTCCCGTGGACAGAGGGTGTATTTCTTGACATTTAACAAAATGATTCATTTTGAAAACATTTTTAGAACTCAAGCCTTGAATTGTACGGCCGAAATGCATCTCTCTATTTTGATCAACCAAAACAGATGCAAAAAGGAAAAGTAATGGTGCAAAATTAAACTACATGGTCAGAGCTTTGCATTGATATAAAGTTTGTTAAATTTGGAGTTGTGGTTTGAAAGTTATGAATTTACGAAGTTTAGTTTGTTCTATGTTTATTTAAACAAAATTTAGAAAACTGGTTAATCTCGGCCGTCCGTTGCAACTTAAATGGACGCTTCAGATTCTCCTGTACCTCTTCGGTGGCGTTTTTGCAAAACGGTCCGTGGATTTTTAGTAATCACGAATAAGTCAGCAGGACGTCGGCTCTGTGGACTGCGGGTTAGTTTCCCAGTTTGTCAGGAGGTTTTGTGCAAAAATGGTGTTTCGAACCGGTATATTCACTCGGCGGTGGCAATGCATTGTAATAGAACCAAACACTCAGGGGCAAAATCATCTTTTAGGGGGCGGACGGCAAGAAGCTTTGCTTCCTTTATAGTAGGCTAGCAAAATAGCCGTGCGTTGCAACGGGAGAAACAATATCTACATTTTGTGGAGGCGCATGAAGTAGTTATCGTTGCTTGTTCTATAATTCTATTAGAACTCAAGTCCAGAGACGACAAAAATCACTAACAACTTTCGACAAAAAAAATGAGAAAGGTTACTAATGCAAATTCACCTTTACAAGTACATATCAAACATACAAAGATGATCTCATGTTGATATCAAGCCTGGCCATTTACAATGTTAATTTTTATCTTAAACTGAATCACGACGCGAGAGAGAATTTATTACCTTCTGGAATTACAGAGTTTATTATACAGACCCAGAAAAACACTACAGAAAGTCATAAGTTTGCCAGTAATGCGACAAAATATGATGCAAAGGCGAACCCACAGTTGCTTATATATGCCTTTTATATAAACAAGAAAAGAAATATCAGAACGAAAATGAGACACCGTTGGGAAGGAATAATTAAGGTCATGGTTAGTGTAAAATTCAAGTCTTCCAAAGGTGCAACATGCGGGCCCTGATTACTTGAAATATGCAGCACTGAACTTTTATCTCAATGCCTATATATCAAAGTAAAAAATCAATCAGGCAAACAAATCATGAGTCCAACTGCCCGACGGAACACGTCGGCGCCGGTGGGCAGGACCCAGAACAGCAACGCACAGGCCTGGGATAAATATAAACAAGATAAATATATGTGTTACCATCCAATAAATTTCATGAGAATGATGATGCTACAAATGTACGGTACCTTAAACTGTAGTACTGCCTCACTGGAAGCACACCATTAAGCATATCAGCTTTTCCAACCAATATGTTATTTTTCTGGTGATCCAAATTCCAGCGGTAGTACCAAACTTATGTGGAGGAAGATTGAATCAAGGTAACTTGGCTCAATCTTCCTCCACATAACTGTATGCGTGGACGAGGTCAGGAGGCTGAGTACATGGCTATTAGTGAAGCATGTAAAGAAGCTGTTTGGTTGAAATGTTTGTTTGCTGAGCTTTGTGGAGATGATTCTTGCGTTCAGTTATTTAGTGACAGTCAAAGTGCTATTTATCTTACTAAAGATCAGATGTTCCATGAGAGGACAAAGCACATTGATATTAAGTATCACTATGTTCGCCATGTGATTGGAGAAGGTAAACTGAAGGTATGCAAGATTAGTACTCATGATAATCCTGCTGATATGATGACAAAACCTGTTCCTGTGTCCAAGTTTGAGCTTTGCTCGAGCTTGGTTGGTATAACTGTTTAGCCCAAGAGGCTAGTTGGCGCCAGCAAGTGTTTTCTTTGTTGATTCAGGTGATTGTTGAAGTTCATGCTACAAGATGGAATTTGTCTCAAGGTGGAGTGTTATTTTTCTGGTGATCCAAATTCCAGCGGTAGTACCGCTGGGATAAGCGGTACTACCGCTCGAGCGCTACCGCCTCAGCTGCCGTCGCCGCTACCGCCAGAATGACCTTCTGACGCCCTTGTCCGGTACCATGTGGTACCGCTGGCGGTACCGCCGCAAGTACCGCTGAGGTGGGAGAGCAGAACCAGCCCGCACCAGCGGTACTACCGCCCAACCCAGCGGTAGTACCGCCGACGCGGGGATGCTTCCAGGTCGGACTGCAGCCGATCCAGGGTTTCTTGCATCTAGGGTTTGATGTCTCCATATATACATCTTGTAAGCCGCCGTTTTGGGGTAAGCCAGATCTTGTAAACCCACGGCGTTTGTAATCACACCCCGATATAGTGAAGTGTTGCTGGCTGGCGCCCGTGGTTTTTTCTCCTCCATTGTTGGGAGGGGTTTTCCACGTTAAATCTCGTGT
Source organism: Poa pratensis (assembly GCA_947311845.1). Lineage (NCBI taxonomy): Eukaryota > Viridiplantae > Streptophyta > Magnoliopsida > Poales > Poaceae > Poa > Poa pratensis. Next base: position 78,890,086 of record CAMZMU010000038.1, on the reverse strand, counting down.
CCCCTGCAGTGTTTTCTTATCGTTCTTCGTTATTGTTCATCTCGTACTTATAACACAATACATATATTACAACAAACCGGATGTACCATCTAAACTCAGTGATGTAATTTTTTGTCTCCAGCAAATCATTGTGAGCAACTGAGCATACAGCACCAAGAAGCACTCTATGACCAATGAAGCAATCTGTATCAACGTAGGTGGAAATTTTAGTAACTGATGAATGATCAAATTCAGACGATCTAGGAGGTTTCCTTTTTCTGTAGCTTAATACTCTCAGCTGGCATGGGAGCTGCAATCTCTGTCATCAGATCCATCACCTCTGCTATATCAGCTACGATTTCTAATTAGAAAATGAAGGTATTTCCAAACTATGTATGCCTGCACCTAACCCTTTAAAAAGACACATAAACTGAAGCGCTTTAGCAAACCTATGTGGAGGAAGATTGAATCAAGGTAACTTGGCTTCCTGACCTCGTCCACGCATACAGCAGCTCAGCTCAGCTTCCATCTTCCGTCGCCATGCCTTCTCTGTTCAGCAGCGATGGAAATTCTGCAGACAAATACCAAAAAAAGGTCTTGAAGACGCTAGCTCGAGCTGAGTCAATCTAGATCGGTATCCGTGGCACCTGTCAGACAACAATTCGTCATGGAGGCAACCAAAATTCATCGGACCAGAGATCAATAGTACTAACTCGGAGCAGGTGCAGGAAGGTTGCAGATGCGCTCGTAGGAGGCCAGCCAGGCCTCCCTGCCACCCACGCCTCGTGGCCACGTTCACGACTTCCACCAGGAGCGTGGCCACCATCGACGCGAGGCCGAGGTCGCACCAGAGCAGCGCGGTGGCGATCGACTTCATGCCCCGCGGCGCACACCAGGAGCGTGGCCACCATCGACGCGAGGAGCGGCACCGTGCGCCAGCGCAGGAGCGGCACGGGAAACCGGTTGTAGACGGTGAGAGTCCAGCCAGGGAAGCCCGGCGGCGTCCACCCGCGTGAGAAGGCAGGCGACGGCGACGCTCGGACGGGACAAAGAGCGCGAGGGGAGGAGGAGGACGACCGCGGCCGGCGCGCGGGAAGGAGGAGGACGGCGTGTGTTCTTCGATGGGGAGTTGGGGATGACGCTCAGAGGAGGACGGCGTTGGTTGACCGATTTGGTGACTTGGCGGTGGCAGTAGCAGTAAATACCACTGAATCTCAGGGGCAAAATGGTCTTTTCAGGGGCGGACGGCAAGAAGGTTTACTGCTTTTATTAGCAGGTATAGATTTTTCTCTTCTCCTTCCTCATGTCTTCCTCCTCTCTCCTCCCGTCGCCCGCCTCCGCCTTCCGCACGATTGCCGTCGGCTGCCCTCGCCGGCCCGCGCATGGCGATGCTAGCAAGCTAAGAGGCAGGTGGCGCGCGTGGCTAGATCGATCGATTGAGGCAGAATACTAGATCGATTGATCGATCCATTAAGACAGAGTACTAGATGGATGCTTTGAGCTAGCTTTGTGCAGAGTACTAGATCGATGGATGCGGCCGTGCGCGTGGCCCCGCCCGGCTGTTCGCGCTCACCTTCCGGCCTGGCTGCTCGCGTTCCAGCCGGCCGTCCGCTGCTCCGACGAATCTCCATTTCCCCCCCCCCCCCCCCCATGATTTCGTCGTGATTTGGTCAAAATTCGACTGGAAAAGCAGAGCCGTGGTGAAATACGGCTCAGATCTCGCCGGAATCGAGACGGCGCGGCGGGAGTTAGCCGGATTCCGGCGGTCGCCGGTCGGTGACGGTTGGGCTGAAACTTCCCTCCCGCCAACCGTCGCTTTGCTTTCCGATTCACAGGAAAAAATCCTCTCCAAAACGCAACATGTTCGGTATCGAGAGAGAAATATCTTGTTCCCCGGATAAATTTTCCGGATGCGGTACCATATAAGAGGTATCTGTTCTGGCAGAATTTTCGCCCCAGACCCGGAAAAAGCGGTTATTTTCCGGGTCGGGAGCTTATCCGATAACTGCTAGAGATGCTCTAAGGAAGTAGGACTAGATTTTTCTCGAGCCGAACCGAATTGGGAGAACTTCAAGGAATACTCGAGTACTCATCATAATAGAGATTTTGCAGTGATTTCTTTATTTTAAAAATGTCAAAAATCATATCTACATGTTTTAAAATCTTACAAAAAATACTGGATGTTGTCAGTGATGTCCCACAAACCTGAAAAATCTCAATTCCAAATAATTTTATATTTAGATCATACAAAAAATGACAGAATTTGTGGATCCAAGTATATACACTTCAAAATCTCCAAAATAATCAAGATTTTGAGTTGGCAACTGACATCGTCCATGCCTCTCCACGAACTGTCATCTACAGTAAAGTTGAGGCTGAGTTGGCACGACAAGATGGCATTGATCTCCTTGAGGATGCTCGAGAGTTGACGCTCTCCCGGTCTGCATTTATCAGCGTAATTTGCGTCGTTATCACAAACGTTGAATTAGAGTAAGGGCAATAGTATAGCCAGCTAAAATGTAGTGTCATGTCATCTGTAACCAGCATATACAATGGCTAGATTTAATTATTTATTACTACATGGGCCATATTATACTCTCACATAGCTACACCTGGCTGCTTCGCTTTATCCCAAAATAAGGAGGATATGTACAAGCTTTCTCCACCTTGAGAAGGGCTCTCTCCACCTTGAGAAGGGCTCTTCGTTGTTAGCAAATCCTTCCACAGCGGGTCATACTATCTGATTGACACGGGAGAGTTGGAAAATGTCAAGAAGAGAAAAACGTGGGATAAGCACGCTACATACTGACCGTTGCATATCTTATGAACCTCCCCAACATCACAATTCCATAGCATAAGGTTCTGGATGGTGGGCCAATTGATGCGGCAATCGGACAACCAGATGTTAGGGAAACAATTGTATGTGGGAGAGATCAAGTGGGTGATTCCGAAAGATTGCAACAACCGGTGGTGACTAAGAGGTCAACATCGCTGGTGAAGAAAGGGTGCTCTTGATCATCGCACATCAAAGAACGTCACGAATCTTCGTAGGGGAAGGGGACTCACATGCATGCAACTGTCTGGAGCGAGGTTTTTCAACGGAGATTTCCACGAGGGCTCAATCTGCTGAAAATGAGAGACTAACCACACAGAAAAACATTGTTTTGATCATACATTTCCTAGATGACTCCCAACTTCTCGTATGTTAGTTCATACGAGCGAAACATGAGCCTTCATGAGCAACCACAATTCGGGCAAAGTGGAGATGTTGACCCCGTCAGCCAGGGACGGAGGAAAGGGGGGGACGAGCGGGGGCGAGACCCCCCCTATCGTTTCGCTCGCCCCGTGAAAACGCTTGGTAGATCGCCGATTTTCCCCCCGTCCAGGCCACTTCGCCCCCCCTGGGCGTGCAGCGTGCGTGTACTTGCCAGGCCAGGCCTTCAAAACTAGGAGCAGCACCACGTTCCGCACGTACTTGAGTAAAAAATCATCCATTTAGCCAGGCCCGCAGCTAGTAGATTAATAGAAGCCCATTTACGAAACTGGAGACACGTAAGGTCCAGGGATCAGCACGCTAAGATTGCACGAATACACGATCAGATCGTTTCATTTTCCGTCTGTGTTCAACATTTTCACTTCTTGCCGGCCGCCACCAACGGAGCCTAGATTCCAGATGGTCAATCCGCAGACCAGGTCGACGACCGCGCGGGTACACGACCTGAGCACCGGCCGGCCGGCGACCGCACTGTCAGCATGAGCAACGGCGGCGGGAGGCAAAAAAGGTGTGTCATCTCTCAACATTAGATTAATTGTGACCTAAATATTAATTAGGAAATTTTGGATTGCCTACTTATGCTTGTGTAGACATGAAGAGGACCAGAGAGTTGGGTTAATTTAGAAATAATATGTCTTTCGTTTATTCAAAGATGATGAGATGACTTACGATATATCAATTGGTACTGGAAATTAAATTGGTACTACGACCACCTATTATAATCGTTCTATAATCATTATACTCAGAGACCTAATTTGAGAAAGTAAGATTTTGTTTTGTATTGGCAAATAGTATTGCTATATTTTGATATAAATGCGATAGCTAGATTATGTATATTGCATCTCCACATTTCTTCTTCTAATACAAAACAACACACAATTAGGTGTGTGTCGAGGAAAAAAAAATCACGCATACTGCCTTCATTTTCTTCGCCCCCCTCATGGTGAAATCCTGGCTCCGTCCCTGCCGTCAGCAAACACATCAAAGAACATGTGCGACTCCAGATTGGAGGTAGCAACCACGGTTAGTCTGTACACATAACAATCCTTATCCCATCATGCATTATCTAGACTCGAACATCAGCCATGAGTCAATCAACGTGAAAGTGGTTTTTCGAGCTTTGCGCAAGTGGCAGAGGGGAGTGGTGGAGGTATGGAATGACCCTATGTATAAGTAAGTAAAATTCAGCAAAAAACATGCGTCATGAAAAAAATTGCTCTTCAAAATTCGACTAGAGTTGTGGGCTTGAGGTTTGGGTCATAGAGATATTTTCAAACCTAGGGCACATCTAAACCCATCTCGACAACCAAAAGAAAGAGAGGAGCCTGGCGCCACAAAGGAAAAGTACATCTTCTCTATAGCGTAAGAAAAGCGTATTTCAAAGTTTACTCAGTTCTAAAAAAAACACTGCTAAATGGATGCAGCTATGTCTATGTGCGTGTAAAGTGAAACTTGAGTAATGATCATTTGTGATCCGTGCAAAAGTCACCAAAATACGCATACAAAATTCCAAAAATTGTCACTTATCCTCAAATTCGAAATGAATGGGCTGGGGTCATATCACTTTTACGGAGCCAACAAGGTGAACATACAAGGAATCATTTTTGGTCGACAAAAGAATTCTAGAAAGACGTTCAATCGGTGGAAAGAAGAACTGAAGAACCGACACCATGAGCCGACTTCAAATTCTCCGGGGCCCACTAGTCAGTGTCGCCAACGGAAACGAATCGCGTCCTGCACTCCTGCTTATAAAGCGTGGAACAGGCTGTTGGGTCCAAGCCAAGTCATCTCACCCAGCCCAACCCAAACCAAGCCGCACTTCTCCTCTCTTTCTCGTCGAGGCGGCGACCGGCCGGCACGCGCGCGACCGCAACCGCCGCCGACGTCGCCCGCCCGCGCGTCTCCGGTACGCGGTGAGTCGCCATGCCCCGCCTAGCTTTGCTCTACCGTAGTTTCCGCAGATCGATTTATCTCTTCGTGGAAGCGTCCTGGAATTGTAGAAGGTCGCCTTGGTGGTATACATGGCTAGGGCTCTAGATCTCGCCGTGCGGACGCGTAGAATCCAGATCCGTACGGTTAGGGCTGGAAGGGGGTGGTTTCTGGTGTCCAATTTTCGGACGCGGCGGTCGTCCATTCGAAATAATTCCTAGGGTTTCGTCGGCCGCGAGTCAGATCTGTTCCGGACGCCGTGGTCGTTCGTCGCGGTTCTACGTGTTTTCGTTGCTTCGCGAGCTGGATCTGTCGCGCTGCCGGAATTCATTCCTGGTTTCGGTGCGAGATTTTTAGTTCGATTTTGTGTTATAGTCCTTCGGAGTTGCTCTGGATAGATTTCTCGTCTACAGATGTTTCTTTGGAAGCCTGAAAATTTACCTTATCTATTGTTTTGTTATCGCAGGCGAATTTGGGGCTGAGGAAAAAAGGAGGGACTTCTCTCGGTCGTTGGAACTTCAGGACAAGGTAAGAACGTGTATAATTGTTGCATGTTCGGTACTTCTGGTAGTTCCAACTGCAATTATTCCTAGCTGTCTCTGATGTGATGTTAGTCAACGCCTGCTTGGTGTAGTTTGTTTGAGCTGTTGACAAAAGCTTTGTTTGTAGCTGGTGTTGACAGAATTATTAATCCCTTGATCAATGTGCTTTGCAGCTTAAGAATCGGAATTACATTAAAATTAAAATTAAAAAATTACATGCTGCCATCTGAAGAAAAGATTAACTCTATGGAACAGTAACAACTAACAAGCTCCCTTATATAGGTTACTTATTGTTATTGTGTAATTCTTGCTAGAGCCTCACAATAATTTTGGTCTGACATGCTTTTTAAGTCCTGAATGGTTAGCAGTTTTCAATCTTTGAGCTAATGTTTTTACATTGTGCGGATGTCATGAATCTAAGTTGGCACTATTTTGGTGTTGAACTTCTGCCGTAGTCACTTGTACTAGTTTTAAGGGTTAGCTGCTGTATACTTTGGTATGCCTGATATTATATTAAATTGGTTACGAATTTGATTGCTTGAGTTGTCTGAAGTTATTGGTCTACTTATTGGATTTAGACACGTTCACTTTGGCAGGCTAGATAATCCTAGATGTTCAATGAACTAACAGTGTTCTTCTCTCTTCTATGAGATGCACTTCCTTGCATCATTTCATGGCCCTGCAGGTTTTAGCTCTTTATCAGTTTTGCTGGGATGGACTCCAAGAAGTTCCTGCAGATGGTCGAAGATAAGAAGAAGAGACTACTTGAGAAGAAAGAAGCCCCACTGAAATGGCAGCAGAAACTGGAAGCAGCAATCAAGGCCACTGAAGAAAAGGAGAAGAAGCGGAAGTCAAAAAAGCACAGAAGGAGAAGCCATTCTTCCTCAGAATCTGACAGCGAGTCCGAGAGCGACAGTGACCGGAAGCACAGGAAGAGGAAGGACCGCAAAAGGCACAAGAAGCATGTCCACTCCGACTCTGATGGTGCCAGGAGGCGCAAGCACAGGTCAAAGAGGAGGAGCTCAGACTCTAGTGACGAGAGCGACAGTGATGAATACGAGAGTCGATCTGAGGAAGAACGTCGCAGGAAGAAGCACTCGCACAAGAGAAAGCACCGCCAGCACTCTTCAAGGTCAGACTCTGATGCTTCAGACTTCAGCAGCGACGACGAAGAGCAGAAGTCAAGAAAGAGGGACCGCCATTCTAGGAGCCGCAGGCGCCGCCACGGGTCATCAGACGATGACTCTGAGGAGAAGAGCAGGTTGAGACACAGGAAGCGTCATAGATCAAGTGATGAGGACATGCCTTCAGATTCTGACAACCATAAGCGCCACAGAAGCCGCTCCTTGGGGGAGTCCTCGGATGGCGGAGCTGCTGCTGGCGAACCGGACCAGATGAACAATGGCAAAGGGCCGTCTCACAAAAGCAGGCACCACCACCGTCATCGCCACAATAAGGATGATCATCACCCTAGCAACTCTGTTGGAGATGACTCGAATCAAGTCAAGAGAGTTAACACCCTGGTAGTCGTGAGAGATCCAGGTGCTAACTCTGTTGGAGATGATGCGAAGCAAGTCAAGAGAGTTAAAACCCTGGAAGTCGTGAGAGATAAAGGTGCCCAAGGAATCGATTGTCTGGGTGGCCTATAGGCGTGCTGGATGAAAGTGATTTGTCTTCCATAATGTTTACTGTCTCGGCTTAGTTGCAATTTCTGAAGCCTGTAACTTGTTGTACTGATGCATCCGGCGACATTAGATGTTTATTTCCATCATTTGCTTTGTTGGGATATGTTTGCTTGACTAATTTGATGGTTAAAAAAATGAATGTTTAATATGCTGCAGCGTCTCGTTTGTTTTATTATGTGACCGTTGCTTTTACTATTTCTTAGTGGAGTGCTATGGATTTTCGCAACAACTTTGAACAAAATAGAAGGATAGCTTCCTACCCACGCTTATTCGATTAAGAACATGTCATTACGCATTAAACATGGGCAAAAATCCCGAATGTATAAGAGGAGAAGCCCACCGTTCACTAATTCAAACACAAGCATAGTGCTCCTGGCGGCAAATCTGGGCGAGGTCGTCTACGCCTCTCCAACAGTGGGCTCAGCCCACATACGGTTGCGAGAGTGCTTGTGTCGCACTGCAGCTCGCTTCTCGTTCTGTTTCTAATGCTTCTGTTGGACTAGTTGTCTAGTTATGTTACTTTATACAAATGCCATTACATAATTTAATAGTTATTACCAAAATTTTAAGTAAAAACGAGTTTACATGCTGAACGATTGGTCGAATACTTTTACTTTTGTTGGTACAGGCATGAACTGGAAGTCTGGAACCTTCTAGTTGACACGGTGAACGGTGACGGTAAAGAACGCATGTACATAGCCAAGGTACATGATCAGCCATCGACTCACGCACGCACGCTGACTTCCTTCGTTCCATCCAACTAAGATGCAGTGTGGTTATAGGATTCCATATATCGCTTAGTAATAAACCAAGTTGGAGTACTTGTGGTGCTTTTGTTATCCTGATGCATTCTTTTGAGATTTTCAGACCAGATTGTACTGAGCTATGAATATATAAAGCACTTTGTATTTCTTTTGTCCGGCATTCGAGAGAACAACTTACAAATAGATCCAACTACTGTACTCAAAAAAAATACAACCTTCAAATAATATCAAAATTTCACTGACACAAAGACTTGCGACCGATCATGTCTGATTTACAACTCAGTTTCCTGAAAGGAGTATTTTCAAGTACATCAGCACCTTACAGGGGAGTAATGTCTCAAGGTACTACAAAGCATTTTCTACAACAGGGACTTATTTATTCAAATGCCCACCAGATGCTTGAGATAATTAGATCAGGTTATCCATATCCATCAATTAGATGGTTGATACTGCAACTCACGAGGTGAACGAAAATGAGTTGCACCGAGCTATGAATATACAAAGCCTTTTCTTTTGTCGGCCATTCGAGAGAACAACTTACACATACATCCAAGTATCCAACTACTGCACTCAAACAACCTCACACAAAAATACAACTTTCAAGCGTATCAAAATTTCATGGCACTGCAGCTGATCATTACACTAGTTGAAAATCGATAATTTAACTAATTTACAACCCATATCCCCTTTCAACGGAAAGGAGTCTTTTCAGCACCTTCAAGAGGAGTACCGTCTCAAGGTTTTACAAAGCATCTTCTACAATACGGCGGGCCTTCTTGATTCAGATGCCCACCGGGTGCATGGGATAAATACATCAGATTATCAACACCCATCAACAAATGGCTGATGCTGCAACTCGTGAGGTGACGAAAATGAGCTGCACTTATTTGTAATGTAGCCGTATCTCCTTTTGCGATCTTAATTTCATCGCATTTTCTGTAAAGAAGAGCCACTACAATGTAGTGGAAGTGTACAACGGCCAGAAGGGCCAGAAATGTGCTCTACTGGCAGTCAGAAGTTTGTCAACACTTTATCTTTTGAGATACCATCAGCAACAAGAGCTCTAGTAATTTCCTGCAGATATTAATACAGACGAAGATCAGCATGCAAAGCATAGAAACAAGCAACCATATCTAGAAGTAGGAACATGGACAGTACTATTCTTTGGTGACAACAATCTCCGTTATAACAGGCTTCAGTTTGAAACAATCAAAATGTTAGTAAAAGAACTTGTTTTAGTTATTACTCTAAATGCACAGCAAATTGCTAGGTCTGGGTAGCAAATTGTACTGGCACTCTGTTAAGCTACAGATGAAGCCTCAAATATAGTGTTAACTACCAATACAGAGCAAGAACAGTATGGTCTGCAAAAGGCAGTGGCTACTGGTGTCTATGTTTAGTAAACAGTTTCATTTTGCGAAACTTTAAATTTACCATGCATTAATGATGTGTAGCTGTCTTAGAATAACAGAACAAGTGCAGCGTCTAATGTAGAAAAATCATTGGGTCACATGCACAAAGATCGATTGGCAACATGTATCATTAGCTATACAATTCAGAAATGAGAACAAAAGAAAGCCAGGCATACCTCAGTCATCTGTTTATGTCCACACAAAATCGCTCCCATCGATGAAGGATTTATAACCTTCTTCGTCCTTGAGAAAGCATTCTGAAAAAATGCAAAGCGAATAAGAATACAAGGAAACAAGGTGAGCTAAATCCAAAAGGGAAAAATGATAACTGTACCTGGACATAGCCTCTCTGACCAGTCCACTGATCATCTGCCCGAGAAAGAACAGGTATAATTTTTATTCCTCTGGACTCCCAGTCAGTGAACCTCTCCTGTTAGAGCAGACAGTCACAAAAAGCCGTTGTACACGGAAGTTAACACTTAGAAATGTAGACCAAAGACTATATAACTCCTACCTGATATGCCATCCTCTGAAGGTTTCTAGCCCCATAAAAGAGGCTCACATCAACCTTCTCATTTTCTCCAAAACCCGACTCAATGAGTGACTGGATCGGACTGCCACAAGGAAATGTAAAAAATATGGTACGATCAGAATTAGACACTCCAACGAACGGCAATTGTGTTTGCTTAAAGTACGGGTGGATCGGGCATTGACATGGGTGCAGCATATGTACACAGCAGAATTCTAGATGTGAGAACGTTCCAGCTCAACAAATTAGATAAAAGTATCCATTGATGTTCATCGAAACGAAGGAGAGGTCATCACCCATCAACTACTTGGCATGTGGAATCCTAAAAAAGATTCTGCAGATACGGTAATAGCCGATGAAGCATTTGTACTACAGTGGTGCCTATCTAGACCATTTAACCCTAAGATTGCACAATCTCTGTATCTTGTACTACAGTGGAGTTATCCAATTGACGCGGGATTAACAAATTCCTTTGATGAGTAGAAACAGATGAAGGACAGTAGAGAAGCACGGGGGGATAAAGTTCAATAGGCACCTGATCCCGGATCCAGTGGCGAAGACGACCACCTCGCGGGCATCGCCGATCCTTGCGACCTCGAACCCACGGCCGACGACGGCGCCGCCGACGAGGACTCGGTCGCCGGGGCGGAGGTCGCAGAGGCGCGCGGAGGGGGTGCCGGGGAGGCGCTTGACGAGGAAGTCGAACGACCCGTGCGCCGAGGAGGAGCCCGGGGGAGGGGAGGAGATGGCGAGAAAGATGGGGTAGGGTGCCGAGGGGAGGCGGAAGGGGAGGAACTGGCCGGCGGCGACGTGGGAGGCGAGGAGGGAGGGGTGGGAGGAGAGGTCGAGGGAGACGTGGAAGAGGGAGGCGTCGGGCGTGGCGGCGCTGACCGCGGAGACGGGCGCGTCCGTCCACTCGGCCGGCGAGGGGGGCGGGGTGAAGGACGCGAGCGCGGCCGCGGCGGCGTTGGAGAGGGCGCGGAGGTGGGGCGGGCGGAGGAGGTGGTGGAGGCGGCGCGCCGGCGATCGGAGCAGCATCGGGAAAGCTTCCGGATCTCTCGGTGGCCGCTCCCGGGAGGCACGCGAGTTTTTCACACAACGTGTACATGTTTGATTTCTCCTCAAGTCAAACCAGGAATATTCATGTACTATTAAAAGAAAAATATGCTCCCGTAGGATAAAAATCATATGGTTACGTCAAAATGAATGAGAATTAAACTAATTCTCGGTAGAGTGAGACTAAAAACACCAAAGAAAAGAAAAGAAAAAAAACTCCCAGCCCCCAAAAAAAAACATGAGAATAACGTCGAACATCACGACACATAATAGTTTCGCATCCACATTTAAACATTCCGTGTTGTAACTCTCGATATATCATCAAATTCTACATAACAAGATAGGTAGGCAAAAAGAAAATGCCGACCGAAATCGAACGCATTCAGATAACCGTCTGCGAATTCTACGGCTGCATCGCGGTGAATAGTTCTGTTCAGGATCGTCTCATCGAAATACTCAGAGTAGTACACGAGCCTCATGGGGCAACAATGTGGTGTCATCAAGATAGACCAATGGATACGCAGAAGCATGGTCAGTTATCAGGCACATAGATAGCCATTAGAAGATGTATGACCTCTTTCCTGGTTGCAGTGATTCTGTATAAACCTCTTTGGGTTGCAGGATTTTTAAAACGTAGAAATAGGAAAAACAAAGGATGAGACATCATGCACTTCAACTTTTACAGGATTTCAAAACACAGGAATTTTGTAAGAGATGCATTTGGATGTGCACAGGAAGCAAACACAGAAATTTACAGGATTGAGGGAAGAGAGTAGAGAGAGATAGAGTGTGAGTGCATTGGACTTCTCAAAGGAAAAAATTAAAAGAGGTTTGAACTCATGTTGAGATTCCTATGGAATGGGGGGGGGGGGGGGCATAGGAATACATTCCTTAGGAATTTGATGATACCAATCCTGTGATCCAAAGGCATTCCATAGCCAAAATTCCTATAGATTGAAATCCGCTATAATTCCTACGAAATTCCTTCAATTCGAAGAATCCCTCAGTATCGGGCTTAGGTTGATGTTACCATGTTCCGGATGGGGTTGTTGTGACCAAGAAATGGAGACAACCTCGGATTTCGCCCTCCAACATGATTATTTCCATATTGAGTAACTATTTTGTTGAAAGAATTTCATAATCTTTTTGGAGGATTACAATGTCATAAGACGTGCAGCTGGGCCAAACAACATAAAAGCAAGCAAAGCATATTACTCTAGGAGATGAAGTGGCCATCTCGATTAAGTGTTTTTACTAGAACAATCCATTCAGATTTATACAATACTGCCGAAGGTTCGTATAGGATTTAGACGTCGCTATCTTAACACATGTGTCGTTTATGTCTCTCTATCTACCAATCAAGATATCAACACATACGAATTTAAGTTACTGAGTTTTTCTTAACTGACTTACGTATACAAATAAGTGATATGGAAAGGTTGGAAAGAAGGTGGTTCGATGTTCATAAAAAAAAAATGCATTCAGCACTATTTGGTAGCATGGTCAATATGTGGTATATGTTGGGGACACCAGGTAATTTTTATATGTAAAAATATGTGTCATCCTCTACTTTGTTCATAAAAGACGAAAATAGAAGTTGTAGGTTTAGAACTTTAACACAAGCAAATGACACTGGATCATTAAAAAAATTGAAATCCAAATTATGCTTGAAAAGCTCCAAAGTGTTAACCCAACTAAATAATATCTAATCATTTAGATGTTTGAATTTTTTGTTTAAATTATGCTTCAAAAAAATATATTTAATTATTTAATTCATATGTTCGAATTTAAATTCAATATATAAACATATGAAAAATACAACCACTGAGGCATGTGTAGATACGTATATATACGTGTGCGGGTGTTGAAATTATAAAAATATCTTCCAACATAGATTAGTTGTTTATTCCTAGGATCCCAACTTTGTATCAAACAACTACATGTTGGACCGATGGTCAAACCCGCAACACATGTTTGTGTAAACACAAAAGTGCACTCTAAGTTAGATCTGGATTATTCCTTCTAAACAAAATATAACTGTTTCGGTTGTGAAATATGACATCATACACCACCTCGCGTGGGAAGAGCACACCACCAGGGCGTCAAAGACAAAAATGGTAAACTTGCATGAAGCCGCTGAGCTCAAGGGCAAGGGCACGGGCAATAACCACGGGAAAGAAACCCATTTAGTTGTCCCGACCCTGTGGTGTTGTCGCTGGGTAGGGGAACCCAATCCCTTCACATCCATGCGCACAAACACCAACCCAAAGGACAACCAAACAGAGATTTGCTATATTCCAGTCATAGGAGTCACTTTCTTAATTCTTCCCACCACGTAGAGCGGTTGTTGTGATACCCACCCAAAATTCCATGCAATCCAGCACCGGTGTAATGAGAACTTTATCTCGTGTTTACTCCCCCGTCTCTATTTAGATAGCACATGTTTTTCGAAGTACAATTTTGACCATTACCTCAACTAACAAAACATTCATTGTCTATAACGAAATTATACAGTGAATTTGTATTCAAATAAAAATAATTAATATTACAGTTTTATATAGCAAATAACATATATTTTATTGGTCAAATTAGTGGTCAAAACACACACAAAATACTAGGACGCGACGACATGTATGAGAGGGAGGGAGTAAATAAAAAACCGAGCCCTAGAAATACGTCTATTTGCTCTCTCATCCAATTCTCTATATATTTTCTCATCTCTTTGCTCTGTTTTTCAGTTTCCAAACACTGAATTTATGTAATTTAGAGTGTTTTTCTGAATCTCACACAGTTGTTCGAGTGTTACAAACCGCCTCGCCCTAGCCGACGACGCCTCCCGCCGCCGGCCCCGTGATACCCAGATCCCCGTCGACACCGTTGTCCGTCATTCGTGCCACGTCGCCGTCCCTGCCGAAGACGCCGCCCCTACTCTCAGTGACTCCACCGTCCCCTCCGAGCAGGCTGCAGGCCACACGACCACTGAAGGTAAATAAAATGCTAGTTGCTGCTGATGACTAAGCTTCATCGTAGCTGCTTTCCCAGCACAACCGGGTCATCTGCAGCTCAACCAAACAACGCCATAACACCATTATTGACAACGGACGAGCACTTCCCCCTGATTGACGAATTCTGCATAGGGTGGGTGAATAAGCAGAGAGACGATTCCGTTTGCACGAGGAACCACGGGCTGGCCCAAGTAATAAATTTTATTGACTCACTCACGGGCTGGACAGGCTCGCTTGTTGGCCCACTAAAGACGCCCAAAACGGCAGGAGTTCTGAACTCGAAGACCTCCGCTCTGCCTTGCGCCGCTCGCTGCCGTCCTACTTCCCCGCGCCGCCGGTGCGAGCTTGCTCTCTCCTCCCGACTACTACCCGTGACCCTGCAGACGCAGATCCCGTCGCGCGTGCGCATTCCCTCCCTCCCACCCTACCTCATCGAGCCGTCACTAGTCACTACCCGCGTGAGTGCCATGTGCTCTGTTTCGAGAGCTTTATAATCTGTACTCAGAAGTTATACTAGACAAAGGTTAATGTTAATTTTCGTTCTAAAGTTTCATTTAGTGCATAGGCTTGATAGATGTTTTTTTTGTTGACAACTTGATAGATGGTTATATACTTTGGCGCTAAGTTTAAACCCTGGCTTCTCCACTACACATACTGGCATACCTGGTGCATTTGGGCGGAGCTGGCCCCCGGGAAAATAGGGCCATTTTCTGATTGGGCTCACGGCCCAGCCCAGGTGTGGCCTATTTTCTCAGGCCCATTTCTCAGCGAACGACGAGTCGGTCGAAGCCGTGCTCGCTCGCTCCTTCTGCCCCTCCCCTTGCTCGACGCGAGCCGGCGCCGCCACGCTACTCTCTCTCTCTGTCTTCGCCGGCAGCCCGGAAGCAGCAGCAGCAGTCCGGCCTGCCGCCCTTTCCCGCAAGCTTCCCGGACGTTCAGACCCCGTTGCAGCGTTCTCCTCCGCCGGTCCGCCCCTCGCTGACCCGCTCCCCTGCTCGGATCGGCTGCTGCGCCGCTCCCGCTGGCCCGCCCTGCATCGCCGCCGGTGCTGCCGTTGTGCCTCCTCCTTCTCTGGCAGAACCAGGGGACTGCGCAGAACATCCGAACAGGCCAACTGGGATTGGTTCTTCTCACTTCTAAACACTGTTGCTCGGCTAGGCTGCTTGGCTAGGTAATTTACTGATTTTTTTCAGTAATTTATGTTGATTTATAAATAAGAATTGAACTCATTTGTTCATCTAACAATTGTTTCTTATTTTGTTTTTTATGTTTTAGGATTTGATGGTGCTAGGATTCTTTTTCAAAACAATTGTAAACTCGATAGAGCTCATAATAAATCTAGACAATGTTATGAGGCTTTCAATAATCATAGTCAATCTGTAGCACATGTGATGGAGTTGAAAATATTTGTTCACCTTTGCAGTCGTTCCAAATTTTCTTTGCCAGTACAAGAGTTTTTCTTTTTGGGGTTCTTTTTGCCCCGGGGCTGCATACGCTTGATATATACTTATACTATGAGTACTGTTTTGATTGATAAACGCTTTTTTTTTTTGACCATTGGTCGTACTTGATACACGATTCTTGGTAGTTGGTGCACTTTGTGGACTGCTCTTGCAATTTTACGCAGTTATATTTGAGGAATTCCTTTCAATATATAGCCTAGATTTAACACAAAGGAGGCTTGAGATCGAGTACAACAGTTACGGGATGTTTAATTTTTATTGTTTCTTGCAGGAGACTCTGATGTGAATTTGTAAGCTTGTTTCATTCTTTATTGGCTGTCCTCTCCGTCAACTGATAAAGGAAGCTTGGTCCATGAAATGCAGTTTTTTGTGGGATTTTCCTATTTTGACCGGTGCCATCAATGTGAAGACAGGGTTGGCATTCCTCTTCTATGCACCGAGCAGCGCCGGGGTTCCTGTGTCGAGCCCTTCTAAACAGAAATCGGCCCCTGGTGCTGCGCCTTTCCTCTCTGGCTTGTTGCTTTAAAAGCTTGGATAATCAAGAACCCAGTCAAAGCTCTTCTTGCAGCGAGTATAGAAGCCAGTGTATTCATCCTTTGATCACACTAGCACTCCGGACATCGAATTTGGATGGGGCCAGAAAGATTACCTTCAGGGAGTGTGTCAGGTTGTATGGGCTATCCCAGTCAGTTGGATTGTTTGCGTTGCTTATGCGGTCATTTTGCCACAGAGAATCACACAGATCCGGTGCTTGATTCAGAGCATTATTGATTACTGCGGGGATGCCGGACCAGAGTTGTTTGCTTTGGCACCTATGTTGGTCAGCAATATGGGTGGGTCGATGACGTTGCTACAGCTCTATGCCACAATCATTTGGATTTTTGTAGAGCTGTCGATGTTCGAGGATGCTCTCCTCACTTACATTGAGGCCAAGAAGGTTGGAGTTGAGTTGCGAGTGTGCAACTTCTTACTGAAGAGTTTAGTTGAAAAGAAACAAATCATGCACGCAAGGAGTTTGTTTGATGATATGAAGATTTCTGGTCCTTCACCAAATGTCTACTCTTATTCAGTTCTGATGAGCGTGTATACACATGGAGATAAGTTATGCTTGGAGGAAGCCTTTGAGCTTCTTTGTGAAATGGAAACTAAAGGTGTGAGGCCGAATGCTGCAACCTTTGGTACTTACCTCTATGGGCTTTGCCGTGCCAGACAGGTGACATCTGCATGGAAGTTTCTTCAAATGATTTGGCAGAAGGCGACCCTTGCAACACTTACTGTTTTAATGCAGTTATTCATGGTTTCTGTCATGAGGGCCAGGTTAAAAAAGCTGTAGAGGTGTTTGATGCGATGAAGAAGGGTGGGTTTGTCCCGGATGTCCATAGCTGCAGCATATTAGTTGATGGGTTATGCAAACAAGGGGATCTGTTGACAGGGTATTACATGCTTGTTGAAATGGCAAGGAATGGAATTGCTCCTACTCTGGTGAGTTACAGTTCGCTTTTGCATGGTCTTTGCCGAGTTGGAAATATTGAGTTGGCATTTGAGCTTTTTAATAGGATCAAAGATCATGGTTTCAAGCTTGACCACATAGTGTACAGCATTCTTCTTCATGGTTGTTGCCAACATTTAGATCTAGAGGTTGCCTGTGACCTTTGGAATGACATGGTTCATCATAATTTTGTTCCAGATGTCTACAATTACACTAGTCTTATATTTGCATACTGTAGACATGGGAACCTTGAAGAAGCATTGAGGGTATTTGAGCTCATGCTAGATAATGGATAAGTCCCAACATTGTGACCTGCACAATTCTTGTCGACGGCTTCAGCAAAAAAGGGCTGCTTGGTGAAGCCTTCATATTCCTGGAGAGAGTGCGCCAGTTTGGAATTGTCCCCAACCTTTTGACGTACAGAGTTATCATCAATGGCCTGTGTAAGGTCAACAAATCTAATGATGTATGGGGATTTTTCGGGGACATGATAAAAAGAGGCTATCTTCCTGATACTGTGATTTACAGTATTATTATTGATGGTTTTATGAAAGCTTTGGATCTGCATGAGGCTTTCAGGTTGTACCATAAAATGGTTGATGAGGGGGTAAAACCTAATATCTTTACGTATACTAGCCTGATAAATGGTCTGTGCCATGATGCTAGACTTCCTGAAGTTATGACACTGTTTAATCATATGACTGGAAAGGGGATAAAACCGGACATGATTTTATATACGTCTCTAATTGCATGCTATTGTAAGCGCTCAAACATGAAGGCAGCTCTGGAAATATTCAGAGAGATGGAAAAAGGGGGTTTGTCAGCAGATGCTTTTGTTTATACTTGTTTAATTGGTGGCTTCAGTAAAGTGCTTGCAATGGATGGTGCAAACATGTTGATGGAAGAAATGATAAATAAGGGGCTTACACCTACTGTAGTAACTTATACAGATCTCGTAATAGGATACTACAAAATTGGAGACGAGAGAAAAGCTAAGATGATGTACAAGAGTATGCTCCAGGCAGGCATTACACCGGATGCCAGGATGAGGTGTATATTGGGCATTGACAATTATGAAGATGATTTTGAGGATTCTCAGCAAGAGAAGGGTGTATCATAGGTTTTTCACATAGAGCTCTATTAACTTCGTCCACAGAATGATTTTGTAATGGTGATGAGCTCTATTAATCAGTCAAGCTGACCCTTTTATGTTGGTCGTGATGACGTATTTCATTGTTATCATGTCGACGAGGAGAATGAGAACTTCCAAGGATCGACCTAGTTCCTGTTACACGAGTAAGTTCTGAACATTGCAATAGTTACTTTGAATATGACAAGAATGATTGTTTAAAGCCAGTTTACATTATGAATTGATAGTTGAGATAGTGCGAAACAGAAGTATGCCACGATTAGATATCTATCCTTTTTTTCAGGGTTTTCATTAAGTTCCTGTGTAGTGATTAGTTTCACAATTATGGTCTTGTATTTCTTATTTAGCTTTGCAAGTTTGGTTGATTATCAACTGAATTCACATGCATCATCAACACCAACTTTGCTGGTATGCAATGTACATCCATGCTATTCACAGCCACCTTACAAAGGAAGAAAACTGAGGGATGAAGGGGAAAACCATTACAGGGCACGACATACATTGACTGTTATATAGTCAAGAATATGGGTCCTTGCAAATACAACTTTAGCACTATTGCGAACCCACTTCCGCACATTTTGATACATCCTGGAACCATTTCCTCCCGCAGAGAACTACAATACAATATATTAGGAGGACAGGAGTACTTGTACATCTAGTTGCCTCTTTTCTGTCAGCCCTTCATTGATTCCATTTCGTGATCTGATATTTTTAGTGAAAATGATCCCAGGGTGGCAAACAGTCCACTGCACGAGGTAGCCTCTCTCGGTAGTTAAAAGCTCAATCAGTGGACAGATTTCGGAATGTGAAGATGCTAAGGCAGGTCTTTCTGTTTCCCTGTCTTCATTCTGCGTCCTCTGCAGTGTACATTTAACTGATGCATATTTGACAATGTAGCTTCTTTCATTTATCTAAAGCTAAATTCGGTGCTGCAGATTTTTTTTTCCCCAATAACGGAACAGATGAACCAATTGTTCACCCAGCATCTAAAGTGCACCCAAAATATTATGGTGAATGCTCCAGGTACCACCATTTCTTCAAGATGCTGCAGCTTATGTATGCATTCTTTTTTGTCGTAAATAATATAAGTGAGATTTATATCTGAATTCCAAGGAACATGTTATGTTGACTTGTAGCTCATTCCATCTTACAATAGTTGCAGGTTATCATGGTAAATTCAGCCTACAGCAGCTAGCTTAAACATTTATATTCATTTCGCTACTCACCATTGCACATAGTCAGCGTGTTCAATGTATCAAGGGACGGTTCCCAAACACTAGTTTATTCAGTACAGTTGGATGATCACTTTCCTGAATATCGAACTGGGTTCATGGCAGCTAACAATCTGAATGGTAGCTTTAAGCCTCTGACTTAAAGCATTTATGTCAGAGACACTATGCACCAATAACCTCGCCTGAGGGAAGTCAATGCGCAGACTCCTGCACGCTTGATGTGCTTTGCTATCTTGTTCCATCGATTTTGTTTTGATCCTGGTTTGTAGCTGCGTACTGTGTCAGTTTTGACAAGTCAGAATTGCTGCCTTCTCAAGAGCTTTCGATTTGTCGGCTGTGTGTTTTTTGTTTGCTGAGGTGCATGAAAGGTTGATATTTAGAGTAAATTGCAAATGAACCACCACATTTGGGGCTAGGGCTTAAAAACCACCACTTTTCAATTTTTTTTCGCAAAGAATCACCAGTTCACTCTAATTCTCGCAAAAAACACCGATCTGTTTCTGACCAGACAGCCCACCGTCAGGCGGACGTGGCTCACGATAACGGCCGGCAGTGGGCACTTTTTTCTATTCCTTTTTTTTTATTCTCTTTTTTCTTTGCTTTTCCCTTCACAGTTGCCTCGGTGGACAAATCGGATTGAGAGCAGCGTGCTGAAGAAGAGGAGCTCGGACCGGTGGCTATGGAGGGACGAGGTGTATGCACAGGCGTCGGACTGCTTTTGCAGTCTTGCGCTCGGCGACGGGCATGAGGAGGCTGTCGAAGAGGTAGGGCGTGCAGGCGAACGCGGCCTCGACCAGGGGACGCGTAGGCAAGCCCAGCCTCGACCAGGGGACACGAGACGTAAGCGCGGCATGCAAATTGTGGCGTCGGGCATGAGGAGGCGGTCGCGGAGGCAGGGCGTGCAGGCGAGCGTCAAGGTGGGCACGTGGACGGCGACCGAGGTGCGCGTCGCAGCGGGCCGCATGGTGCACGGACGGCGGTGTAACACGCGCGGAGGGAGGCGATGCACGGCCGAGGTCCATGCCTCGGAGTCCGTCGCCGGCATCACCAGGTCTGCTCGTACTCCCGCCAGCTCGGGGCGAGGCCGCTGAGCTCGTGCACCTCAAAGACTAGGGATGTGCATGTCGTTGTTGCCACGGTGCACCGCCCTCTGAGCTGCTGGAACGTACGCCGGGCGCCGCGGCCGTCGCCTCCCCTCTGCTTGTTCGGGAGTTGGGGGCGGAGATCTGCGAGCTAGGGGCGGCAGTGAGCTGCGAGCACACACTTGGCCTGTAGCTGATATGGCATGGTGGCGTCAGCAAGCTGCAGTTGGCTTACGCGAGATGCTCGATATAATTTCCATGAAAGAGACTCTTGGTGAAGATGATGACAGGTGGGTCCTAACCTTTAACAGTCAGTGAAATGGTTACAAATTCGCGCCACGTTATACTGACAGCGGGCACTTCTGGTCAGAAACACCGTCAAAATGACTTAAACTGAGTGATTTTTCCGCAAACATTACAGTTCAACTGGTGGCTTATTTATTTATTAATTGAAAAGTGGTGGTTTTTTTAAACCCTAACCCCAAACGTGGTGGTTTTTGCAATTTACTCTTAATATTTAAGATACCATCTTTTAGTACCTTTATTGGATATTCAGTGCTGACCTTGATGTATGTCATACAAGATTGCGGGAAAAAAAGCTAAATGCAGTGGTAGCACATGTTTTTCTCAGCGTTATGTTCTCTTTCTGGTCATTTTGAAGGTAGGATACACAGTGCATTAAGGGACTGCCAGGACCTGGTATTGTTACCCTAAATCTTCAGGTAGGGCCAGGAGGAAGCATCACATATTCATCATTCATGTAAAAAAAAAATGATATTCCTCATTCAAGCAGTTTAAAGATTGGACCGGATGGTTTGAAAAGAGTACTAGATAGTTTTATTTTACTCTTTTTTGTAGTACAACTCTCTTTTACTTTATGTATTGCTAGCAATTATGCACGAGTGTGTTGCTACAGATTGATTTTAATTTTTTGGGACACAACAATTTTCATTTTTGAAATCTGCTTTAAGTTGACGGAACAATTGTGACAAATGTGGTTTGGAGAGGTTGTTTATATGTTATAATTGACCGTGTAGCACTTTTTATACACAAATGTGGTTTGGATATTTTTATACACAAAATTTTCGTTTTGCGTGTGTTGTTTGCGTTTTCGAGTTATTGAGCTACCACTGTGCATGCTCCAAAGATGATTGAGTTATTGAGCTACCACTGTGCGTGCAACCTCATAAGGTTTCCTAGCTTGAATTGCCAACGGCTAAACTTATCTACCAGCGAGCAACTTCTGTCGCGCTCAAACATGTCGTAGTACGACATGATGACAACGCGTGCTTCTTAGCGACGCTGATAATGCGTCAAATGCTTGAATCTTATTGACTTGCATCTTGCGTTCAATTAGCCTCCCTCCAGATACGGAGAGCCTGCATGCCTCATACAAGAGCTCTATTTTTTCCATACGACCTCAAACTGAAGCCATGTTCCATTATCGTAGGATAAGAGAAATAATTCGAAAACAAAAAAAAGCTAATAATGACAGGGGTTTTAGTTCTGCTCGTACTAAGGAAGAGCCTACAACCAACCAAACTAAAACAAGTTTTCACCACAGCCCAGAGGGCTAAGCACGACTCCCTGGCGCTTTATATTACAAGTTTTTCTGGACGATGTAAAGAAACAATCAGCCCCAAGCATCCATGATTTGAACCATAAGTTTTTCCATTCCCAAAATGACCACTGCACGCTTCCAGGTACTCAAGCTTTGACGTCACTTTTGACAGTTTCACTTCACACCAGAACAGCTTCACTCCTCCATGTTATCTTCTCCAGCATCACACTCTGGCACCGTCCACAAACGATTGGGCAATGATAAGATTCTATCTTCCAACATACCATTAGCAACAAGAGTTTTAGTGACATCCTGAAATAGTAACATGCATGGACAAAGATTAGCATGTGAGGGTTGGAGAGAGTACAACTCTATGGGCCTCTTTGGATCACAGATTAGAAAACACAGGAAATTGATAGGATTACAGGTGTAAAATAGAGGATCACATAACACAAGAAAACTGCAGGATTGATTATTTGATGCAACACAAGAAAAGTGCCTCGATTCTACGCGAGTGAGTGTAAAAATGAGTTTATAGTGGATGCTGAAATTCCTATGGGATTGGGGTGTACAAACATAATCCATAAGAATTTGGAGGTGTCGTTCCTTTGATCTAAAGGGTCTCCTTAGGAAAAAATCCTATGGATTGGAATCCTCCAATATTCCTATGAAAATCCTTCAACCTAAAGAGGCCCGAAACTATATCCAAATTGTTAAAATAACGTATATTTTTTACTATGAGGTAACCACACAAACTTGAAATATCGAGCAAACTGCTAGACATGTATTATTAACGGAGGAACAGTAGATTGTATCAACGGGGATTTGACAGATCTCATCTGGAAGAAAATCTGTAAGGCTACATATGTCAAGTCAAATATAGAGTATTAGCGGAGGAACAATATATGACCCACAAAAGGCAGTGCCACACTGGTTTCTATTTATATGTAGTTTCATCTTGAGATCTAGTGTAGACAGACCACTGAGCAGCATAAATGAAGATATGTTTGCGAAATGTATCTTTAACCATAAAATTCACATAAGGAATATTAAAAAAAAAACTAAACATACCTCATACATCTTGTCCCGTCCGCACAAAATTGCTCCTGTTGATGAAGGATTTATAACCTTCTTTGTCCTTTTAAAAACTTTCTGCAATGCAGAAACAAACTATTAGAATTCATTGGAACTCTGTGAGGTAAATTAAGAACAACCCAGAAGATAAAATGATAACGGTACATGAACATGGCCTCGCTCGCCATTCCATGCACTGCCTGCATGAGCGAGAACAGGTATAATTTTTATTCCTCTGGACTTCCAGTCATCGAACCTCTCCTGGCAGAGCACACAGTATCTGGATGTTGTATACATATAAATGTTACTTACAAAATGTAGACCAAAGACTGCCACCTACCGAATATGCCATCCTCCGAATGTTTGTATCCCCATAAAAGAGGCTTACATCAATATTCTCATTTTCACAAAAACCTGACTCGATGAACGACCTGATTGGACTGCAACAAACAAATGTACAAAATGATTGTATGAGCAGCGCCACTCCAATGAGATCTGTCTTGTACAAATGTATTCTCCACATAATTGATTTGTCTTGTACCGTATAAATGTACTCTCCACATAACTGATACTAGAGCGTTTGCTTAGAATAAGGTTGCAGCATTGACGTGTAAGCATCACATATATACTAGAGTACAACTATAGATGCAACAATGTTCCAGTAGAACAAACTAAGATAAAAGTATCCATATATATTTCTCCAATTGATTGAAATGAAATGATAGAACAAAATCAAGGAGTGGTCATCACCCACACAATACTTGGAATGTGGCATCCTAAAACAGATTCTGCATGCTGTAGTACAAATTCCTAACTAGATCATTTAGTTAGCCCAGAGATTGAACAATTGTGCATGCTGTAGTGCAAATTCCATCCATACATGAGTAGAAACAAAAATGAAGGGTAAATAGAGAAGCGGGAGGTAGTTAGGCACCCTATCCCACGTCCGTGGGCGAAGAGGAAGACCTCGCGGGCGTCGGCAATCCTGCTGGCCTCAAACCCGCAGCCAACGGCGTTGCCACCGACGCCGATAAGCTCGCCGGGACGGTATCAAAGGAGGTGCTCATTGGGGGTGTCGAGGGATTTGTAGGAGCGGTATCGGCGGGTGCGGTATTGGGTTTGGCGGCTGCGCGGGACGAGGAAGTCGAACGATTTTGGCAAGGACCCGGCGGGTACGGAGGCAGGGGGAGGGGAGCAAATGGCGAGGAAGATGGGGTAACTGAAGGAGG
The DNA here is from genome assembly GCA_947311845.1 of Poa pratensis. Lineage (NCBI taxonomy): Eukaryota > Viridiplantae > Streptophyta > Magnoliopsida > Poales > Poaceae > Poa > Poa pratensis. The sequence goes on along the minus strand of CAMZMU010000038.1, from coordinate 78,865,631 downwards.
GGAGGCGGAAGTGGAGATACTGGCCGGCGGCGATGTGTGAGGCGAGGAGGGAGGGGTGGGAGGAGAGGTCGAGGGAGAAGCGGACGATGGAGCCGTCGGCCGTGGCCCCCTTGACCGAGGAGACGGGCACCTCCGTCCACTCGGCCGGCAAGGGGAGCTGGGTCAGGATGGGAGGCTCGAGCGCGGGGGCGGCGTTCGAGAGAAGGCGGAGGTGGTGCGGGCAGAGCACGTGGAGACGGCGCGGAAGCCATCGGAGAAGCATGGAGGGCAGCTCGCTGGAGACCGCCGGCCGATGGGGGAAGGGAGGGAACCTCTCCCGCGACCTAGGGTTCAAAATGGAATTGAACGGACGGAAATTTCGCAGGTCACTCAGGAAAACGAGGACGAAATATTAGGTGAAAAATACCGTAGACGGTCTAGGCTTAAAACGGAACTGAACGGACGGAAAATTCGCGCCTCACAGGAAATCGAAAACGAATTAACGAAAGGAAATACGTGCAGAATACCGTAAACAACGGACATTTACCGAGACAAAATATAGCGGTATAATGTATTGATAAGCTTTCTTACGGTGTCTACATTTACCGAGACAAAATATAATGTATTGATTGATATATTTATGGGCAGTGCTGAGCCTCCTCCGGAGGTTCGGAACGCCCGATCCTCCGCATGGACTGCGTGACATGTGTCCTCCCCATCGGTCAAAAAGACCACGTGCGTGGCCCCCTTGCGAGTCGCGACGCTGACCCAACCCCCAATCTGCTGTCGCGGTGGGTTATGCTCCTCTCCTCCCCAACCGCACCTCCTCTGCCGCTTCAACACCGCGGCGGCGCCGGGCGGCGGCGCCATCGTCAACGGCCGGCTTGCAGCACGGCTCCTGCGTCGTTGGCCATTTGCAGCTTTGGCATTCGCCGCTTGTAGCACCGGCAGTATCCCCGGGCGTCACACCGTTTGGAGCTTTGTAGCATCTAACTTGCCCGTCATCCAAGAGTGTAGCATCACCGACCCTCCTTCTAGCAGCAGCTCGTCGGCTTGCTGCATCGCCGCCGTTCCCTGGCAGCACCGCGCCTCCATGCTGGGAGCAGCCCTGCCGTGCCCTGGGAGCAACGCCGCCATGCCTTGGAAGCAACCCTCCTCTGCGCTGGGAGCAGCGCCGCCGTGCCCTGGGTGCCATGGAAGCAACCCTCCTCCGCGCTGGGAGCAGCGCCGCGGTGCCCTGGGAGCAACGCCACCGTGCCATGGAAGCAACCCGCCTCCACGCTGGGAGCAACGCCGCCGTGCTCTGGAAGCAACGCCGCTGTGCCATGGAAGCAACTCGCCTCCGCACTAGGAGCAGCGCCGCCGTGCTCTGCAAGCACCTCGCCTCTGCGATGGGAGCAGCACCGCCCTGCTATGGAAGCAACTTGCCTCAGTGCTGGGAGCAGCGCCGCCGTGCCATGGAAGCAACCGCCGTCCGTCCCTGGCAGCAATAGTGCAACACTAGCATGGTTTGGTAGCATTGCTGCTCACCGCTGGTGGCACCATGCCACGGTGATGGCAGCAACTCCACCTGTGCCTTGGTAGCACCGCTCCCACATGCTGCCATGCTGGGCGCGATGAAGTTTGGCACGGGAGCAAACGAGGGCGCGGCTTCGCGAGCTTGACGCAACGGTGGGTAGGGCGCGGCGAAGCTCAGTGCAAGGGCGGACAAGGGTGCGCGTCGCCCGAAGTCTTCCTTGCGGCCGTCCAGTAGGAGCATCGGCGGTGCCGGTCGGTGTGGTTTCCGAGCGGAGGAGGCCGAGACGAAGCTCGACGCAGCGGTGCGTGAGGTAACGGCCGAGCTCTGCGCGGGGACAGGCGAGTGCGCCGGTGAGTGGCGGTGCCGGAGCACTCAATGTTATCCTGTGGGATTCAGATGCGTAGAGGAAGAACCGTCCGCCGGCGACGGTGATATTGAACGAGCAAAACGAGAGAAAACGAGAGGATAAGGAAGATGGGAAAGGTGGGTGGGACCCACGTGACACAGCCCGTTTTTCTTCGCCACGCGCTGTGCAACGTGGCGCGCGCAAAAGCAGGAGGATGCGCGACGCGCCATCCTCCGGAGACAGTGAAGCGTTTTCCTATATTTATAATAGCAAAAAGTATATGGTAGAGATATATGAGATGACTACAAGTGTCTACAACGGTAACAAAATAAAGTTTAAAAGAACGAACAATTCTTCAAGATGTCCAAACTCAAATCGTGTACTCCCTCCGTTCCAAATTACTTGTCATCCATTTGTCAAAAAGTGGATGTATCTAGTCATGTTACAAGTATAGATACATCCACTTTCGGGCAAATGGATGACAAGTAATTTGGAAGGTTCTCCCATAATTTAATTTTGGAGCCCCAGTGTCAAGGCTAGTGATCAACCAACATCGGCAAGAGTACCAACACCAATATTTCGGGGAAAAGTAACCGAGCAGCATGGCCGACATCGCTGGGAGCTGTGAGTACGATCACCATTGTCGAGTAAGTAGCAGCCGGGACAAATATTGTAACGGAAATCTTCCTTGCAGCAACCATGATAAATATCCAAAATCGATCTAGCAAAGTAAGATATGAAGGATCATACCTAGACATAACTAATCTTATAACACCACCATTGACGTCGTAAGGAGATCTCGTTGTCGAACGGTGGGCCAAAGGTCAATTTGCAGATGATGCCATCTCCATTCACTAGAAGACGGCTAACAAAATCCTAACCTAATCTATTTAAAAGCCTACTTTTACTGAGAACTCAACTATAGATTGGGTTCCCCACCCCTTCCGACGCGGGTGAGGCAGGTCGGAGGAGGGGAGAACCGACTATGGAGGAGGCTGAAGTGGAGACAGCGGCCTTTTCTTTTGGCGGCGGAACTTCTTCTCGTCCTTTTCTTTTGGCGGCAGAACTTCTTCTCATCGTCTTACGTTCCACGATAATTTATTGATGAGATAATGCATGTAGTTGACATTATTGGCTCGGATTTGCTAAAATTTGAAATTAGTAGGTTTTTGCTGATTTTTTTTCAAAAAATAATTGTCTCTTTAACCGCTAATCCGGTTGATGTTACATTTTTGTCGTTGGCTTAGAGCCTTAGACCCATGTTGAAAAGTTTAAATATAAAATATTGTCAGTAACTGTCATATTGTTCTCACTTACATGTGTGATTATACACTACTTAGTTACTACTATGTCCGCTCCAAATTAAGTGTCACTACTTTAGTACATTATGTACTAAAACAATGACTCTTAACTTGGAACGGAGAGAATAGCATATAGTAAATTGATTGCCAACTTGGTGAACATCATTCTCGAACAATGCAATACGGATAACATTACCTTTTCTTAAAATAATATCATCTCTTAGTTACATGAATACCCACTCTCTATCAACACAAAGAATTAGGGTTACAAGTTCATTGTATGTGGAAAGAGTTTTGGTGGAGAGATGGTCGGAGTCTCACACGGAGAGATGATAGGAAGACGAGAGTGGGAGAGGCCACGGACCCGTGCCGCCGCCATAGATAGATGTGGGTGATGTGGATCAGAGAAGAGCTCCACAGGGGACGGAGAGTCAGGGCCAAGGACGACATGTGCCGCACGACAAACAGAGATGGAAGCCTTGCTAAGGATACGGAAGAAGGACCAGGAGCATGGTCGGAGATGCATTGATCCGCGTAGTCGTTTTGCTACTTTGGTGCGGCGTGTCGTCTCCTCCCGCGGCGTGGTTTCATTTTCTCAGCGTAGGCGTGGGGCGGAGACGTAAGTTAGGGCGTCGGCGAGCATTTTCCCAATTTTGACTGAAGATCGAGATTGGGGGTGGGGTGACTCGGTATCAACATGTAGAGTTGAAAGAAAGAGAAATAAAATAGTTGCCATGTATGATCAGACTGAGTAGCAAGCAAGTTTAAAGTTTAGATGTGGGTTTGGCTCTTGGTGGGCTTTGGGCCAAAAGTGGTCAGGCTGGGCTGCTCTCTCTCTACCTCAAAACATTTTCTTTTTATTAATTTCCTTTGTAAAACCGTTTGACAAATAAATTTTATAAAACAGAGACGAACCGAGATGGAGGGAAAAATATTTGAAGGTCAAAATAGAGTTTACCAAAATAATTTTATTGTCAAATTAGTGCAATGCTCATGATGCATGATGTCATGATGATGCGAAAAAGAAAAACACACAAAATCTAATTGGGGAAAAATCCCGGGGCGTTACAAGAGGCCACATACCTGCGCCGCCGCTATAGATAGATGGGGGTGATGTGGATCAGAGAAGAGCTCTACATGGGAGGGAGAGTCAGGGCCAAGGCCGACATGTGCCGCACGACAAACATATGATGGAAGCCCTGCCAAGGATACGGAAGGACCAGGAGCATGGTCGGGGATGCATTGATCCGCGTCGTCGTTTTGCTACGTTGGTGCCGCTTCTCATCTCCTCCCACGGCGTGGTTTCGTTTTCTCGGCGTAGGCGTGGGGCGAATACATAAGCTATGGCGGTGGAGAGCATTTTCCCAATTTTTGCTGAAGATCGAAAGGGGTGTCGGGCGGGGGGGGGGGGGGGGGGGGGGGGGAGGGAGTGTCTCAATATCAACATAGACTTCGAAAGAGAAAGAAAATAGTTGCCACGTATGAGCTGACTGAGTAGCAAGCAAGTTTGGAGTTATGCACTTCATTTTTTTTTTGAAGTTGTAAAGTTATGGAATTACAGGGGGCCAAGTGGCAGGTGTTGGCCATGTCCACGCGTGCGCCCCAAGTGGGTGAGTGTCCACTTAGCTCATCACACGGCCATGTACAGCCCTCGTCCCTCCACAGTAAGGATTTCCCACTCGCCCGTTGGCCCCCCCGGACTATCGTCACCGTCGATTTCGTGGAAAGTCAAGATGTGGAAAGTTTTCATTTAGGTACCTAGGGAAAGGATGAATTAACCCGCAGTCCTCAAGGGAGTATAAAAACACGAACGACGCCCACCCCCCCAAACCCTAATCCTATCCACCCCACGGCCCGAGCCGCCGCCGCCTGCCTCCCCTCCCTCTCCACCCCACAACGGCGCCGCCCCGGCCGATCTCCACGCCGATACCTCGCTCCCCCACACCGGCGCCGGCCGATCTCCACGCCCCGACCTCGAGCCTCCTGGTACCCGGCGTCAAGACAGGGTGGACGGAGCACGTCGTCCACCGCTGCGCCTCCTCTCTCCCTGGCCGAGCCCCCACCTCTCCGTCGTTGAAGGTTCCGAGCTTCTGCCCCACCTACCCGTCCTCCCTTCTCCACCATGGATGTGGGATGGAGGCCACGAGCTTCTGCCCCACTCCACCTTGAAGCAACGGTGACGACCATGCCACGTCCTGCCGGATCCGTGGCTCCGGCCGGCGGATCCTTGGCTCCGGCCGCCGGATCCGTGGGCTCCGGTCGCTGATCTGGGCATGGCGGCTCCGGCGAGTGTCCTCCTGTGCTGCCACGATCTACCCCGTCGCCACCCTATCCATTGCACATGGACGCCCAGATTCGTTTCTGTGAATCTTTTTTGGTATTTCTTTTGAGTTTTTCGTTTGTGTGAATCTTGCTCGAATCCTGTCCCCGAAGAATCTGAGATCATAGGCTCAGATGTAAGCTCTTCTATTTTTTTCTTATTTTGTCTCGATTTTGGATCAGGGAAGTTTGATTTGGGGCCCCGCATTTCGAAGTTTGAATTCCTTGTTTCTCGGTTTTGGATCTGCACAGTCAGGCTCCAGCTTCTGCTCCCCGGATCTGCGATATTTTCATTTTTTGTTGATTTTTTTACATCATGGCTGCAACCGTGGATCCCTGTTTCGCTTTTTCTTGCTTTATTTTGTGGATGGATCTGTTAGCGAGAGGTTGGATCTTCTTTCGTTCTAGGCTGGGCTACATGACCCGAAGCTAGCATGGAAACCAATGATTTGTCTTTTCTAATTCTTTTATCTTTTCTTGATTTTTCTGTGATGGTTGGTTCTCATTACAGTTTAGATTCATGGATGTTTTATGTAGATATGATTCATGGATTCATGGCTACATGGCTGGACTCATTTTTCTGATATGTTTCATTACAGTTTAGATTCATGGATGTTTCTGTGATGATTGCAGCAATTCTTGTTTGATTCTGTGTATGAGTAAAATCTTGTATAAAATTATTTACGAAAAATTTATCTTTCTATACAAGATTTATTGCAGGTCCTTTTAATATTGGTTGCAGAATTTATATGCAGTTGTGAGCACCGTGTGAATCTTTAAAAGCCTCAATCTTGTGTGGTTCTCGGATGAATTTGTGAAATGTTTCGCTGTAGTTTCGTAAATATTTACAAGATACACTGACATTTGTTGTGAAAATGATTGGTTCATGTTTCACTGCAGGTTCTTGACGAAAACATCAATGATTTGCATTGTAACTATTGGTGAAAAATGCATGAATTTATTTTGAAACTGAATATAATTTCAGTTAGACTCATATTCTGGCTTTGCCAAAGCAATCCAGACAAGAAAGTGTATGAAACTTGTGTGAATTTTGTATGGATTGGGATTAAATTTTGTCTCGATCTTTAATTTTGTTCGTTTTTTATTGAAAGAAAAAATTCTATGGTTGAAAACATATATTAATTTTGTTCGGTTGACACGAAAAAAGAAACGAGGAAAGATCTTGAGAAGTTAGATGTGTGAGGCGGGGAGGAAACAGAATATGGATCTGTAAATTCTGTGAATATTCTGTGGTGAATGTCGTGTGGAAATAATATGGATCTGTTAATATTGTATCAAAATGCGATCTGAATTTTTTTATCTTGAATTAATGTCATCTGAAATTTCGAATCTGAATAATAAGTTTCTCTCAGAAATGGATCTTGAATGAAACTTTATTAGATTGAATGAAAATCAGAATTGCATATTGTATTTGATGCATGCCATTTATTCTCCCCCACCAGAAGGTGTACGAAAGTTGTGTGAGTTATTTATGGATTGGAATTAAATCTTTTATAGATCTTCGAAAAAAGTTTGAATTGTAAGAAAAATGTTTATGAATTTATTTATCTTGAATTAATGTCATCTGAAAAATCGAATATGTGTCTGAAACAATATTGAAACTTATATGGAGTTTTGAATATCGTGTAAAATATGTGTCTGAAACTTTATAAAAAATGTGACTTTCGAATTTGAAAGTATGAGAAAAACCGTATGAATCTATGTTCTTTTTATGGGGATTAAAATGCATTAAAAAATCTCGAAACAAATCTAATATGAAAATCAGAATGTATAACAAAAAATGTGTATGAACCACTATTGAAACTTATGGAGTTTTAAATTTCGAGTAAAACATGTCTCTCAAACTTTATGAAAAAATGTGACTTTCGAATTTGAAAGTAAAAGAAAAAAACGTATGAATCGATGTTCTTTTTATGGGAAGAAATATTCATCTAAAAATCTCCAACAAAACTAATATGAAAAATGGTTTGAAACTTTACTGAATATTTTGAACTCTTAGAATTTTTTTTTTTCAAATTGTTGAATATATTTTGTGGACGGAAAAATCTTGAAAAGTCTCCAACAAAACTTATATGAATGTTTTTTGAATTTTTTTTAAATGTTGTTGAATAGTCTTGAAAAAAACAAAATAATCGTACTGTTGAATATTAGAATCGTACCAGAGAAAAAAATCAGGTGTGAGTAGAGAGAAAAATAGGAACTTGTGAGCAGAGAGAACAATAGGAACTTGCAAAAGACTGGAAAGGGAAGGCCGTTCTGGAAAAAAGTGTGGAAACTTTGACCAACATGCTGCCCTCCGATCTCACGAACTGGACGGTAGAGATAGTCAGGGGGGGCCAATGGACGTGTGGGAGTGACTCGCCGGCCACCGACCGCGCGTTTTACCATCTCGGCGTCTCATCGTCATCGGAGAGCAGAACAGAGGAACCGGAACAAGAGAAACGACGATGGCTTCCTCTGCCTCCCTGCTCCACTCCTCCACGCTCGCTCCAGCCTTCTCGCCGCCCGAACTCCGGCGCGGACGCCCCCCGCCACAGCTCGACCTCCGCAGCAGGTACTGCCCGGCCAGAAGTCGCCGCGGCGTCTCCCTCGCCGCGGCCGCCGCGTCGCCGGACCTCGAGAAGGAGACCTCGCCGTCCCCTCCGCCGCCACCGAACGAATCAGCCCTATCGGTGAGCCCTAGCTTCGCGAATGATGTTGCATCTCTACCAGAAGAAACAATATTGTCAGAGTGTCGCCCGACTTGGCTAAAACATTTCCCCATACCCTGACAAGAACAGAACTGTTTCTTGAATCTGGTTTAGCGTAGGCCGTGGCGGAGAGCGTGAAGGTGCTCAAGGCGGCGGCCAAGACGAGGAAGGTGCCCGCGCCGGAGGTGCTGGCGGCGCTGGCCGCCATCAAGAAGGCCAAGCTCGACACCTCCGCCTTCTTCCAGACGCTTGGCGGGACGGAGTCCCCCGGCAGGACCTGGATGCTCATCTTCACCGCACAGGTCCGCTGCAGGCACCTCGATTTTCCTCTCCTGTGTTGCTTCTGAAAGAAAAAAAAAAACGGCAATTCGGTCTGTGATTCATCAGGCTCGCATTTTGCAATTCAATCTGAATACGAACTGCTCGCAGGGCAAGCTGGAGAAAGGGAGCTACTTCCCGGTGACGGCCGTGCAGCGGTTCGACGCGGCCGGGCAGAGGATCGAGAACGGGGTGTACCTGGGGCCCGTGGGGAGCCTGACCTTCGAGGGGAGGCTGTCGTGGAAGAAGAAGATCCTGGCCTTCGTCTTCGAACGCCTCCGCGTCAAGGTCGGGCCGCTAGGTCCCCTCGAGATCGGGCTCGGCGGCGGCGACACGAGCAGGGAGCCGGGCACCAAGGACCCCTTCTTCCTGTGGTTCTACGTGGACGAGGAGATCGCCGTGGCGCAGGGCAAGGGCGGGGGCACGGCATTCTGGTGCCGGTGCAAGCGTGTCCCGGCGTGAAGCTTCAGCTATGTTCAGTTAAGCTTTTTGAGAGATCAGGATGTAGCTAATGTGTGTCATTCGCCTTGCTGTACACATGTACACGGAGTATTTCTGTATGTAAATAGCTGTCAAGAGTAAAGCAGCAATTGTTAATCAAATTCAGACTAAATTCAGGCAAATTCAAATGGAGAAATGTATGGTAGGAAAGTTGCAGTTCATCAAACATATGTTCAGGGCTGACACGTTGCTTCCAGGAAATTTCTTACTCCAAAGTTGTAGTGCATCAAACAAATGGATGATGGTAAAAACTGGATTAACAGGCCGCTTAGTAGAGTAGCTAGCTTCGTCTAACACGGAAAGTCCTTTTTGCACCCGGGCATTAAATTTTTGAAAATCATATTTGTGAGTTTTAAAAAAATCTGAAAAAAATTATGATGTTGCCAATGGTGTATCCAACAAACGTGCAAATTTTTTAGTGTGAAATACTTTATATTATGGGCTACACAAAAATAACAAATCTATTAAAAATTAGAGATTAGAAAATATATATACTCAGATCTACAAATTTGTCATTTTTGTGTAGCTAAAAATACAAAGTTTTTGAAGTTGATATTTTGCACGTTAGAGGGATATATCATTCTCTACACTCAGATTTTTTTTCAGAATTTTTTAAAACATTAAAATATAATTTTCGAATTTTTTAAACGGGAGGGATCACCGGTGCCCGGGTGAAAAAAAGTCTCCACTGCGTCTAACAACCTTAATTTCATCTAGTACTACTAGCAAAGCACAAGACTGAGGCGCGCATGGGATCGATTACAGTGGCATTTCCCAGAAGTTGGAGTGACTGTGACAAGATGAACAGTTTCCTTTTATAAGCACGAAAACAATAATACTAGTTGGTTAATTATAGGTCACCAGGCTCTTAATTATGGATGATTTACCACGGCTAAATTATCATAGACTATGTCAGTTAATTACTCTTTTTTTGCATGGTACTCCCTCCGTTCACAAAAGCATGTCTCAACCAAGCTCAAATTTTCATGTATCTACACACTAAATTATGTCTAGATAAATGCAAACTTGAGCTAGGTTGGGACATCCTTTTGTGAACGGAGCGAGTAGTATATAGTTGAGTTTCTTGGAAATTGGCCTGCTAGAGGGTATACACAAATTGCATACATATGTTTGAGCAAATTGCACATCCAATATGTGGAAATCCACTTCGGATCATAGAAGTATATGCTCCCATTGTTCAAAAACGCATTTTTAAAGGTCGAAAATTTCGAAAAGAATTCCGGATGAACATCCCAACATTCTCGTACACAAAAGTTCACGAAAAACGACATTTCTTGTGGCATGTGTTAAAAAGACATAAACTAAATTCCTCACAAAAAGTCGTTTTTTACCATCTCAATTTGTCCTTTTTTACACAAGCTATGCGAAATGTCTTTTTGTCTGTGAAAGTTGGTGTGTGGACGTTAAATGTTAGGATGTACACCCGAATATTTTTTTGAGATTTTTTTAACAGTTTAAAATGTATTTTGCCATAATGGGAGTCCTACTCCTATGAGTCAAAACACTACCTCCATCCAATATGGCTATATTTGATGTATACTCCTTGTCCCATGACCAAACATAGTAGATACTTTTAGCTCCCGAGCTCCCTCTAATTTTTTAAAAATCGAAAATCATATTTATTAGTTTCAAAAAAATTGAAAACAAATTTGGGTGTAGCCAATAGTATATACCACAAATGTGCAAAATATGAACTTCAAATACTTTGTATTTTGAGCTACACAAAAATGACAAAATGTGGATCTAAATATGCCCCTCCTTTTCAAATCTCGAAGTCTTACCATATTTTGTTATTTTGTGTAGCTCATAATATAAATATTTGAAATTGACATTTTGCACGTTTTTGAGATACACCATTGGCTACACCCATGATTTTTTTTCAGAATTTGTTGAAACTCACAAGTATAATTTTCAAAAAAAAAAGGTGGCGGGAGCAAAGAACGCTTTCCGGACCAAACATACCATTTTCTTTCGCTTGTCTGCTTGGGAAATTTTCATGTCAAATATAATAAGTTAATCCTACAAATAATCAAACATTTAAATCAAATCACAATTGAAGTTTCAAAAATGGACCTAGTTTCAACTTAGAATTCACATACTTTAGTAAGCGTTTGTCTTTTTCTTTCTTTCTTTAGTAACCATGGTAGAGTAAGGTGAATAGGGAGTCGTTATCCCATTGATGCTTCCATGACTTGGATAATGTGTGTACGAATTTCTTATCCGCAAAATTATGTTTGAGCTGCTAGATAACAACAACATTTCTAAACTTAGTCTCTAAGTGTACTTGTGCCTAAATCTCACTCGACAAAAAAATATTTAACACTTTTTGTTTCTCCTACAGCCATGCAATATGTGGAATTTAACTTCCTACCGTAAACTACACAATGGTCCAATATTTTAATCACTTCATTATTATGTTAACAAGTGATCATGCTCTTATATCATGTGGTGCTTTCGTGAATTATCCGGGACAACTAATGGTGGTGTATTGTCTTACTGAAGTATTGAGCTAAAGTTTTTTTCTCCATTTCAAGAGAAAACATTACATGTTATGCAAACATTGCAAACACTTTCCTTAGATGACCATAGAATGGAGCCCACATGCCCGTAGACCTATGCCTTCATGTCGGCTAACCAATATAGTCTACTGAATAGAAGAGATGACCATAGAGAATGAAACAAATGAGCACTGCCAACTATGCGTTTATATGAATCTTAGTAGCGATGTTGCTATTAAGATTCATATAAAGATCCTTATTGACATCTCATATAATCTAGACTTTTTGGAAACTTACAACTAAGCTGAAAAAACATACTCGACCGTTAGATATTTGTTAAGACCCATATGCCTTAGAACACTCTATAGTATATTAAGATAATAACATAGATATAAACACACACATATGTACGCTATAGACATCTATGTGGCATGTATTTTGTAGTTGTGTGCAACATTGCCATCCTTTGATTCTTTTCTTCGCATAGATGGAACACGGTTCAATAAAATGCCCAAACTATATTTCGAACAAAGTATCATACTCATTATGAAAACCTAGTTCATGGGTATGTTTCAATTGTAGGCGGTTGAATTTTATAATGGTGAACTTTCACATTCGAAACATGAGGTTTAATGTTGTGAGATAAAATAGAAAATAATAATTATGACTAAATGTCAAAGATTGTATTAGTGAATATTGGTTTACATATCAATTTATTAATATGTAAAAATAGTTAGTATAAATAAAGTTGATTGATGCAGCGTTGCTCAAGATGAAGGCTGCCTCAGCTGCATTTAAATTTTAAATGAGTGTTCATATGTACTTGGTCGGCAACGTGGATCATGTCACGGATAATCAGTCCCTTTATTATTAGGTAAAGATAAAGATAAAGATTAGCTAAATGCCCATGCGTTGCAGCGGGTGAACAAGAGCTTTCTAGTATTAATCCTTGTGTTTATTTTATTGTATTTTTTATTGCATAGTGTACAACATTCACAACCATGTACAGTACACGACAAGATTAATTTCTCATAAGTTGGCCAAAATTGATCGATACCTATCAACCGCGATGGACTGAGAACCCTTATGGCGTTTTCTTTTTCGTCCATCCATTCGCGAACGCCAGTTGACCCGACCCGTTGATTTTCAACCGCAAGACATAAAAACCAATGGGTAGAAATCCTAGTCGCCAATCCCTGCTCAGCCGCTTCATCTGCCCACTCTTTCTCCTGCAGCCGCCACCATGCTCCCTCGCCCCTTCTCTCACGTCGTTGTGCTCTCACGATGCCCTCCGTCCACCGGGTGAATAGGAGCAGCGGAAGACAAGGAAGCCGCTCGTTGTCCATCTCTCCATCTCTCTCATACCATGACTTTTCCGTTCCTCAACCCCAACCTATAGGGTACACATGTGGGGCGGGCGCCAGTTCACAACGATGATGACATACGTAGTTGTGAGTCACTGCGTCAATTTTTCTGCTAAGTGGTGCTCGGATCTGAAGGTTTGCATGAAACTTGTACTAGTCATGTCTCTCCTCCACGCCTCGATGTTTTGAATCATACCCCTGCACATCCAATGCAACAATAGCATCCACTGTGTCTTTTGTCCATGAATCAATTGCAAAATGTGTTTCTTCGAGTTCCAGCCCCAAATGGTCGGTATCAAGAGCAGTGACGTATCTTAACTATTTCATAAACAAATACACTTAACAAAAATATGTGAGTTTACAAAATCATACAATGCCCCCACATCAAGTCAAAGCAGCTACACACATAAAACCAGGTTTTCGACAAATTCTTAGCAAAACAAGTGGGGTAAAGACATCAACAATGAACATGGATAAAATTGAAGGATGGGATCGCAGGGCCTCATTGATTGGTTCGAACTTGGAATGGATCGCAGGGCCGGCTGGAGAAAGGGAGCTACTTCCCGGTAACGGCCGTGCTGCGTTTCGACGCGGCCGGGCAGAGGATCGAGAACGGGGTGTATCTGGGCCCTGTGGGCAGCCTGACCTTCGAGGGGAGGCTGTCGTGGAAGAAGAAGATCCTGGCCTTCGTCTTCGAGCGCCTCCGCGTCAAGGTCGGGCCGTTGGGTCCCCTGGAGATCGGTCTCGGCGGCGGCGATACGAACAGAGAGCCGAGCAGCAAGGACCCGTTCTTCGTGTGGCTGTACGTGGACGAGGAGATCGCCGTGGCGCAGGGCAAGGGCGGGGGCACCGCATTCTGGTGCCGCTGCAAGCGTGTCCCGGCGTGAACATTCAGTTCGGTTCAGTTCAGAGTAGGCCATGTGTGTTCTTCAGATAACCTATGTGTACACGGATGATGAGTGGAAATGGAATACTAGATGATAATACTACTCGTGTGTAGCTGTTTTAGCGGATGATTTGGGGGATGTATATAACTGTTAATAAGAATCAAATGAAGATCATGGAGGCAGCTGGTCAAACTCAGATTAAATACAGGTCAGATTCGAATCCAGTAGTGCGCCACATTACAACTGGATTACCACCGGCGGCGACTACCACCAGCTCCGCAGAGATGGCGCCGGCGGCTCTGGCGAGGGCCAAAGGGACCTGCGAGGCTGGCGTACTTCGATGACATGTGGGCCATCCGCTCCACAGCCACTGTCCTCTTCCTCCACCAGTTTCTCATTTCGTGTGGCGTACTTTGAAGGTTCAGAGTTTGGTTCTTTTTTTGAAACAGGAGAGTTCGGTTCTATTAAGACAATTTGAATGATATTGTAAATTACTGCCTCTTATGGCCTTCCTGGTCCCATACTTACAACTCTTCTAAATTATTTGACAGACCGGACAAAAAGCAACAATGTCAGATTTGAAACTCGTATGAAGTACTCCGTACAATATAACATAGAATAACTAATACATGGACTGATTTAGCAATGCTGAGACCTTTCCAATGCCTTCTTGATGGTCTTCAGTTTTGCAGTCACATCGTTCATTGCCATCCTTTGCTCAGGTGATTCGCTTGAACACACCAGACCCAGTTCAAATATCGATGGAAGAGAGTTTCCTTTGCAGGTATTGGAAGCCGAAGCTGAAGTATTAGTATCCATTTGCTGATAGCTTATCTCTTCACCTTGCACTAACTTCTCATCAACAACTTCAACGAGCCTTGATGGAAATGCTTGGTAAACCCATTTCCTAAGGGTAGATTCTCCAACAAACATGGGATCAGTGGGCCTCTTCCCAGTGAAGACTTCAAGAAGCATGATCCCAAAGCTAAAGACGTCACTCTTCCGGGACGCCTTCCCCATGAAGGCAAGCTCTATTGAAGAAAAAAAAATCAAGAAAGCTAAATAACTGAAGCAATAGGTAACATGTTGGCAATAAACATGTTCAAGCATTATAGTAACAAGCACGCACCTGGTGCCATGTATCCAATTGTCCCTGGCATACTCGCTGAAATTATGGAATTGTCATTAACTAAAAGTAGTTTTGCGATCCCAAAATCTGCAACATGCGCCGTCATCTCCTCATCGAACAATACATTGCTTGGCTTGAGATCGCAATGTAGGACAACTTGATAGTGATGGTGGTGCAGATACTCCATTGCCTCCGATATGCCAAGCATAATGTCCAATCTCTTGACGAATCCTAGTGGCGCTCTGTTTTCAGTGTGTAAATGTGCATCCAAGCTACCATTGGGCATGTATTGAAGTAGCAGTGCCCTAAAATCCATGTTGGAACAGGTGCTCAATATCTTGATCAAGTTGCGATGTCTAGCCATCCACAACACTTGACATTCAGCATCAAATCTCCTCAATGCCTGCTCGACTTGCAAGTTTAGTAGCACTTTAACTGCGACCACTAAACCATCATCCAGTTGTCCCTTGAAAACTTTGCCAAAGCTCCCAACTCCAAGCAGGTTGTCCCCATTAAAAATTTCAGTGGCATGAGCAATCTCATGGTAGGATACTATCCTATGGTTGATCACATCATTCGTGTCAACAGAAATCGTGACATATAGTCGCTTCAATTTGTTCTTTCTAATCATTAGGTATAGGACAATGGTTATAGCTCCCACTATAACCAAGACAGTGGGGAGTATAAACCTGATCCAGTGTCTGTTGGTTGGATGAGGAGTACCTAGGCATGGTGAAAAATCGAGTAGGCGACCACATAAATCAGGATTTCCCATCAAAGATTGTGCACTGATGTTTGAGAAAATACCTCCATCTGGTATCTCCCCTTGAAAATTATTAAAAGAGAGGTTCAAGATAGTTAAAGAAGTGAAGTTGGCCAAATACTTTGGAATAGCACCAGAAAGGATGTTAGAAGATAGGTCCAATAGTCCTAGGTTGATTAACTTTTGATAAGACTCTGGGATCGAACCTTGCAGCCTGTTCTGTGATAAATCTAGGTAGGTCAAGAGTCCAAGCTTGCCAAATGAACTTGGGAGCGTACCAACCAAGCCGTTCGAGGATAAATCTAGAAAATATATTGCTCGAAGGGGACTGAGATCAGAATGCATAGCACCAGTAAGTGAATTGTGAGACAGGGATAATACAGCGAGATTACTTAGAATAAATAATCGTTCGGGTATAGTGGAGGAAAGCTGGTTATACGAAAGCGAAATTTGTTCCAACATACTTAAGTTACTAACACCAGTTGGTATGGAGCGAGAAAATTTGTTATCCTCAAGGAATAACTGATGCAATCTTGGTAGGGTGCCAATTTGTGTTGGGATTGGGCCAAACATGCTATTCCCAACAACGTCTAGTATCTCAAGATTCTCCATTAGTGTAATGGATTCGGGTATAATGCCGCTTAGATTATTGTGAGAAAGTTTAATTAAAATGAGGCCACTTAGATTTGACAGAGCTATCGGAAGACTGCCAGTCAAGAGGTTCCTGTGTGCACCAAATTTTTGCAGCTTTGTGGAGAAATTCCCAATGTAAGCAGGAAGGATTCCTGTGAAAAAACATGTGTATATGCCGAGGTGTCGGAGTTGTCTAGAGTTGGAGAGTGTGGCCAAGAAATCAAGCGTCCCAGTGAAACGATTTTCTCCAATATCAAAGTACTGAAGTGATCTGAGGTCTCTAGTAGTTGCTTGGATCGATCCCGTTAAGCGGTTCGAGTTCAGAGATACATGAAACAGTTGGGATAGGTTACCAAGTGAATCTGGGACTGAACCAGATAGCTGATTAGATGCAAGATGCAAATACGTTAGTTGTCTAAGCTCTCCAAGTTCCACCGGAATCTCTCCGCTTAGGTTGGAGAATGAGAAGTCAAGCGTACGGAGCATGGTGAGATTGCTAAGCACGCTCGGGATTGACCCAACAAGACCTCTGTTGCCAATCGAAATGACAGTAAGCTGTGACAGTTTAGCAAGCCATGTTGGCACGACATCCACAAAGAGATTTTGCGCCAAGTCGAGCACCTGTAGGTGCTCACATGCTACCAAACCTGATGGAATTGGACCATTGAAGTTGTTATTGGCGAGAACAATCTTTTGCAGCAATGGAAGGTTAAAGCTTCCATTGCGAGGTATAAGCCCGAGTAGGTTGTTGCTACCAAGATACAGGCTTTCAAGCCTAGACATGTTGAAGAATGAAGGAGGTAATGGACCTGAGAGCTGGTTGTTTTCCAATGAAAGAATCTGAAGCATGGCAAATGAGCCACTACCCTCTGGTATGGGCCCAGATAGACTGTTGTGGCCAAGATCAAGAACACTAAGACGAGACAGCCTGCTGATATCCGATGGGATGGAGCCAGTGAGGCTTGTGTCCGTGAGGTTGAGGACATGGAGGAAAGAGAGGTTACCGAGGTAAGGGCTGAGCTCT
Source organism: Poa pratensis (assembly GCA_947311845.1). Classification (NCBI taxonomy): domain Eukaryota; kingdom Viridiplantae; phylum Streptophyta; class Magnoliopsida; order Poales; family Poaceae; genus Poa; species Poa pratensis. Next base: position 78,848,318 of record CAMZMU010000038.1, on the reverse strand, counting down.
CCATGTAGGGGCATGTGAGCTAGCACAAGGGCGGTGACCCGCTGCCGACGCCGGCTGCAAGAGACACCGACCCAGTGACAAAAGGATGTACTTGTGGTCCAATTGCTGTCGAGGATGCCGGAAGGATCCGAAAGCCTGGCTTTGAAGGCGAGAAGCGCCGAGAGGTCGGTGTCAGTGCCATTGCTTGGAGCAACAACACAAGTTACCTCCGCCATTGCTAGCAAAACGGAGCATAATATCATATGCATAAGCTGGGCCATGCCGCTAGGGTAGTAGTGGTGCTTGAAGGGGATTATGAATATACAGCAATCATATATAGGCACTCGCCTAATGCACAGCACACACAACTTTGGTCAAGTGACAATTACAGGCACTGCTTAATTTTGTCGATGATTGGTAGTTTGCCGACCTTCAATCATTGTTTTCAATGTTAATCATGTAATATCTCTTGTAATAGACCTGTACGGGTACGATACGGAGTAGTACTCCGATCGTACCGTACCTCTGTACAATGCTACGGTGGGGGCTATTCTCACCCTATATAACACGTAACCGATGCCTCCAACGAGGCTATCGTTCCCTGCACAAACTTTGTCTTGGTATCAGAGCATCCCCTTCCATGACCTAGCTGCCAATGGCCGTCGCCGCCGCCGCTGCTTCTCCCAGCCGCCGCCGCCGCCACACCCATAATCCGCCGCCGCCGCACAAGACTGCCGCCGCCGCCTACAACACAATCAAAGCCATAACCCTGCCGCCGCTGCCGCTCTACAGCCGCCGCCGCCGCCATAATACGCCAATATCCAAAACCAAAACCCTAAAACCAATATCTTAGCCGCCGCCGCCGCTATTTAGCCGCCGCCGCCGCCCTACACAACGAAACAAACTCCAGATCCCAAGAACCCACCCACATCGCCATGAGCTCCTCCAAGTCATCCCTGGCCTCCGAGCTCGGCTCACCTCCCACCCAAACCCTCCATCGAGGAAACTTTCTTCTCTGGAAGGCCCTTGTGCTCCCTGCGTTCCGTGGCGCCAACGTCATGGGGCTGCTTGAGGGCACCGATCGTGCGCCGTCAAGGACCGTCGAAGTTGAAGATGAGGAGAAGAAGAAGATCACGGTGGACAACCCCGCCTATCTCGCCTGGATCGCACGGGATCAGCAGGTTCTCCGGTTCCTTCTGAACTCGCTGTCCCCCGACATCCTCTCCCACGTTCTCGGCATGGAATCTACTGCCGAAGCCTGGGCGACCATCACCAATATGTTCTCCACTGCCTCCCGGACCAAGGTACAACACCTCCGATCCGCACTCAACGACACCAAGAAAGCCACCATGACAGTGCATCAATACTTCACGACAATGAAAGGGTTTGCCTCTGAACTTGCTGCTGCCGGTAAACCCCTAGAGGATGATGAACTGATAGGCTATTTACTCCATGGTCTTGATCCCTCCTACAATGCACTAGTTACTGCTGTTGATAGTAACCCGGCCACCACTCTTGATGATCTTTTTGGACTGATGTCTTCCTATGATATGCGCAATGATAATACTGATGAGCCTCCTGAAGCTTTTGTTTCATCTGCTAATGCTGCAAGCCGTGGCCGTGATGGTCACTCACGTGATCGCCGTGACTTTACCCCTGAGCGTGGTCGCGGAGATCAGCGTGGAGGAGGGCGCCGTGCTGATGATCGCGGTGGTTCGCGTGACTATCGCGATCGTCGTGATGATGGGCGCCGCGACCGTGGTGGTGATCGCCGTGGCCGTGATGATGGCCGCCGTAACAGTCGCCGTTCTGATGGAGGACAGAGTCGCTCACGCCAGTACCGTGGCCGTGCGCCTACACCATATATTGATATAACTTGTCAAATTTGTAAGATTCATGGTCACCCTGCTAGTGACTGCTGGTGGAGGTACCAAGATGACAATGATGATGATGGTGACCGTGCTGATCGTGGTGACCGTGGTGGTGATCGCGGTGGTGATCGCCGTGACCGTGACCGTGGTGGTGATCGAGGTGGTGATCGCGGCGGTGACCGTGGTGACCGTGGAGACAAGGGTGCACACGCTGCATCCTACTGCGTCGACACCAACTGGTACCCTGATTCAGGTGCCACTGACCATATCACTGGGGAACTCCACAAACTCTCCACCATGGACAAGTACAAGGGACGTGACTCCGTTCGCACGGCTGATGGTAATTCTATGCACATAAGTCATATTGGTCATTCAATTTTGCGCACCCCACATGATACTTTCCATCTGAACAATGTGCTTCATGTTCCTAATGCATCAAAGAACCTACTTTCTGTTCACAAATTTACACTTGACAATGATGTTTTTCTTGAGTTTCACCCCTTCTTTTTCTTGATAAAGGACCAAGCCACGCGAAGAATCCTGTTTAGGGGTCCCTGTCATGGAGGTCTATATCCCTTGGTGCCTATTCCAAATGAGTCCAAGCATGCATTCGTCACAATAAAGCCGTCTTCGTCCACATGGCATCGTCGTTTAGGGCATCCTTCATCGTTTGTCGTTCAACAAATACTTAGGAAAAACAATTTATCTTATTCCCCGAAATAAATCCATATGTATGTGATTCTTGTCAACTAGCCAAGAGCCATCAGTTGCCATATCCTGTCTCCACCAGTGTTTCCACTGTTCCATTGGAACAAGTTTTCTCTGATGTATGGGGTCCTGCACCTCTTTCTGTTGGCAAACATGCATACTATGTAAGCTTTATCGATGATTTCAGCAAGTTTACTTGGATATATTTGCTCAAAAAGCGTTCTGAGGTTTATCAAGTTTTCCTCAATTTCCAACATATGGTTGAACGCAAGTTTGATAGGAAAATTGTCACTATGCAAACTGATTGGGGGGGTGAGTATGAAAAACTTAATGGTTTCTTTCAAAAAGTGGGCATTACTCATCATGTGTCTTGTCCACATGCTCACCAACAAAATGGTTCTGCTGAACGTAAACATCGACATATTGTTGAGGTTGGTCTTGCCTTGTTAGCAAATGCATCTATGCCTCTCAAGTTTTGGGATGAAGCTTTTCTCACTGCCACATTCCTTATAAATTTGCTTCCCACAAAGGTCCTTAAAATGTCCACTCCCACCGAATGTCTCCTCAATGTTAAACCAAATTATGATGCCCTACGAACTTTTGGTTGCGCTTGTTGGCCTAACCTCCGTCCTTATAACAAGCGTAAACTCTCTTTTCGTTCCAAACGATGTGTCTTCTTGGGTTATAGTCCCCTTCACAAAGGTGTCAAGTGTCTAGATGTGTCTACAGGCCGTGTGTATATCTCCCGTGATGTTGTCTTCGATGAGAATATTTTTCCTTTTGCTGAACTACATCCAAATGCCGGTTCTCGTCTTAGGCGTGAGATCTTGTTACTTCCATTCTCTATGCATACACATCATGGGGTTGCACATAACATTGATGATCATATGTCTCCTATTGTGCCTATTACTAATGTGCATCAGGAACATCAAGCCACAGAAGAAAATCCGAGTGAAAACGGAGAAGAATTGCATTCAGAAACTCATGTTGAAGATGTCCCAGAAAATGACGAAACCGGTGCAGAACACGAGGCTGATATGCCTGAATATTCCTCTGACGGCTCCGATCCCGAGGCGCCTGATCCCGAAGATGCACCTGTCGGATCGCCTGCGCCTGCTCCCGAAGATGCTGCGTCTGATGCTTCGTCCGCCGCGTCGTCAGGGTCCGCGCCTGCCTCCACCCCTCCTGCATCGCCACGTCGAGCGGCTGCTGCCGAAGATTCCCCTGGCTCGGGATCTTCTGCGACCAGCTCTTCCCTTGCAGCAAGCACACCGACGACTGCAGGATCTTCTGCGGCTAGCCCCAGCCGGGAAGATTCCCCTGTTTTATCTCCTGCTGCACCGTCACCACGTACGCGTCTGCAGAAAGGTATTCGACAACCAAAGGTTTATACAGATGGTACTGTTCGATATGGCATGTTCTCCTCTACAGGTGAACCAACTACATTGTCAGAGGCTCTTGACGATTCTAAATGGCGTAAAGCTATGGAAGAGGAATACATTGCACTAATGGAAAACAAAACTTGGCACCTAGTCCCTGCTAGCAGCAACAAGAATTTGATTGATTGCAAATGGGTTTATCGTATCAAAAAGAGAGCAGATGGGACAATTGACAGGTATAAAGCTCGTCTTGTAGCAAAGGGTTTTAAGCAAAGGTATGGCATTGACTATGAAGATACTTTCAGTCCAGTGGTTAAAATAGCAACAATTAGAACTGTTTTGGCTCTCTCTGTGTCTCGTGGATGGAGCCTCCGGCAGCTAGATGTCAAGAACGCGTTCCTTCATGGTGTTCTGGAAGAGGAAGTGTATATGAAACAACCTCCAGGCTTTGAAAATCCACACGCTCCACATCATATTTGCAAACTTGATAAAGCTCTCTATGGACTGAAACAGGCACCTCGAGCGTGGTTCTCTCGCTTGAGCTCTAGGCTATGTGCTCTTGGTTTCACACCATCCAAAGCTGATACTTCCTTGTTTCTCTACAACAAGTCAGGTATCACTGTTTATGTCCTCATTTATGTTGATGATATCATAGTCACAAGCTCTTCTGATGATGCTATATCTGCCCTTCTTCGAGATCTTAATGTTGACTTTGCTATAAAGGACTTGGGAGACTTGCATTTCTTTTTAGGCATTGAGGTAAAGAAGATACACAATGGTTTGCTTCTGACTCAGGAAAAATATGCCAATGAGTTACTTGAGAAAGTTGGTATGCGCAAATGCAAACCAGCTCCTACACCCTTGTCTCCCTCAGAGCCGTTGTCTCTTGATGGTGGTATACCTCTTGGTCCAGAAGATAGCACAAAATATAGAAGCATTGTTGGAGCCCTACAGTATTTGACTTTGACTCGCCCAGACTTGTCTTTTTCGGTCAACAAAATCTGTCAATACCTTCATGCCCCAACAACAGCACACTACACAGCTGCCAAGCGCATTCTCAGATATGTACAGGATACAAAGGCCCTTGGAATTACATTTCGTAAATCTTATTCATTTGTTTTGAGTGCCTTTTCAGATGCAGATTGGGCTGGATGTCCTGATGATCGTCGCTCTACAGGAGGCTTTGCTATATTTTTTGGTCCAAATCTTATCTCCTGGAGTGCACGTAAACAGCCAACAGTCTCACGGTCTAGTACAGAAGCTGAATACAAGTCTTTAGCAAATGCCACAGCTGAAATGATATGGGTAGAGGCTCTTCTTGGAGAACTTGGAGTAAAATTAAAGGAAAAGCCAATTCTATGGTGTGATAATCTTGGAGCCACTTATCTCTCTGCAAATCCAGTGTTTCATGCTCGCACTAAGCATATTGAGATTGATTTCCATTTTGTTCGAGAGAGAGTTGCCAATAATACTTTGGATATTCGTTTTATCTCTAGCAAGGATCAAATTGCTGATGGTTTTACTAAAGCACTTCCTGTCAAGAGTTTAGATGAGTTTAAGCGTAATCTCAACCTTCAGAAGGTTTAGATTAAGGGGGAGTGTTAATCATGTAATATCTCTTGTAATAGACCTGTACGGGTACGATACGGAGTAGTACTCCGATCGTACCGTACCTCTGTACAATGCTACGGTGGGGGCTATTCTCACCCTATATAACACGTAACCGATGCCTCCAACGAGGCTATCGTTCCCTGCACAAACTTTGTCTTTCAACAGGAATCCTGACAATGACTCATTGTCTAAAAAAATCTTGGCAATGATTATTTTACACTGGAATGAGTCGTTCACACTTGCATTGGATAAGTTAATCTACGGGTCACGGTTTAGGCCGCTATGCTTGGGTGATAGTGATTACTAATTTGCCAGTAAGTAACCTGCCTGGAAGAAAAGTTCCCTTCCAAGATGATTTTGTTCAAATACCAAGAATTTCAACATAGCTGATGTATCATGTATCATAAATTTGGTACTACTTGAGAAAATGCGTGACTTTATATCAAGCTGTGCACCTGACCCTCTACTGAAGTACTGAACAGAGCATACTCTATGAAGACTAAAAGCCGAGCTGGACTAAAAACGAGAGAGAGATTTTGTGTCGTGTCTGTAACCTCGATGCATGCTGCGGTTGTCGAGGAAGATGCATGACTCTCAACTCTCAAGGACATTGTCTGTGCCAATGCGACAATTTGGATCCACCGCAGCCACATCTGGCCTGCACAAGTGCAGATAACTTAGGCAGCTCCTCCCAGTGACCGGCCTCCGCCCCAGGCTCCCTGCGGCAACTGCAAGGCGACGGCGAGGAGGAGAGTCGAGAGAGGTGACGCGGCGGCCGGAGGAAGAAGCGGGTGGTGAGATAACTGAATGCAACGAAAGAATATATAGCCAGTGTGAGCCATCGGCAGTAACGTACCATCATCACCGCCGCCGGCGAGCTGCGCACGGTTGCGGCCATTATTGTTTTGCACGAGCTGATAATTTACTCCGCCTTGAAGGCAGTGATACTTCGCATCTCGCAGCCGGATCAATTGGTCACGATCGGTGGCTGCCGAATCGATTGGTCGTTGCTGCATCGGCCGCTCCGTTCCGCATCACCGGACGCCCAGCATCCCCATTCCCTCCCTGGCGTTTGTTTTTTCTTTTCGGTCTTAGTCGGAATGGGTTTGTCCGTGCCACTAAACTCAGTTCGGCTCGGCCTACCGTCTATGGGCTTTAGTGGGTATCTCGGGGCCGATTAACCACAGTGGGCTGAATTACATCCATATTAGCTTAGCTTCTCTCAGGGACAACCGTTGCTTTGCTGTACAAGATCGCAGATCGGTGTCCGTCTCTGTAGCTAGCCTGCGTTCTTTGGGAAAGTGGTCTTTGCTCACGAGCTTCGGTGTTCCCTTCACTTTAAAGTTGAAAATTATATATATGAGTTTCAAAAAAAAATTAAAAAAAATCACGGGCCTCCAACGATATATCCCATAAACGTCCAAAATTTTAATTTGAAACACTTTATATTATGAGCTACACACAAAAATAATAAAACTGGTGAAACTCAGAGATTTGAAAATATGCATATTTAGATTCACAATTTTTAATTTTTGTGTAGCTTAAAATATAAAGTATTTGGAGTTGATATTTTACACGTTAGTGAGATATACTATTAGCTACACTCGGATTTATTTTCATTATTTTTGAAACTCATAAATATTATTTTCAAACTTTTAATTTCGACACATGTATCTAAACACGTTTAAGTGCATGTGTCCATTCTTTCTAATATGAATGTAGACATACATGTGTACCACCTAACAGTGGCGGAGCTAGCGCTGCGGCAAAGCCTGGGCACAAACTCACGATCGATGATGTGTACGTCTTTCTAAATGCCCAAGTTGAGCTTTGCAGGGAAGCATAAGTAGCCTCTAAGGCCCAATCGATGGAAGGGATGCATTTTTTAGCCTAATAAGCAACATGTCATCATCTTCAACAACATATCGCCCTTCCAGCCACCATGTTCGTCCCAGGAGGTCACCAGAGTTCATGTATGCAGCAGCGTAGAGCCTGGGCACGTGCCCTAGGCGGAGGTATGGTAAAATCGCCCCTACCACCTAAAACATCTTATATTGTGGAACGGAGGAAGTATCTACAAGGATGATGAATGAAATAGATGATGATACTACTCGTGTTGTGTGTAGCTTTCCTAGTGGACGTGACGGACAGTCCGCCAGACATACTTTACGCTAATCATGTTGAGGGAATCTTGTTTAGCTGATCGGATCATAAGCGGATGAGCAGGCCTGACGGACGGAATTTTCATCCTAGCGGACGTCCGCATGCATGCCTAGACGTCAAGGAAAAGCACGCCCATTCCCAACGTGCCTAGAGCACGGTTCCTGCAGGACGCGGACGCGCGAGAGCACCTCCCAGCCTGGCACGTGGCGCGCAGATAGTGCAAACCCATCCACGGACGCACGACTCGCCCGCGAGCTAGCTAGCGAGCGTGCGTGCGTGCGTGTACGTGATCGATCCGATCGATCAGCTAGCTAGATGAATCGATGAAACACGCACATCTAGCTAGCGTCCTACGTATGCTTTTTATTTTTTATTTCTTTTTTAACGTGACACGCTAAAAAAAATTGTACGCTATTTGTACGTGTGCTTAAAAAGCAGCACACTGTAAAAAAATAGACAGTGCACTACCCATCCGAGGCAGTGCACCGCAAAAGGGAAGGCAGTGCACTGCGTATCCGAGTCAGTGCACCGCAAAAGAGAAGGTAGTGCACCGCAAAAGAGAAGACAGTGCACTGCGCATCCGAGACACTGCACCGCAAAAGAGAAGGCAGTGCACTACGCATGCGAGACGGCGCACCGCAAAAGAGAAGGCAGTGCACTGCGCATCCGAGGCAGTGCACCGCAAAAGAGAAGACAGTGCACTGTCCATCCGATGCAGTGCACCGCGAAAGAGAAGGCAGTGCATCGTAAAAGAGAAGGCAGTGCACTGTCTGATCCGAGCAGTACACCGTAAAAGAGTAGGCAGTGCACCGCCTCATCTGACGCAGTGCATGCAAAAAGAAGGCAGTGGACGGCCCGATCCGAGGTAGTTCACTGCAAAGAGAAGGCAGTGAGGCAGTGCACCGCCTCATCCGACGCAGTGCACGTAAAAATAAGGCAGTGCACTGCCCGATCCGAGGCAGTGCAGCGTAAAGAGAAGGCAGTGCAAAAAAAAAAGGCAGTGCACCGTAAAAAGAAAACATTGTAATACACTACAGAAGACACAAAAGGCAGTGCAATCTACACACTCCGGGCAGTGCACAAAAAAAGTTCGTCGAAATACATCAATATGAAATCTAGTTTTAAAGATCTCGACGCGACTAATTCATTCCCAAAAATTGATCGTAATTTGGACAATCCGTCTGCAAGATATTTTACTTTTCGTAATGGAATCTAAGAGTGAAAAGAAAACAGAAATCAGGAACGTACCAGTGGTAGCTATGTGGTGGGCAGGGAACCACCCGCGCGGGAGCACAGCAAGCGAGCCTCCCGGCCAGGATGAGCGACGACACGTGCAGCTCGCGGACAGGATGTGAGGCGTGCGCTCTAGACGCGCGTGCTTTTTTTTTAGTAAACTAGCAAGGTGGCCCTCGCAAATGCGAGGGCAACGTTTTTAGGGTATCGAATCCACTCATGAGATAAATTATTGTGTCATAGATAATGAAAACATGAAATTATAAGTCAAAAGTTTTTCTAGCTGCCACAAAACATATTTGAGGTAGAGCATCACATGTGAGAGAAATATTTTTAATCATTTTAATGCATGAAGAGTAATTACTTTGAAATTTCCAAAAAAAAAAAGTCACACATCCAAAATTTCTGATTATGTGTTTCAAAATTGGTTGACAAACATAGGCTTAGTCAAACATATTTGTATTATGCATGGAAAATAATACACTTCTATTTTCACTGGAAATGCTTGAATATTTTAAATAATTTTGTGTTTCCCTCTATTTTATTTCACTCTCACCTTGTCTTGCACATCCTACACTTCAGCTGAATTAGTATATTCTTCCGCTCACTTAGATTTCTCGTGTCACTTAACATGGCTATGACATCATGTGTGATATACTTTAGGCATTTTAATCGTTATCAACGTGAGAGTTTTTTTCGTAGGACATACTCAAAGAGATTTTGATTTAAAATTTATGTGACCTAGGAAAGAAATTCCCTAAGATTTATATCATGAAGATCAAATAATATCTAAAGGAAAAATCCCAAAGAACTAAATTTAAAAATAGAAAATCTATATATGTTCTTTTTATATTGAAGAGGATAAGTTATGGATGGGTTCTTCTGACAAAAACCAAGTTTATTTGTATTGATATTTTTACAGTGTATATGTACACATCATTCATGTGGTTGATCTTTCTCTTCCATTCGAGACCAGTCGTTCTAACATGATATGAAACATAGTGCCATGTAGAAAAAATTCAATATTAATACACAAAATTTGTTTTCCTTTTGAAACTAACTCATATGGCTAGAAATAGAACACCTTCCTACTTTATCGTATCGGCTATGTGAGGTTGGGCCACATTGGTACTCTTGATTGCAATATCACAAAGAAAGAAACAAAGTTTAAACAAAATTATCATTTATAGCCTATAAACCTTCAGTTATGAAAATCATCGGTCCTCGTGTACTTATCCATTGATTCTCACCAAGGTACCTCACCAATCCTCTAGAGTATGTATATGATCAGGGTAAATGCTACATTGTGATGTCTTGTATCCATTGGATTTGTGAAGTTTGAATGTTGTATTGGGTAGAAATTATCATCTATAGCTTGGTGTTTTAATTTTATGTGGTAACTTTTGAATTCTCTTTTTTATGACGTGTTGTGCCAAAAGATCGCCATTTGTGAAATTTCTAGTTAAGACTATCGTTTGTGATTCTTTTTATGTTCTTGAATAAACAATAATTGTTTGTGGTATACTTATAAAGATTGGATATATAATGTTTGTTTTCATAAAAAATCTCAAAAATTCCCTTTATTCCTACTATATATTACAAATGTGAGACCTTGTATCATGATAGATTAACGTGGTAAATGTTCTAGCTATTTTCATTGAGAAGAGTCGTCTAATAAGACAATATGCCATACGCAAATTTATAAGGATCTTTTAACCATCACGGAAATTTCAAGTTTTTCACTTTGTGAAAAATGGATACAGAGTATGGTGTATCTTCAATCGTTCAAAATCTCTTGTGATGCCCTCACCTTCAACTACTAATCAGTCATCAAGAGGTGGGGAACCATAAATCAACTTATGTAGTGTAGTTTAGGTACTTCTTTCTTAGATTCATGTAAGACAAACTGAAACGCCAAATATACGAAAGCTAATTTGTGATAATACTCAACTAATTTGATTTTCTTATTTTTAGTGAATTTCATGAAAACTAAACTGATATACGTAGTGAAAAGTATAAGCAGTTGAAAGTGTTTTAGGAATAAAATTATGATTTCATGGATATCACATTTTATGATAAGAAATAATGCAGTTCCATGACTATAAAAAGTAATGGTAAATAAAGTATCACATATGAAAGAAAAAACATTAACCACCTTACAATTGTTGGCGAGGGCATGGTATTTTTCTCGTCGAATCTATTTGTGCAACAATTTATTCGACGCCCAAAACATGGTATTATAAATCACAGGGTTATATCGCTTAGAAAATATTATGTTACGTAAATAAGCCCATGTGTGGGAAATATTTTGAATCAGTATAGAACTCGATTGCGAGGGCATCTTCTTTAGTGTGTCATAATTAATATTTTATGTAATATTTATATTATATTATTAGAAATAACACAGTTGCATGGCCACTAAAAATGTGATGTTAATCAGCTCTAATTTGTGAGATTTCCAGCTACAATCTATTTTTTAGTCGAGCGTATGTTCTTTTAAGATAAAGTAAATATGGTTGTACAACAAATACTGTGAAAATTGCCTTTGCAATTAATATATTAATTTGTACATATCTTGTCATTCTTCCATTACGGTGAAAATTGTCTCGGGCTTTTTTTATGAGATTGAGGATGGATAGTCATAAAGCTTGTGCCAGCCAGATTTGGTTACATATTTTTTTTAATCTAGTTTGGATTCTGATAGAGTATTTGGTAATATGGTTTCCTTTTGATTTTATTACTGTTCATATACTCAACCATGTACTTGTATTGGTCCAGATGATAAACTTATAGCCTAGCATGTCTTCTCTGACACGTCTGTAACAGCCCAAAGCTGAGAACCTAAAAACCTGTGTAATTTTTCCACTTTTGTGTTAATTGCATCATGGCATCCATGCATAAACATGTCTCTTTTGAGTTAACACAACATTGGTACTGAAATGATATTGAGTTGCTAAAACAAAATGCCCAAAGTGCTCTAACAAAACTTCCACACAATGATGGCACTCAACCTTGCAAAATACAAATACTTGACAACTATATTTGTCAAGGAAGTTCCAAGGGTTGAAAAAAATATTTTGCAATTGCTCTAAAATTTCTAAAGGATCAACATTTCTGAAAATTAATAGATGCCCTATTTTTAACTCTGTGAACAAAAGTTGTCCAAAACTTTTTATTTCAACATGCCAATTTTTGAGTAGCTTCTACTCAATATGGGGAGGCTCCCCAATTTTTCCCAAATTTTTATAAAATGTTTTGGTGCCCTAACAAAATTCAGGAAATGCTGCTGTATTTAGAAAATAACTGGGAAGGACCAAACTGTGATGAACTTAAAACTTCCAAGGGGCTTTTTGTAAAAACGTCATCTCCCTCTGTAGCGACCGAGGTCGTCGCGCTCCCGCCGGACCGCCTCGCCGCACCAGCGCGTCGCCGGGCCCCCGCGCCCTCCTGCCGCGATGAGGAGAGGAGTAGGCCCCCACCGCGCGCTGTTCCCCATCCCCCACCTGCTCCCGTGCTTCCTCTCGCTCTCGTCCCCTCTCCATGGCCGCCGAGGCCGCCGAGGCCGCCGAGCTCGTCGCCGTCGCCTGAAGCTCCCCCGAGCGAATCGAGCGCCACCATTAGGACCGCCGCGTCGCCAGCTCCTCCTCCGCCAGAGGAATCGACGCGAGAGGCCGAGGATCGACGCCGCGATCATCTTCTTCCTCGCGGCCGCCCGAGCACCACCGCCGCACTCTGAGCTCGATTTCCGCCGACTCCGGTCATCTCCGACCTCACCGTCTTCGCTAGCGCGTTCGTGGTGAGCGTCCCGTCCTTCGTGACCCCATCTCCCATCTCCCCTCCCGCGCGAGCGCGTGCTCCGCGCTGAAGATCGCCGTCGCCGTAGTTCCGCTTCGACGTGTTGAACCATCCGGTGAAAAACCCGGTTTATTCCGGTTTCTATACCGGGATAGCACAAATGCTACTGGACACCGACGTTTTTATCCGGAATTGAACCGGAGGTGAACCGGAAACATTTCCGGATTTATTTTCCGTCGGTGAAAAATCCGGAAATTTCCGGACTGACATCCGGATTTATGTACTGATTTTGAAATTCCTATTTTCCTTTCACCCTAATACCCCTAAATGATATAAATATTATATTGTTGCTAATTAAATCATCAAATGGTCATTTCAAAAAGGAAAGTTATAAAAATGATAACTTTTTATCGGTGTATCCGAAAAATGCGTGTAATACACCAAAATGCCCAGGAAATTGTGATTAAAACTTTAAAATAAATATTATGCATATTTGATCACAATTGAATTACGGTGCTTCTAGTAATATTATAATCATAATTTAAAAGAGAAAATTATAAAAGTGATAACTTTTTATCGGGACCTCCGAAAAATGTGTTCTTTATATCAAAATGCTCAGAAAAATGTGCATTAATCAGTAGCATCATTTTCATGCATGTTTACATGATCTATAGCACAGGAAAACATTAAAACAAATATGAAGCCATATTTCTCTCTTGTTGAATAATTATTTCTCCACCCCATGTAAATTGGTAGAACTTGTTATAATAATTCTAGTGCCTTAAACATGTCATGTCATCATGTGTCTGTGCATTGCACCTGTTGCATCCGTGTGTATTGACTGTTCCTTCCCGGTATTGCTTGTGCATCGGTAGATCAAGGAGTGGAAGTGACACCCCCGTCTCGTGACGATCCGTACTACCAGCCGTATCAACAAGGCAAGCGTAATCCCCCCTCTGAGCATATCTTATCCTATGTTTCCGCAGATATTTTCTCCACTATAATATTACATGCGGTTCTAAATGTCAATTTTGTTGGATTAGAGTATCCTATAGTTGCATTAAGTTTCCGATGCCAATACATGTTTCCCTCCTATTATCCATAGGTTTGTATTGTTGGCCTGAGATACTAAACTATGCTATGTTGATGCTTAGCCATGCTTAGTAGATGCTTAGCTGTACGATGGATGGTTCATGTTGGAAACAGGTGATGAGTTGTGCAGATGATGGTGGAGAATTGTGGTGACAGGTAATAAGATGTTAAAGGTGGGGATGAGAGGCCACTGTGGTTGTGGTGTTTTGTCTCGTTCTCGCCGCCTAGGTGCGAGTTCTTTACCTCCCGAACCAAGACTGAGCGTGCAACCATGCGTGAGGCCTATGCATTCGCAGTGCAGGAACCCTCTTAGACTAAATAACTCGAGCGGGGCTAGCCAGGGTCCTCTAGTTCGGGCTTCCATTTGCGCGTGCGTGATGATGGTGGTATGAACTGGGATGAGGATGGTGGTGTTAGGAAAGTGAGTGGCCGTGGGGCAGGGTGTGGTGATCTCGTGTCCTGCCGCCACTGATGATCCTGGAAAGTCCTTAACGAGGGAGAAGTCGACACCGCTCCCACCCAGCCGGCTCTCCAAGGAAGAGAGCTAAAAGCTAGGTAATGGGCCGGACGGTACGCGTGGCAAACATTGTACACCCCTGCAGGGTAAATCTTTTCGAAAAGCCGTGTCCACGGTTACGAACGACTTGGGAAAGGACGATAAGACCATAGAATAACTTTAACGAAATGATTAAAAACTGGGTACTAAAGGTACCACTTCAAGATTGTAAGGTGAGCTTCCTCGAGGGTGATTCGGGGAGGTGCCTTTGATGAACAGGTACAGTGGTTGATGATGAGAAAAGTGATTAAGAAAAGAGTACTTCTTTCCTCTTTTTAAAATACTCTGAATAGTCGATGCCATTGAGTTATGTTTTTCATAAATAAAATCAGCTTTATGCAAAACAGCCATATAACTTTGAAACCTCATCGAGCTAAAGCTCTATATATAATCTTGCGAGTTCGTCGAACTCAACGTCGTTTGTTTTGTTTCAGAGGAGGACTTCACCGACCTCGAAGGTGGGTTCTTTGTGGACGTCGACAAGTAGTCTGGGGTTCCCAGGTGGCAGCTTGGGACATCCCGGAACAGCTGGCGCTGGATGTTTATCTGTAGGCCTCTTAGGCCATATTTTGGTTCTTGTTGTTTAGAACAACCTAATTCGCTTCCGCTTGATGTAATGTTGGGTCTGTGACCTCTGGATGTCATTTGCTATCTTTCTCTATTATAAGAGTTGAACTATAATGATTTGTGTCGTAGAGTCTGTGATGTGCCAGTTGTTCCACAAGTCTTGATCTCTCTATTATATGTTGAGGGTTGTGACTGTGTTAAGGCATCAATCGGGGAGTTGCGTTGCCGATGATCCATTCCGAGCAACGCCTGCCAAAGGTTTTGGCCGGGGATTGGTAAACCCGTAACCTCCGGTTGTATCACTTAACCGGTGACACACAGCTAAGGCTGTGCACGGTTAACCGAAAACCGAGAAACCGAGCTGAAAAAACCGAAACCGAACCGAAATTGTGGTTATTTTGGTTTTCGGTTAAGGTTACGGTTAGTAAAATAGCTAACCATATGCCTTGCGGTTAATACGGTTAATAACCGAAAACCGAATGGTTAACCAAAAAAACTGAAATGCCTATTAACTTTTATTATTTTGCTACTTTTATTGACTTTTATTAACTTTACGGGTTACTTGTAGCATGTGATTTGCTACTTGTATAGATTTTTATTAACTTTATGGGTTATTTGGTTACTTTGGATCATATGCCTATTAATTTTATAGTCTATTCCATTATTTTGTAATATATGGCCACAAAAAGAAATTGTCATTTTAAAATTCGCGTCAACTTAGGTTAATTTGGTTATTATCGAAACCGAACCGAAATTAAATGGTTATTACCGAAACCGAACCGTATTCTCGTACAAAACCGTATTTACCGAAGTATTGAAACCGTATAAACCGAACCGAATTAACCATATTAACCGAACGCGCAGCCGGACACACAGCATCACTGTATAACAGTCGGGTCGGGGCGCCACAAGTTGGTATCAGAGCAGTACTGCCTGTAGGAAACCCTTCAACTGGTCGACGTTGAGTCTAGTGCTTATGAAAATATTTTTAACCTAAAAATGAGTTGTGAAAACCATCTTAGTATTCTTTTTACTCCTTATCTGGTTACCCTCTAATCTCGGAGCAATCTTATCTCGATTTGAGTTTAAAGGTTTTACTCCTCGTCTGTTACTTCAAAATGATTAGAAACGGGGTTGGGTTCGACCTTTAGCGTTATGTGTCCAGTTGCTCCCGCTGCGTTGTAATCCGAAATCAATTCAGATGTTGAACACTGTTATTTTCCTACCGAGTCAAACCATTTGATCCTTTCTTGGGTTTTAACCCACGGACTTGAACATAAGGTCCCGGATTGTGTCAACTAGAGTGTGTTAAGTTGTGATTTCTTAACTCTCACTAGTAGCACATGATGCTGATCTTTGACCCAAGTTCTATCTTGTTGATTTCCTTCTCGCAAGTATTATCGTCCCTAGTCTGTGTACTTGTGTAGACGCTAATGCTATTGTTCGACATTCGGAGAAAGATACTAACCGTGTCATTGTCAAATCTCCAGAATGGCTCGAGGAGGCCGTGGAGGCCGTGGTGGTCGCGGTAACCACAATGATGATGAGGATGATCTGCCGCCACCACCCTCGATGGCTGAGGTCTTGATGGCCATTGAGGAGAACCGTGGGCGCAATGAGCGCTTGCTTGAGCAGTTGGTGCAGCAGAATGCACGGAGGAACGAGTGCAACACTCTCACTGAGTTCCTGCGTTCCCAGCCACCCACTTTGCTGATGCTAAGGAGCCACTGGAAGCTGATGATTGGCTTCGTGCTTTGGAGCGCAAGTTCTCCGCGCTGCATGTCCCAGTGGCTGAGCAAGTCAACTTTGCCACCTATCTCTTGGTTGGTGCGCTGGCTGTTGGTGGGAAAGCCATGTGGCTTGTTTCCAGCCAACCATGTCTTCACTGGGCTGATTTCCGCACTGCCTTCCGTGCGGAGTACATTCCCCAGCCGATCATGGACTTGAAGAGGAGGGAGTTCCTGGATTTGCAACAGGGACGATGGACCTCCGCACTTATGGTGTGATTCAACCATCTCTCCGTTACGCCCCAAGGGACGTGACCAATGATGCTGACAAGCAAGAGCTGTTCCGCAAGGGTCTTACTCCGCAGCTCGCTATGAGTTGCTTCCCTTCAGGTTCCAGACCTATCAGGAGCTGTTCAACCAGGCTTTACTCTTGAGCAAGGAAGAAAGGAACTTGAAGCTTCCAAGAGGCCCGCACACGGGGACCACCAGAGTTCCTCGGGTTCTGAGAGCAAGAAGCGCAGGGTGTTTGTCCCTACAGCGCGTACCTCGTGCTCCATTCATGCCAAGAGCCGCAGGATACAGGCCACCACCTCCGCGCCCCACTACTTCGACACTTGGGGTAGGCGGGAGTGGGTACCGTCCTATGCTACCTGCTCCACCTGGACTCACTTGCTACCTGTGGCCAGGCTGGCCACTACTCCAGGGAGTGCCCCCAGAAGGCACCTCTCGCGATAACTCCTGCACGAGCCCCTGCCACTCCAACTGGCAAGGCTGGACCTATTGTGCGTGGTCGCCTGAACCACATCTCTGCTGAAGAAGCTGAAGAGGACCCCGGCGTTCTCATGGGTGAGTTACGAATCAACAATTCGCTACAGTTTTGTTTGACTCTGGAGCATCGCATTCATTCATATCATAGTTTGCAAAAGACCACAAAATACCGTTTGAGAAAATGAGCAGTCCCTTGGTGATTCCACTCCTGGCTCCAAATGGCAAACCGATGGGTTACTCCTGAGGTCCAGATTACTATCGGTTACTACTCTTTTCCTTTGCTTTGGTAGCTCTGAGGTCAAGTGGCATTGATGTCATACTGGGCATGAACTGGCTAGCCAAATACCGGGCTAATCTCGACTGTGCTGCCAAGACCGTCACCGTGACCAATTCTTCCGGCGACAGTGTTAAGTATTGGTCTGCACTGTCAAGACCTCCATGTTCATCATACCCAACTCCCGAGATTCTCCTTTGCTTTATGGAAGGCGAATCCCCTCCTGAAATCCAGGACATACACGTGGTGTGTGACTTCCCGGATGTGTTCCCGGAAGAATTGCCTGGCATGCCTCCTGACCGAAGTGTGGAGTTTGTCATAGAGCTACTTCCCGGTACCGCTCCAATTTCCAAGAAGCCCTACCGTATGCCGGTGGAAGAGTTGGCTCTGTTGAAAGAGCAAATTGATCAGCTGTTAGCAAAGGATTTCATCCAGCCTAGCAGTTCACCTTGGGGTTGTCCGGTACTCTTTGTCAAGAAGAGGGATTCTACCGTGCCTCGTCTAGTCTCTGACTATCGACCGTTGAATGCGGTGACAATCAAGAACAAGTATCCTATTCCTCGCATCAATGATCTGTTGGATCAGTTAGCTGGTGCAACGGTATTCTCCAAGATGGATCTGAGGTCAGGCTACCATCAGATAAAAATCAGAAAGGAGGATATTCCAAAGACGGCATTTGTTACTCGCTATGGCTCATATGAGTATACCGTCATGTCCTTTGGTCTCACAATGCCCAGCTACTTTCATGAGGCTCATGAACTCTGTCTTCATGGATTATCTTGACAAGTTTGTCGTCATTTACATCGATGACATCCTCGTTTATTCCAAAACCGATGAAGAGCATGCCGAACATCTTCGTTTGGTTCTGACACGACTTCGAGAACACCGCCTCTATGCCAAGTTCTCCAAGTGTGAGTTTTGGTTGGATAATCTGTCTTCCTTGGTCATGTGATATCCGCTAATGGTGTGGCTGTCATTCCCGACAAGATTCAGTCCATTCTGGATTGGAAAACTCCAATGTCAGTCAAGGACATCCGTAGCTTTCTCGGATTGGCAGGTTACTACCGCCGATTCATCGAAGGTTTCTCCAAGATAGCCAAGGCCCTGACTGACCTTCTCAAGAAGGATAAAAAGTTCGTATGGTCGGCCGAAGCTGAAGAGAGCTTCAAAACACTGAAAGCCAAACTCACTCCGCTCCTGTGCTTGTCCTGCCGGACACAAGCAAGGATTTCGTCGTCTTCTGTGACGCCTCTCTACAAGGCTTGGGCTGTGTGCTAATGCAAGATGGCCATGTGGTGGCATATGCTTCTCGCCAACTTAAGCCGCATGAGCTCAATTACCCAACTCATGATCTAGAGCTTGCCGCGGTGGTTATGCTTTGAAGCAATGGAGACCATACCTGTTTGGTAACCGTTGCGAGATTTCTCGGATCACAAGAGTCTGAAGTACCTCTTCACCCAGCCGGATTTAAATCTCAGGCAAAGGCGTTGGTTGGAGTTAATCAAGGACTATGATGTGAGTCTGAACTATCAACCCGGCAAAGCAAACGTCGTGGCTGACGCGCTAAGTCGGAAGTCCTATTGCAACAATCTGATGATTGAAAAGGCCCAACCTGCCCTTCATGAAGAGTTCTCTCGTTTGAACCTGGAAATTGTTCCCTCCGGCTACCTTGCAAATCTGGAGATCAAATCTACTCTTGTAGACCAGATTAAGGATGCTCAAACCGTGACAAGGGTATTCGAAAAATCAAGGAGAACATTGCTAGCGGGAAGGCCAAATGTTCTCATCAATGAATCCGGAGTTGTTTATTTTGGTGACCGCTTGGTAGTGCCAAAGAAACAAAATTGAGAGGGCTGATCCTCCAAGAAGCTCATGAATCTCCTCTCTCTATTCATCCCGGTAGTACCAAGATGTACCAAGACCTTCGACCACAATTCTGGTGGACTCGTATGAAACGAGAAATTGCCAAGTATGTTGCTGAATGCGACACATGTCGACGGGTAAAGGCTGAACATCAAAGGCCTGCCGGCACTCTTCGCCCTATTGCAGTCCCCGAGTGGAAATGGGATGAAATTGGTATGGACTTCATCACCGGGTTTCCCCGATCTCAAAAGGGCAACAATGCAATATGGGTAATCATTGATCGTCTTTCCAAGGTTGCTCACTTCCTACCAGTCCGTGATGATATACGGCAAGTCAACTTGCTGACTTATATTGGCTCGTATTGTTCCATTGCATGGGGTCCCTCTGAGGATCATATCGGACCGTGGAAGTATCTTTGTCTCCAAGTTTTGGCAGAGTTTCCAAACTGCTATGGGGTCCCGTCTCAACTTCAGTACCGCCTACCATCCTCAAACTGATGGTCAGACCGAAAGAGTGAACCAAGTGTTGGAAGACATGCTTCGGGCATGTGATCTCTTTTGGCAAGGGTTGGGAAAAGTATCTCCCTTTCGCGGAGTTCTCCTACAACAATAGCTATCAAGCTAGTCTGGGCATGGCTCCTTCGAGGCTTATATGGAAGAAAATGCCGCACTCCTCTAAATTGGTCCGAGACCGGAGAGAGAGCACTCTTTGGTCCGGATGTGATCAATGAAGCTGAGGAGAAGGTTCGAATCATAAGAGAGAATCTGAAGATTGCTCAGTCTAGGCAGAAGAGCTACTATGATAAGCACCATCAGGAAATTCACTATGAAATTGGTGATAAAGCTTATCTCCGCGTCTCTCCCCTTCGTGGCGTTCGCCGCTTCGGTATCAAAGGGAAATTGGCACCTCGCTATGTTGGCCCTTTCACCGTTCTGGCCAAGCGAGGAGATCTTTCTTATCAATTGGAGTTACCGGTCAAATTCCCAAATGTACATGATGTGTTTCATGTCTCCCAACTTCGCCGGTGTTTTAAGATCCTATCCATGGGGTCAATCATGAAGAGCTAGACCTCCAGGAAGATCTCACTTATCGCGAGCATCCTATCCGTATCCTGGATGAAGCCGAAAGGAAGACCCGTAACAAGACTACCAAGTTCCTCAAAGTTCAATGGTCTCACCATTCCGAGGAAGAAGCTACTTGGGAAAGAGAGTCTAGTCTTCGTGAGGAGTATCCCGACTTCTTTCGCAACCTTAGAATCTCGGGACGAGATTCCTGTAAGGGGGGTAGAGTTGTAACAGCCAAAGCTGAGAACCTAAAAACCTGTGTAATTTTTCCACTTTTGTGTTAATTGCATCATGGCATCCATGCATAAACATGTCTCTTTTGAGTTAACACAACATTGGTACCGAAATGATATTGAGTTGCTAAAACAAAATGCCCAAAGTGCTCTAACAAAACTTCCACACAATGATGGCACTCAACCTTGCAAAATACAAATACTTGACAACTATATTTGTCAAGGAAGTTCCAAGGGTTGAAAACAATATTTTGCAATTGCTCTAAAATTTCTAAAGAATCAACATTTCTGAAAATTAATAAATGCCCTATTTTTAACTCTGTGAACAAAAGTTGTCCAAAACGTTTTATTTCAACATGCCAATTTTTGAGTAGCTTCTACTCAATATGGGGAGGCTCCCCAATTTTTCCCAATTTTTTATAAAATGTTTTGGTGCCCTAACAAAATTCAGGAAATGCTGCTGTATTTAGAAAATAACTGGGAAGGACCAAACTGTGATGAACTTAAAACTTCCAAGGGGCTTTTTGTAAAAACATCATCTCCCTCTGTAGCGACCGAGGTCGTCGCGCTCCCGCCGGACCGCCTCGCCGCACCAGCGCGTCGCCGGGCCCCCGCGCCCTCCTGCCGCGACGAGGAGAGGAGTAGGCCCCCACCGCGCGCTGTTCCCCATCCCCCACCTGCTCCCGTGCTTCCTCTCGCTCTCGTCCCCTCTCCATGGCCGTCATGGCCGCCGAGGCCGCCGAGCTCGTCGCCGTCGCCTGAAGCTCCCCCGAGCGAATCGAGCGCCACCATTAGGACCGCCGCGTCGCCAGCTCCTCCTCCGCCAGAGGAATCGACGCGAGAGGCCGAGGATCGACGCCGCGATCATCTTCTTCCTCGCGGCCGCCCGAGCACCACCGCCGCACTCCGAGCTCGATTTCCGCCGACTCCGGTCATCTCCGACCTCGCCGTCTTCACTAGCGCGTTCGTGGTGAGCGTCCCGTCCTTCGTGACCCCATCTCCCATCTCCCCTCCCGCGCGAGCGCGTGCTCCGCGCTGAAGATCGCCGTCGCCGTAGTTCCGCTTCGACGTGTTGAACCATCCGGTGAAAAACCCGGTTTATTCCGGTTTCTATACCGGGATAGCACAAATGCTACTGGACACCGACGTTTTTATCCGGAATTGAACCGGAGGTGAACCGGAAACATTTCCGGATTTATTTTCCGCCGGTGAAAAATCCGGAAATTTCCGGACTGACATCCGGATTTATGTACTGATTTTGAAATTCCTATTTTCCTTTCACCCTAATACCCCTAAATGATATAAATATTATATTGTTGCTAATTAAATCATCAAATGGTCATTTCAAAAAGGAAAGTTATAAAAATGATAACTTTTTATCGGTGTATCCGAAAAATGCGTGTAATACACCAAAATGCCCAGGAAATTGTGATTAAAACTTTAAAATAAATATTATGCATATTTGATCACAATTGAATTACGGTGCTTCTAGTAATATTATAATCATAATTTAAAAGAGAAAATTATAAAAGTGATAACTTTTTATCGGACCTCCGAAAAATGTGTTCTTTATATCAAAATGCTCAGAAAAATGTGCATTAATCAGTAGCATCATTTTCATGCATGTTTACATGATCTATAGCACAGGAAAACATTAAAACAAATATGAAGCCATATTTCTCTCTTGTTGAATAATTATTTCTCCACCCCATGTAAATTGGTAGAACTTGTTATAATAATTCTAGTGCCTTAAACATGTCATGTCATCATGTGTCTGTGCATTGCACCTGTTGCATCCGTGTGTATTGACTGTTCCTTCCCGGTATTGCTTGTGCATCGGTAGATCAAGGAGTGGAAGTGACACCCCCGTCTCGTGACGATCCGTACTACCAGCCGTATCAACAAGGCAAGCGTAATCCCCCCTCTGAGCATATCTTATCCTATGTTTCCGCAGATATTTTCTCCACTATAATATTGCATGCGGTTCTAAATGTCAATTTTGTTGGATTAGAGTATCCTATAGTTGCATTAAGTTTCCGATGCCAATACCTGTTTCCCTCCTATTATCCATAGGTTTGTATTGTTGGCCTGAGATACTAAACTATGCTATGTTGATGCTTAGCCATGCTTAGTAGATGCTTAGCTATACGATGGATGGTTCATGTTGGAAACAGGTGATGAGTTGTGCAGATGATGGTGGAGAATTGTGGTGACAGGTAATAAGATGTTAAAGGTGGGGATGAGAGGCCACTGTGGTTGTGGTGTTTTGTCTCGTTCTCGCCGCCTAGGTGCGAGTTCTTTACCTCCCGAACCAAGACTGAGCGTGCAACCATGCGTGAGGCATATGCATTCGCAGTGCAGGAACCCTCTTAGACTAAATAACTCGAGCGGGGCTAGCCAGGGTCCTCTAGTTCGGGCTTCCATTTGCGCGTGCGTGATGATGGTGGTATGAACTGGGATGAGGATGGAGGTGTTAGGAAAGTGAGTGGCCGTGGGGCAGGGTGTGGTGATCTCGTGTCCTGCCGCCACTGATGATCCTGAAAAGTCCTTAACGTGGGAGAAGTCGACACCGCTCCCACCCAGCCGGCTCTCCAAGGAAGAGAGCTAAAAGCTAGGTAATGGGCCGGATGGTACGCGTGGCAAACATTGTACACCCCTGCAGGGTAAATCTTTTCGAAACGCCGTGTCCACGGTTACGGACGACTTGGGAAAGGACGATAAGACCATAGAATAACTTTAACGGAATGATTAAAAACTGGGTACTAAAGGTACCACTTCAAGATTGTAAGGTGAGCTTCCTCGAGGGTGATTCGGGGAGGTGCCTTTGATGAACAGGTACAGTGGTTGATGGTGAGAAAAGTGATTAAGAAAAGAGTACTTTTTTCCTCTTTTTAAAATACTCTGAATAGTCGATGCCATTGAGTTATGTTTTTCATAAATAAAATCAGCTTTATGCAAAACAGCCATATAACTTTGAAAACTCATCGAGCTAAAGCTCTATATATAATCTTGCGAGTTCGTCGAACTCAACGTCGTTTGTTTTGTTTCAGAGGAGGACTTCACCGACCTCGAAGGTGGGTTCTTTGTGGACGTCGACGAGTAGTCTGGGATTCCCAGGTGGCAGCTTGGGACATCCCGGAACAGCTGGCGCTGGATGTTTATCTGTAGGCCTCTTAGGCCATATTTTGGTTCTTATTGTTTAGAACAACCTAATTCGCTTCCGGTTGATGTAATGTTGGGTCTGTGACCTCTGGATGTCATTTGCTATCTTTCTCTATTATAAGAGTTGAACTATAATGATTTGTGTCGTAGAGTCTGTGATGTGCCAGTTGTTCCACAAGTCTTGATCTCTCTATTATACGTTGAGGGTTGTGCCTGTGTTAAGACATCAATCGGGGAGTTGCGTTGCCGATGATCCATTCCGAGCACCGCCTGCCAAAGGTTTTGGCCGGGGATTGGTAAACCCGTAACCTCCGGTTGTATCGCTTAACCGGTGACACACAGCATCACTGTATAACAGTCGGGTCGGGGCGCCACAACGTCCGCGTGTAATTAGTTT
Organism: Poa pratensis; assembly: GCA_947311845.1. Lineage (NCBI taxonomy): Eukaryota > Viridiplantae > Streptophyta > Magnoliopsida > Poales > Poaceae > Poa > Poa pratensis. The sequence goes on along the minus strand of CAMZMU010000038.1, from coordinate 78,823,876 downwards.
TTCTAATTAGATTAGATCAGATTTGTGTACACGTCCACGTGTAATTAGTTTTTCTAATTAGATTAGATCAGATTTGTGTACACGTCCGCGTGTAATTAGTTTTTTAATTAGATTAGATCAGATTTGTGTTTGCATTAGGAGACGTGTGTTCACACAAAATTTAGATTCAATGAGTTGAGACGCTACCGATTATTCATATCTCTAGACCTAAGTGTGGATGTATGAATTTAATTGCTTGCGGTAAGCGCCGGCCGGCCGGCCGGCCGGCATCGTGTACTAGGTATATTGTCATGTGGTGAAATTTGAATTTAAAAACGTCCGCATTTGAATGATGTCTATATTTAAATGTGATTGTTTTTTTTTGGGAAAAGATTGCAGTTATGAGTTGTTTAAATTTTAGAATTTGGTAAAACTGGTTTTTTTTAAAAACTCTTTCTTATGTTTACTGAATGCCTGGTTTTGAAAGGCATTCGAAAATTAAATTCTCGTATTTTAATTTTGGTCATATGACATCAAAAAGCGCTGTTTATTCTTGTAGTCATTTTTTCCCGTATTTGGAAATAACGCGGTGTCAAGAATTTTAATTTCGAAATGGTCACATTGGAAAGTCTTTCGGATTCGAATCTATTGGAATTTAAAAATATTGTGTGTTGGCAAGTTTGTCAGGAATTTGAAGATTTGGAATTTTAATTTGGGTCATATGACATAAATAGGCAGTGTTTCATTTTGTGGTAATTTTTTTTGATCATTCTGATATATTTTGCGTGGAATTATTGATATTATTTTTTTGTGGTTTTTATTTCAGTTAGAAAGAAAGTTGTAAAATTCAAATACTGTGTAAAATTTAAGTTTTCAAATAATTTTGGAAAGTTATTTGAAATGGCTATTTGTTAAAATGTTTTTGCAGAAGGTTCATAATGAATTTAAAAAGGTTTAATTAGTTCTTATAAGTAAAATTATTTACGGTTGTTTAATCATGCATGGAAATGTGTTAGCTGTAAAGGTTACATTTTTCTGCAAATTTTGGTATATTATTTGTATTTTTCTGAGTTACGGATTAAAAGATATGATTTTTTACAATTCTATGTGGCTTATTTTTTTTTTAAGAAACTGACAGACGGGACCCACTTGACAGTTTTTTTTATTGTCGGTGGGTGGGAAAAATCTGTTGAGCTGGGCCCACATGTCAGTGCGCGTGAGGGGCGACGGCGGCCACCGCGAGCTGCCGAGCTCCGGCGAGCTTGCTCTGCTCGCTGCAGGGCGTGTGTGAGGTTGGAGACGTGCGTATTCGCGGGAGGAGGTCGCGAGGAAGGTAGTGGTGGCGGAGTTGGACCGTTTGGTCACCGGAGTTGGCGCTGACGACCAAACGGCGGCGGCGGGCGGCGAGCAGCACGGGCACGGCGAAGGAAGACACGGGGAAGGTCGGGAGTAGGTCTATCCGGAGCAGCGCATCAACGGGAGGACGATGGAGTGCTCAGGGAGGCGAGGCGAGGCCGGGATGGAGCGAATCGTGCTCGATGGCGCGGCGGCCGGAGCTGGAGAGGAAAGCACGGCGACGGCGTTTTCGTGAGTCCCAGCATGTGATACTTGCGGTGGATGGAGATCAGAAGACGGCGAAGCTCTTCGTATGTCTGGATTCGTCGGGGGAGGACTGGAGTGGCCGCGCGGTGCGTCGGCGGCGGCGGCGCCACCGCGGGCGGGAGAGAGAGGAAGAGGAGATGGGGGTTGTGCTGGCGTTTTTGCACGCAGGCCCCTATGGTTTCCTAGATTTGCAAAATAGTCCTTTGCGGGCGTTTTTTTGCAAAAATGCTGTGCGGGGCGACGTGTCGCCTGGCGATTGGTAGAAACTCGCTTGCAGCAAGGGCGACGTGGACGCGGGAGAGGCGGCGATTTCTTCCTACTTTTATACAATGTTGGAGATATCGCTTATCGGGAACTTATCGGTCGACCCAAGATAAGCGGTAAATCGGCCAATTTATCGGCATATCGGCTGATTTATCGGCATATCGACGAATTTATCGGCCGATTTATCTTATCGGTGAGACAATGAGAAGCGATAAATTAACCGATTTATCGGAATATCGGAAGATATTTTGAACAGTGCTTTTATATATAGAGGCAGAATTCCGATATTCCGAACAGTGCTTTTATATATAGAGGCATGTATGGTCTGCCGCTTAGCTAGCTGGGCTGCTGGTGCTGGGCAAAGTCTCTCATCGCCTCCCGTGTTCTGCAGCGTGCCTCAACAGATCGGTCTTTTTTTTTACGTGAGCACCGATGGAGCCTGCCTCAACCGGTCAGTCTTCTTTTTTACGTGAGCAGCGATCGGATTTAATAGCACGCACGCAGCACGCTCAACACGACCGTGTTTGTGTTTCACTTTTTTTAAGCTGACCGATCGGGTCCCTTTGCCCATGGCATTAAATACGTGACAGCACAATCGTGTTGGACATTGATATTGATAATTGAAGGTTACGTTGTTACCGATCTGTCATTAAATCTTAACCGTGTAATTTAGATCCAAGTATCAAAATTAATTTAGATGATGTGGATTAACGTGGTGTCTCGAAAACTAACTCATTTTGCTTTTAGTATATAATGGATTCGGTTCATCAAACAAATGAATGGTAAGAATTGGATTAACACGCCGCTTAGTAGCTAGCTCCGTCTAGCAACACGCTTAATTTTGGAGGACTTTTACGGTACCCTTGAAGTAATATGGGCCCTTCATTTCCCTAAATCCGGTGGTTAAGAACTTAAGATTGAATGGTACTCCAAGCCAACTAGGGAGTACCACCACTCAACACCCCGGAGTAACATAACTTGATGTGCAAAATCGTCATCGAATACTCTCACAAGAAGATATGTCGAGTATTTTTCATTGATTAGCGAATCTCACGCGAGCTCTTAGATTCGTACAATGCTCGTCTGCTCGCCGGGCGGGACAGAGAGAGGGAAAGGCCACAGCTTGGGTGCAGAACAGCCATAGAGCAAACATGGAACTCGAAATTAGATTACGATCAAGAGTATTAATTAGCGCGGTGAAAAGAGTAAACTAACCCTTAGAACGGGCGGCCGGATCTGATCAGTACTCCCAAATTGCTCTAGGGAGTACCAGGCTACTGTAAAAATCACCTAATTTTACCTATTACTACTAGAAAAGCACAAGACTGAGACGCATGGGATCGATGACAGATTGACAGTGACATTTGATAGAAGTTGGTGTGACAACAAGATGCCAATTTGGTTATGTCTCAGGAAGGAGGACGAGGCACAACCAAGGCTTGTACTTCGATCTCCAACGGAGGTGATTGAAGGTACCTCAAAGGAGTCCCGATGAAGCAGAAGCTAGAGGATCACCTTCGTTGAGGAGCTTCAGTCATCAGGACATGTCACTGCTGAAGAGGTCATAGAACGCAGGACGTCATAAGGCTCCGATTGAAGGTACCCAGCGTGTTCTGCGTGACCAAGAGGCGATCCAAGTTGTACACGACACTGTAAAAAGACTAAATTGTCCAACTAAAACTAGGCAAAAGAAACGGGAAAAAGAATTTTCATTAGGGATGCAAAGACCCTTAACCACCGTGTCTTGTACACCCACGTGCCGAGGGTGATTCTCAAGGGCAACAAACTTTCATTCATTTGACACCATTTCTAACACATCACACGTGCTCTCTCTCTCTCTTTTCTCTAACGTTTTATAAAGAAAAATATTAGTTATATCTCAGCCTCTGTATCTCACAACCTCGTCCTCGTGCTTGCCTTACGCCGCGGACTCTATCTCCTACTGTATGTCCTCACATGCATATATAAGTGCGTTTGTACTCGTAACTATACTCTATCATTAAAGCAATTATAGTGCACGTTAGCGGCTTGTGCCGGTCGGGATGAGTGAGGAGGGAATGCTTAAGAATAATATTAGCCGCCAGGGTTCCGTGTACCCGGCCTGCACGCGCAGGGACGATGATAGGTGAAGGTCTAAAGTTGAGGAAGGTTACCGCTTGCTTCATGCTATATGGAGTGGAGCTCTGCAAAGTACCGTACATACAGTTTTAGTTCTCAAATCAGTTGGACACATAGGCATGTCACTAGTATAAAAACCACCTTTCGTCCAAAGCCGGTGAAGCCATTAATCCCGGTTCAGAGAAAAACCGGCATTGGTCCCGGTTCGAGCTGCCAGGGGTCCGTGGAGCATTGGTCCCGGTTCGGTTGGGGACATTGGTCCCGGTTCGTGGACCAATGCTCCGGTGCAGGACACGTGGCGTGCCGCGGAGCTTTGGTCCCGGTTCGTGGCACGAACCGGGACCAATACCCCTCCCCTGCCTATAAATAACCCCCCTCTCTTCTCTCCTTTTTTTTTCTGGTTGGATTGGTGGGAAGTGGGTGCTACTCCCTCCGTTCGGAAAAGGATGTCACAAAAATGAACTATAGATAGATCATTTTTGTGACATCCTTTTCCGAACGGAGGGAGTAGTTTTTTTTTCCTTTGCCACGCACAAGATGTGTTCGATGAAATGTCCGAGCCACACTTAAGTTCACACAAGATGATATCCTCGGCCGAGGTTAGCAACTTTATCCTTTTCATTTGTAATTGATACAAAAATATTGCACGTGTCGATGTACGGTTGTCATTTCACTATTCAAGATGTTATTGTAATGGTATTTGATAAAATTAATTATATGATGCAGATGGATGCACGGATGCGATGGATGTACGGCGAACGACGCAGTTCCAAGTTTATTGCAGGCCTGCATAAATATCTCGAAGTGGCTGAGGCAAACAAAGTGGATAATTTTATGCCTTGTCCATGTGACAAGTGTCGGAACGTCAGGGAGTACTCTGACCCGAGAACCATTCAAGACCACGTGATTCGGAGAGGTTTCATGCCTAGCTATAATTGTTGGACCAAGCACGGAGAAAGATGGGATAGGATGGAAGACAATGAAGAAGAGGAGGATGATGACAACTATCCTATGTTCCCTGAGGAATACGGTGATACTGTAATGGAAGACGTTGAAGAAGAAGAAGGTGAACATCGGGCATCAGATGAGCCCGCTGATGGTCTTGGTGGGGTCATTTCTGATGCAAAGCGAGAATGCGATACAGAAAAGGAGAAGCTAAAGTTGGAGGCCATGCTAGAGGATCACAAAAAGTTGCTGTACCCAAATTGCGAAGATGGCAGCACAAAGCTCGGTACCACACTGGAACTGCTGAAATGGAAGGCAGAGACTGGTTGTTCTGACAAGAGATTTGAGAAATTACTGAAAATAATGAAGCCGAAGCTTCCAAAGGATAACGAATTGCCTGAGACTACATACGAAGCAAAGAAGGCTATCTGCCCTCTAGGATTAGATGTGCAGAAGATACATGCATGCATTAATGACTGCATCCTGTACCGCGGTGAGGAGTACGAGAATATGGATAAATGCCCGGTATGCAATGCACTGCGGTACAAGATCAGACAAGATGACCCTGGTGATGTTGAGTGCGATGACGAGCCCCCCCCCCCCCCCCCCCCGGAAGAGGGTTCCTGCTAAGGTGATGTGGTATGCTCCTATAATACCACGGTTGAAACGTCTGTTCAGAAACAAAGAGCATGCCAGGTTGTTGCGATGGCACAAAGAAGAGCGTAAGAAAGACGGAAGTTGAGACACCCCGCCGATGGGTCCCAGTGGAGAAAAATCGACAGAGAGTTCCCGACATTTTCAGATGACGCAAGGAACTTAAGATTTGGTCTAAGTACAGATGGCTTTAATCCTTTTGGGGAGCAGACCTCCAGTCATAGCACTTGGCCCGTGACTCTATGTATCTACAACCTTCCTCCTTGGTTGTGCATGAAGCGAAAGTTCATTATGATGCCAGTGCTCATCCAAGGTCCGAAGCAACCCGGCAACGACATTGATGTGTACCTAAGGCCATTAGTTGATGAACTTTTGCAGTTGTGGTCCGAACCAGGTGTACGTGTGTGGGATGAGCACAAACAACAGGAATTTGACCTACGAGCGTTGTTGTTCGTAACCATCAAGTATTGGCCTGCTCTTAGTAATATTTCAGGACAGTCAAACAAGAGATACAATGCATGCACGCACTGTTTAGATAAGACTGAAAGTATACATTTGGGAAACAAGAACGTGTACCCGGGCATCGTCGATTTCTTCCGAACAGTCATGCCGTAAGAAAGAAAGGCAAGCATTTCAACGGTGAGGCAGATCGCCGGAAGAAGCCTAACCTCCCTGATGGTGATGTTATATATGACATGGTCAAGGATTTAGAAGTAATCTTTGGAAAGGGTCCTGGCAGTCTATCTGTTCCGAATGACGCTGACAACCACGTACCCATATGGAAGAAGAAATCTATATTTTGGGAGCTACCCTATTGGAAAGTCCTAGAGGTCCGGTCTTCAATCGACGTGATGCACGTGACGAAGAATCTTTGCGTGAACCTGCTAGGCTTCCTGGGCGTGTATGGGAAGACAAAAGATACACCAGAAGCACGGGAGGACCAGCAACGTATGAAAGACCCATACAACAAGCAGACGGATAAAGGGCGTCAATACTTAAGCAGCTACGCTCTTACCAAAGCAGAGAAGGAAATCTTTTTTGAATGCCTGAGCAGTATCAAGGTCCCGGCTGGCTTCTCGTCAAATATAAAGGGAATAATAAATATGGCAGAGAAAAAAATTCCAGAACATGAAGTCTCATGATTGCCACGTGATTATGACGCAGTTGCTTCCGGTTGCATTGAGGGGGCTTCTACCGGAAAATGTTCGAGTACCCATTGTGAAGCTATGTGCATTCCTCAATGCAATATCTCAGAAGGTCATCGATCCAGTAACTCTACCAAGTTTACAGAAGGCTGTGGTCCAATGTCTTGTCAGCTTCGAGTTGGTGTTCCCCCCATCATTCTTCAATATTATGACGCATCTCCTGGTTCACCTAGTCGAGGAGATTGCCATTCTCGGTCCTGTATTTCTACACAATATGTTCCCCTTCGACATATTATAATATGCATCAACGTGTACTGTGTATATAGTAGAGCGTATAATATGCGTACGGAAACGATGGAGAGCACGTCGGCGATGCGAAGAAGGGGAGACGACGGAGGCACCGGCGAGAGGGAGAGGGGGCACCGGCGAGAGGGGGCACCGGCGAGAGGGAGAGGGGGCACCGGCGAGAGGGAGAGCGGGCACCGGCGATAGGGGGCACCGGCGAGAGGGAGACCCTAAACCCTAAATACAACAAAAAAAAAGCACTCATTGGTCCCGGTTCGTAACACGAACCGGGACCAATGAGTCTCCCCCCACGCCCAGCCAGAACTGGCCACGTGGAGCCCCATTGGTCCCGGTTCGTGTCTGAACCGGGACCAGCATTCGTCCCGATTGGCTGGTCCCGGTTCAGGAACCGGGACGGATGGCCCAACTGAACCGGGACCATAGGCCAGTTTTCTACCAGTGTGTGTCTGTTAGTCTGTTGAAAGCTATATCCTGATCAAGCTAATTATTTAAACATCAACGCATGCACTTTAATTCCAGCTCTTTTAATTACTAAGCCAATGTATGATTATATGATCTATGTTTTTCTTAGATAAAGAAAAGATGTTCTAGCTTCTACAACCATGGATGTATGGATGTTATACAGCCTTACGCAGTGCATAGCCAGGGTAGTACTTACTCTACAGAGGGCTTTTAAGTCTGGTATGGAATCTTTCGAACAGAGGTGGCTCAAGATTATCAATTTTGAAGTGAGAAGAAGCATCATAAAAATGAAATGTTTTAAATGAAGCAAATAGTACCGATAGGATAATGTAGCCGGAAGACACGTGAATAAGGGGATCGTTTCCAAAAAGAATTGCCTAAAAAAGATATCCCATATTCGCAAGATAGGAAACCTGTTGATATTATGGTCTTTAATCCCTTAGGGATTACGCGCACGAATGAATGTGTGACAAATATTTGAAAGCTCGCTCGGATTAGTAGGGATCTGCTAAAGAAACATCATAGAATAGCATCCTTTGATGAGAGATGTCAGCAAGAGGCTTCAAGAAAACTTATGTTCTTAGAATTATATGAAGTCAGTGGAAAGCCGGAAACACAAAAAATTCATGGGTATTTGAACCCGAGTACCCAGGAAAAACATAATATTTGATGGAGGAACAGGATATCCCAAGCTAAGCCTCAATAATCCTATAACTTAACTTTCAACCAAAATTGTTGAAAAACTCATTGATGGTAGCCTCTATAATTGCGCATCCTTTATTTAACTCATCTCTCTCTTCCTCTTTAAACAAAAGAGACCACCCCATGATCCAGTAAAAATTCCCTCAATACCACCTGCAAGGAAGATATGGTACAACTCTGTTATATACTAAAAGCAAGATACGAGGAGTATAATAGACATGCCACATTGAGCCACATCATTTAAATTACTTTTTACCATTAGGTTTGAAATTAGTGGCTAGAATTTAATGAAACATTAAGAATTATGTAACTGTGTAATTTCCATTTGACAAAAACGTAATACGTCGTGACATATAAAAATATGTGCTATGTACACATAGCAACACATGATGTACAAGAAGACGTGAACCGCGAGGAAATGAAGTACATACGGCATGTCGAGGGACACACCCCTCACCTGGTACAAAAATCTTGCTCATGTTCTGAAGCAGGCACTCCTTCATGTTCAGTACATATAGTCTGGCGAAGTATCCGGTGAAAACCACAATTCGGTGCAAACCTGAAAACTTCTGATATGAGGCGTCAGATGGTTAATGGGTGGAGCAGATCGGAAGTGGAACTCCCACTTAACCCTGTTTTGCACTTAACCCCTTGTCTATATTGTGCACGATCAGGAAATGCTTGACTACTCGACTCCTCCACGATCGCGCGCCTTCGATCTCACGTGCCTGAAGATCGGCCCGCCGGCCGTGAACCCTAGCCCTCCGCCGGACATGATATAAACTCTCCGTTCAGACCATGTGCCGCCGCTGCCCTCATCCTCGAGGCCCTTGCGGCTCCTTCCCGTCCCATACTCCCATGCCGCTGCCTCTCCTTTCAGACCATGTGACGCCACCGGCCATTGTGCGCGACGCCCTCGCCGCTTCATTACCTCGCATGCCCAAGAATATCATGTGTCGCAATTTAAAGATGAATACTGAAATTCTGCTTCAAGCTGCCGTATTACTATTATGTGTATCTCTGAATATTGTAAATTCCTGTGATAGCAATCTAGTTGTTCAACTGAACAACAGTCGAGTCGAGTTTGGTATTGTCAAACTATTGTACTCCTGGATGCATTTGTGAGATCTAGTGCCTATATATTTTTTTCCTTTCAGTTTTGCTCCATGCATCATCTTATTTTGAGGATGCCGAAGTTGTCAAATACTGGAACAAAACGTGCTCTCTACACATCAATAAAAGAGCTCAATCAGTAGGTAGCCATAGCAGAGCATTTTCACACAGCCGATTATAATATAAGACCATTTTCACACAATCAATGTATTTCTCCTATTGCCTGGATTCAGTGCAGCAGTGTATTTAGAAATACATCATCATAATACATTCAGAATACAATTCTCTGGAAGAGATTCAGTACACCAGCAAAACTGTAACCAAAATTGCAGACAGTGAAATACAACTTCAGAAAAACGCTATAGAACGTCAGGCTGCAAAATCAAGATGCGTGTGAGCCATTGCTTTGGGCCTGCTGTCAATTCGATGTCGCCTAGAGCAGTGTCGCCGACGCATGGGCGCAGCGCCATGGACACCCAGCAGTCGTCGGGTGGGCGCAGCGGTGCGGCCGATGGGCCGTCCTAGCATGGGCGCTGCGTCCGCCGTCGCGTGAAGGCTGCGCCAGGTAGTCCGCCTTCCTTCCTGTAGAGTTTCCGGCGAGCTCGCCGGCGCGGCGGCATCTTCGTGCGTTGGAACGGGCGGCGCTGGTTTGGATTGGATGGGCTACGAGCAAGAATGGTAACTGCCCAAATATTGCAGCAAAGTTCGGAGAGACAGGGGGTTATGCGCAAAACGGGGTTAAGTTACAGATTGGGCGATCTGCTCCATCCATTAACCATCTGACGTCCCAGATCGGAAGTTTTCAGGTTTTCCCCAGATCGTGGTTTTCACTGGATACTTCGCCCTCTATAATTGCGCATCCTTTATTTAACTCATCTCTCTCTTCCTCTTTAAACAAAAAAGACCAATCCATGATACAGTAAAAATTACCTCAAAACCACCTGCAAGGAAGATATAGTACAAGTCTATTATATACTAAAAGCAAGATACAGAGGAGTATAATAGACGTGCCACATTGAGCCACATCATTTAAATTACTTTTGACCATTAGGTTTGAAATTAGTGGCTATAATATAATTAAACATTAAGAATTATGTAACTATAATTTCCGTTTGACAAAAAGTCATGACGTATAAAAATTATTTTGAACATCACGCCTCATGAAAATCTGGAAACCCTTTCTGCTCCTTTCACTATGAAAGAAATTGACGAGGTCGTTAAGCACTTGCCAAATGCAAAGGCTCCAGGCCCGGATGGCTTCACTGGACTCTTCTTCAAGAAATGTTGGCACATTATCCGTTGGGATGTTTATGATCTTTGTAGAGATTTCTGGAGTGGACATGTAAACCTTCAGAGTATAAATGACTCGCTCATTACTCTCATTCCCAAAACAAATGCCCCTGAAAGTCCAAATGATTATCAGCCAATCTCCTTATTAAATTCAAGTCTGAAACTGCTGACAAAGATTCTTGCTAATAGGCTCCAAACTAAGATTCTGAATCTGATACATGTAAACCAATATGGTTTTCTGAAGTCTAGGACTATTCAAGACTGTGTCGGTTGGGCTTATGAATACATTCACAAGTGTAAACAGTCGAAAAGGGAATGCATCATCTTAAAACTAGACTTTGCCAAAGCTTTCGATACAATTGAACACAAGGAGATCTTGGAAATTCTGAAATGCAAAGGCTTTGACAGCCGTTGGGTTAGCTGGATCGCTTCAATTTTGGCCAGTGGCACTTCTTCCATCTTGCTGAATGGTACTCCCGGGAAAAAGTTTGCCTGCAAGCGAGGTGTTCGACAAGGAGACCCTCTTTCCCCAACTTTGTTTGTTGCTGGCTCGGATTTACTCCAGTCTATGGTAAATTTTATTTTTCATGAAGGGCGCATCCACGCTCCACTCCCAATTCCTGGAACCGACTTTCCAATTGTTTAGTATGCGGATGACACGCTGTTAATTATGCAAGCTTGCCCAGCACAGCTGCTGGTTCTGAAAGCTCTCCTTCATGAGTTTGCTTCAGCTACAGGCCTGACGGTGAACTATTCAAAATCTTGTATACTTCCCATAAATGTGTCAGAGGAGAAGATGGTGGAACTTGCGGCAGCTTTTGATTGCTCCATTGGATCATTGCCGTTTACTTACCTTAGAATGCCGCTAGGCACGGCAAGACCAACTATCAGGGATTTGGCTCCGGTTGGTGATCAGATAGAAAGGAGACTCAATGCATGTGCTCGTTTCCTCCCTCATGGAGGCAGGCTGACGATAGTGAACTCGGTTCTTTCAGCTCTGCCCACTTTTCTGATGTGCTCCATTAAGGTTAATAAAACTTTCATAAAGTCTGTAAATAGATCTCGGCGATACTGCCTTTGGGATAAAAGAGATGATTCTACCTCCTTTGCTGGCCTTGCGGCATGGGACATGGTCTGTAAACCGAAAGATAAAGGAGGTCTAGGGGTGATCAACCTAGAACTTCAGAACACTGCTCTTCTTTTGAAGCAATTACATAAATTTTTTGAGAGACGAGATATACCCTGGGTCAAGTTAGTCTGGTCTTTGTACTCGGATGACCCCCCTCAAGCACAACCAGTAAAGGGCTCGTTTTGGTGGCGTGACATTTTCAGCTTGTCAGAGATTTACAGAAGCATCACCACTTGCAAGCCAGGAGATGGCCGAACTGTGTTGTTTTGGAAAGATTTTTGGGTCGGTGAAACTTTACTAGCAGATAAATTCCCACGCCTTTTCTCCTTTGCAGAACAACCTGATACAAGCGTTCACAAAATGCTATCATCGTAGCAGCCGCACACTTTGTTCTGGACGCCCCTATCATTGGAGGCTTTTGAGGAGTACTAGGAAATGCAACAGCTATGCAATGGGCAGATTGAGCACTTTCATGAACTAGACAGTAGAACCTTTGTTTGGGGGAAATCTAGTTACTCATCGGCAGACTATTACAGATATATGTTCCAATGTGTGCCCAAAGATTTGCTACTTGCCAAGCTTTGGAAATCAAGATGCTTACCAAAACTCAAAGTTTTCTGCTGGCTTCTTATCAAGGACAGATTGAACACCAAAGAAATGATGTTGAGAAAACATTGGCATGTCGAAGATGGTCCGAATTGTGTTCTCTCCCAACACTCTGTGCTTGAGGACAATGAACATCTTTTCTTCGGGTGTGAATTTGCCAAGACGTGCTGGGATAGTATTGGAGTTACTTGGAACAAGAACAAGACTCGCAGAGATAGAATTACAGAAGCGATGGACACATCCTCACACCCCAACTTCCATGAATTCTTTGCGTCAGCGGCATGGAATATTTGGAAGGAACGCAACGATCTCATCTTTAATGGGGTGGTGCCATCTATTCAGAACTGGCATAGGAGAGCTAAACAGGACCTGCTTCTGCATCAATACAGACTACAGCCTGCCAGAGTGCAGCCACTTTTAGACCGCATTACATTGTATTTTGATTAATTCTCCCCCCCCCCCCCCCCCCTGATCGAGGCATGGCTTCTTGACTCCCTCAGTTCATATGTACTTGTAATCCCCCTGTTTACTTAATATAAAATAACCGTAGGGGCTTCCCCTACGGTAATGCGGTCTAAAAAAAAATTTATTTTGAGTTAACGAGCGAGCTCATTCAAGATCAGCTCGTTTGCCAATCAAGCTAAATAAGACACTCATACTCAATTCATTTATTTTTAGTCGAGCTGAAATACGATCTTGAGGCCGCTCGCGAGTCTGGAGATTTTCTTGCAACCCTAGGCATGGCCGCCTTCTTGGCTTCTTTCCCACTTAGGATGTGTTTGGTTTTGGAATGGGGTGGAATGTAATGGAACGGTTCCACACCCAGAGTCCATTCTTACGTTTGGTTAGGGAGAGGAATAGAATCAACTAGTTCCTCAAAAGGGAATATTCTCCCAATATGCGGAACGCACTCGTTCGACCGAATCGGTCAAACGCAGTGAAATGGCTCGCTAAGCAAAAAAAATAGCCCATCCTAACTGCCTGTCTCTCTGGCATCTCTCCTCCCTCTCTCTCCCAATTGGAAGCGCGGCGGCGGAGGCCAAGCGGAGGGAGGGTGACGGTGGAGGCCAAGCGGAGGGTCTTCGACGGCAGAGAGACGACGGCGGCGACCAGGCTAGCGGGGCGGTGGCGGAGGACAAGCGCATGGGCGGCGGTGGCGACGACGCTAGCCACGGTCAGGCCCCCTCGCAGCTGCAAATAGCGGTGGCCGGTCGCTGAAACGGGTCGGCCACAAGTAGCGGCGGCGTCGACCGGCGTAGAATCGAGAACGACGTGTGTCGGCGCTGAGTCGATGAGAACCGGCCGGCCGGAATCACTCTGATTTTGCCTCGATGAACACCAATTTCGTTTTTGTCCACTCAAATTTCGCATGATGGGAAGAACATGTGCAACACTTTCTCTAATTTGCCTCGATGAACATCAAATTCATGGAATGATTTAGCAATATATGGGGATAGATTCTACCATTCCATTCCACAACCAAACACACAAACACACGGAAACCATTCCATTCCATTTTTCCAGTCCCAACCAAACACGAGAATGAAATGGTTCCGTTCTACTGGAATGAAACGGTTACATTACATTCCACTCCATTCCAAAACCAACGGTAGACCCCACCTCCACGGTGCCTAATTGCACCCTCTCAGCTTTTTTTGTCAATAAAGCTGGAGCTAGCTAGGACTAGACCACGTGATGTGCCATGCAGACGACCTGCTATAGTGCTATTGCACCCACACCATCTGCGCCAGGACTAGACTAATCACGTTGTGCCAGAGTATTTAGTACAGATGGTGGGCTAGTTAACAAAGGACAGTGTGAATCTCGATGCTTATGTTAACAAACGACAGTACGAATCACCACTACTGGTTGCTTTCCCATCAAATTCTCCCTTTTCATATAAATAAAACAAAGTGATGTTTATAACTGCATAACAACTCATTCAAGCCCAGCGATTACATTAGCCGCCTCCCCTCTGCTCCTCCCCTTTCCCACACCTCTCGAGATCCCGGGCGCCCTTCACATCTCCTCCCCATCGTGGCCGCCCTCCTCAGCTCATCCCTCGGGCCGCCGGCAAGCACAGCTCGATAGCCTGAAGCCCTGAAGGAAGTGAGGAATAGGTCTAGCTGCCACAAGGGAAAATATAGTATGAATTAGCCTGCAGTAGGAGCTGGTTCAATTGATAATAAGCAGGTACGTACCCTTGCTCAGCATGCTTGCTTACTGTGCTGTTGCTTTGAATCTTAATTGTTTGCCTGTTCTTGCTCATTTTTTATTTGGAAATACTAGAATAAAGGTATTTATTTTCTGATGGTTTATTTCCGAGTAAGCGTTTCAAGTGAAGTGGTTTGTCTTCCAGGATCTCCTAGTGAAGGATCCATCGATCGTACGCATACAGCGGCAGGGATGGCCGACCTAGTGGCAAAGGCCATCATCGACGTCGGGGGCAAGTTGCTTAAGGCGTTGTGGAAGGTTAAAACAACCAAGAAAGAAGGCCGCAAGCTTCAAGAGCTCATAGCTCTCGTGAATGCAGTGTGCATCGACGTGCGTGTGGGTGGGGGGATGGAGACAAACCCCACGGCGACCTTGGCGATGTCGAGTCTGAAGGATGCCCTCGTGGATGCTAAAAGGGATGTGGATGGATACCTGGAACATAACATCATTTTCCAAGCCGTGAATGTTGAATCCATGACTCAGAGGCTTGCCATGTTGAGACAAGATATACAAGTTCGAGTGGGTGCGTCGGTGCAAGCGACCCTGGATGAAACCAGCATGGACGTGAAGGGAAATGGGTGTATGTTGCAGGTTTTAGACCACAAAGTTGATGTTCTTCTGAGTCGGTTAGTAGTTGGAGAGGTACTTAATTTAACTCGCCGGCCACTATATCTAGGATTTATCCTCTATTTTTTGAAATAATTAATACAAGCTTTTTTAATATATGGCAGCGGGAACAAGGGCATACAAGTGGGACTGTGGTGGTCAGCAAGCAGCCGCGGGTTTTAACTGAAATCCAGCTGCGTAGGCGGCAACAGGAGGATACAGCGTTGGTCTCCGAGGTTCTATCCATCTCCTTGGGACTCGCCGCTGTCCTCCTACGGCACTTGAATTGGGCACCCGAGCGGGTACAAAATGAGTGGTTCAACAACGGGGACAAGTTACGCAAAGCCGTCGGCCTGCCGCCGACGGGGTCCATGGAGATTAGCTCCACCATGGATGGCAGTTGCAATATATGCTTCCGTGGCAACAGGACGACGATATCGGCAGGCTGCTCCCATTACTCTTGCAAGAAGTGCTGGGACCGGTACATCAGCGTGGAGGTGGGCAAAGGCCTGCAGCAATGTATGTCGCTCCGGTGCCCGGACCCGTCCTGCCAGATGCCCGTCACCAAGGAGCTCGTCGACATGGCGGTGGTCAACGTCAGTGACAAGGACCGCTACGCTTTGTTCGCGAGCTGGTCATACGTGGATGATAGCGGCGGCAGGATCAAGTGGTGCCCCGGCCCTGATTGCGGCCGTGCCATCGAACTCCTCGGCGGTGGTGCCGGCGCCAAGGAGGACGTGCTGGCGGTGGCCTGCGACTTGAAGCACAGCTTCTGCTGGAGCTGTGGTGAGGAGCCGCACCGGCCGGTGTCATGCGATACGGCGCGCTTGTGGCTGGACACCATTAGCTCCCGCGATGATTGGGTGTTGATATTCATGAAGCGCTGTCCCAAATGCCGGAAGACCATCGAGAACGGCCAGGCGACCAACAACGTGACGTGCAGCGCACCCTGCTGCCACCGGTTCTGCTGGCATTGCCTCCACCCGTTGGGGGGAAGCAATCATACTGCCGGCTGCTTATTTTACAGGGAGGAGTACTACCACTATACATGCGGCCCGCAATGGTGGCGGGAGCGGCAAGACATACTCATGATAAAGAAGGAGGGGCGGCAAGACATGCTCATGACAAAGAAGGAGGAGGAGCTTAAGGCCATGTCTTCGTACTACTACAAGCTATGGGCGGCCAACCAAGCGTCGATGCAGGAAATGGACGTCCTCCTGAAGAGCTCCGAGCTCAGAAACATGGCCAGTGGTCTGTGTATCCCTGTGGCGGAGCTCAATTTCCTTTCCCAAGCGTACAAGGAGATCACCGAATGCCGGCGCTTGATCCGGTGGGTGTACCCGTACGGCCACTACCACCTGGACCCGAAGCATGACCAAGACAAGTGCGAGCACTTCAATCGCCTGCACAAGGAAGCCAACGATTCACTCGAGTGCCTGCAGGACTTGGCCGTGAGGGAGAGGTTCAAGCTCTACGACTACGAGAACCAATTCATCCAGGGACACGACGTCGACATCAAAGCCTTCGAGGAGGCGTACACGGCCTTCAAGACCAAAGTCACGGATATCACCAGAGAGACGCGACACGAGGTTGAGAAGCTGGTGAAAGCGGTCGAGACCAACTTCAGAGATTAAAAATGCTTCAGTTCGGTACATTTTGCTTTCCTTCATCTCCTTTATTTTTGTAATAAATCGTGTGTTATCGTTCTCGACATGGAATCAATTAGTGTATGATTTCCTCTGAAAAACAATTAGTGTATGAATCTTCTTCCATAGATGCATGATCGTGGACCATTCTTAATTGCGGAAACTGGTTTGCTGGCACTGAGAGCAGTTATGCTTTATGTATCTCTCTATCATTTTTAAGCTTGTTCCTTCAAGGTATGCAACTATACAAGTTATGTTTTCCTTTTTTACTTTTCCTGCATGTACATACTTTTTCCTTTAAAAAAAAAAAAAATAACCAGCAGAACACTGTTGTCCCCTCCAAAAAAAGTTAATATTTCCTTTTTATACTTTTCTGAAAATTCTGAATATTTCTAATATAGGCATCATTATGAGTGCTAACGCAAAAATAAATGAGAGCTTCAGATACTCATAGGGTAACCACCTCACCAATTAATAAAAATAAAATCACGAGATATCTTATCTTTTTTTTGTGACCATATCCCCTTTTTCGTATTTTTGAGACAAAGATTCCTTGTGTAATTTCATCCATCTCTTAGTTTGTTTTTGAATCATTGAATTCATCACTCGAGGTAGTCTAGCAGTTCGACACAGTACAACGCAGACGCTCACATACACACATTTCTATAAATGCGCGCACACACCCTACCCCCCATGAGCACCTCCAAAAAACTGAGCAGGCGAAACCGATCTTGAGAAGAATAGGACGAGATAGGGGTAGGGGTACAACCACTCTACTAACCATCCTATCACAGACAACGAGAGATCTTGTCAATGTCGTAAAATGAGTCCCTACAATAAGACGAGATTTCAGCACAATGAGATGTCCAATAGAAAAAATAATAATGATGGTTATGATGGATGGTCGATCTTCCTTTTTAACGCTGTTACAAACAGCCTAAGACTTAAAAGAGACTGAACAAACGGGCCGACATTTCACTTGGGCAAATTCCCTCCCTTCCTTAGCCTATTTACCAGAGGTTGAATAGGGCGAGGTGGGTTCCAACTAAATGGGAGTTAAAATTTGCCTGGACCATTGTTCAAGCTAGCTATAACTAGAGAAAACTCCTCAGACCACACATCATTCATTTTTTTTTCCTTTGGAAATCACTTACTAAGCACAACACAGCCTATATGTTCAAACTGGAATTGGGTTGGCTGCTTGTGAAGATTTTTATGAAGTAGAGACTAAGCCCTTGCTGGAAATGACAACCAGACTGTGCCGCCGTGAGGAAACATTAGATTGTGTTTGGACGTTGCGACACTTTCATTAAATTGCCTTAGAATAGTGTCCACAAGCCAGTAGAGCACTAGTAGAAACAACATCTTTGGTCCAGAGCCAAATTGAGCTCTAGTACCGGATTAGCCACGAGCCCGGAATAGAAGGGGAGACTAGTCCCGGTTCGAATGTTACGAGGCCGCAACGGACTCGTCCCGGTTTGTAAGGGACCTCTAGTCCCGGCTCGTAATACGAACCGGGACTAGAGGGGTGGTGGCAACTGTTCGCCTGGCGCCAGCACCTCTAGTCCCGGCTCGTAATACCGCCCGGGACTAAAGTTCCGAACGGTTTGCCTCCCGCGCGCAGCCCAAGCGATCAAAACGCACAGGAACCACGGTTGCTACAGTAACCACGGCATTTCTCTTCCTCTTCCTCTCCCTCTCCCTCTCCTCTCTTCTTCCATCCCCATCCTATCCCCTCCACCATGAATCCTGCACCACCGATCACTCGCTACGGGCAGGTGCTTGCACATGGCAGCACCTATCTCAATGTCGTGTGCACGAACGACAGCGCTAAGGTGCCGGGTTTTCTTTCCGATTTCGAGTATTGGCTTCACGAAGCTCGGGAGCAAGACAAGTTCATGGGCCTTGATCTGGAGTACACGGCCGATCAAAGAGATGTTGCCGTCATCCAACTTTGTTTCAAGAAACATGTCATGGTCTTCCAATGGGCAAGGTAATATAAAAACTTGTCTTAGTTTTAAATTGGGGCTTATTTTCTTTGTTGATTCATATATAGGGATAGGAAAATTGCATAGGATAGCAATTTCTCTTTGACTGTAGTGAAAGAATTATATATATTAGCCGAAAATGAAAGTTGCATATTGGCCATATCACCGTGGGAGAAAACATGTCTTTTGATTCATAGGAAAAAGTTGCATATTATACTTGATCTAAAATTATACTTGTTATGATTCTTAGTATATACTTGTTATGATTAATTCTTATTATACTTGTTAAAAATATACTTGTGCCGAAATATACTTGATATGATTCTTGTTCTAAATTATAATTGTTATATATGATTCTTATTATACTTGTTGTTATGATTAATTCTTATTATACTTGATCTAAAATTATACTTGTTATTATTCTTATTATACTTGTTGTTCTAAATTATACTTTGTTGCAGCAGTATTTAACATGTGTTCCATTTTGTTGTTGCAGTAGTGACAAGCAATGTCCAATACTCATGGATTTTCTTCGCAGCGGCATACACTTTGCTAGCGTTGATATAACGAATGACAAGATCAAGATGAGACGCACCTGGGGTCTTGAGATACATCTGCCTGCCACATTGATCTCCAGGAGTTGTTCAGGCTTGACCATGACAAGACTGGAATGGCTGATATGGCAGTCGCCGTGATCAACGAGTACGAGTACGCTGATATGAAGACAGGATTCCCCAAGAAGCAGCACGGATTTTGGGAGAAGACCCCACTTGACGCTTGCAACATTGAGTATGCAACAAGAGATGCGTACGTTGCATACGAGGTGTACCGCAAGATTCGAATCGTCAACTATGGGCAGCGTCACCTCGTACCGCCACCAGTGCCCCATGGGTCTCCTGCTTGGGGGTATTCTGATCCGGAGGACGATTAGTACTAGTGTTTGCAATGGCAAACACTTTATCTCTAATATTATGTAGTGCTTGAGGGTCTCCTCTAGGGTTTAATGTTTGAAGTTTCATATATATGGGTATCTTCAATTATGCAGTACTTTCGGTAATGGTTATCTGAACTATTATTTCTATTAATTATGTCCCTGTTTAAGTATGATATATGTGCAAAGGCATTGTGATGCCAAAAGTTTATTATTATTTAAATTCAATATTATTTGAATGCAAGATTAGTATTACTTATTTATTTTTGTTTACTCAAATAATTGTTCAGATTTACAAAATAAAGACATATTATTTGTCATATTTCGAGTTACAAATTTATAGATATAAATTATTCAAATTAAACGCAAAAGGCGAAAAAGTTTATCATTATTTAAATTCAATATTATTTGAATGCAAGATTAGTATTACTTATTTATTTTTGTTTACTCAAATAATTGTTCGGAATTACAAAATTAAGATATACTATTTGTCATATTTCGAATTACGAATTTATAGATATAAATTATTCAAATTAAATGCAGAAGTCAGAATTTCGTAGGGGACCTCTAGTACCGGGCTGTGATACGAGCCGGTACTAGAGGTTCCTGTCAGGGCAGCAGCAGCACGGGGCCCGCGCGAGCACCTCTAGTACCGGCTCGTAGCACGACCCGGTACTAGAAGTGGAGCTTTAGTACCGGGTCGTGCTACGACCCGGTACTAGAGGGGTCTCACTACTATATCATCTTCCACCTTCCACCCCCGAGAGCAGCAGCTCGAGTTCATCACCATTTTCTCCATTGTTTTACTCTCCCGAGCTCGAGTTCATCTCCATTTTCCTCCACGATTTGTCAAGATTAACGGCACCCATCTTTTCAAGGGTTAGCAACTTGATCCTTTCATCCGGCGTTTCTCATTTTTAGCTCATTTCCATACTAGCTTAGCTCATTTCATTTTTTAGGTGCTAGCTAGATGTTTGATGAAATGCCTAAGTTAGGGAGTTTATTTTTTTATATGCAATTTGAGCTAAAATTAAATTATGATTTGTGTGTTCTAGTGCCGTGCTCACCGCCGTTGATCGCCCGCGTTGTCCCGTCACCGGCACCACCTCGGTAAGCCTCTTTTTTAAAACTTTTATTTCAAAACTTTTATTTCAAAACATTAATGCATAATTATTATTTGTATAATTTTATTAGTGGTATAATTGTTTGTTATATATATATAGTGCCATGGTTTTGACACCTGACCACACCGGCTCTCGTCCGCTCTATTATTCGGATGTGGTATGATTGTTTGTTATAACTATATATTTGTTTCGTTTCGTGTTTATGACAATCATGCCGACCAACTTGACATAGATATATTTTTTATCTAGGAGGTAGTTGAACCGGAAATTCCAACCGACCCTATTGTCGAGTTTTTTATAAAAGAAAACAATGATTTGAAAGCAAAATTGAAAAGAAGTGAAGATCTTCGTCTCCAATGCCTAGAACAGAAGATGAAATTGGAGTTCAAGCTTGCCGACATCGTCGCTGAACACGAGTTCAAGCTTGCCGACATCGTCGCTGAACAGGAGTTCAAGCTTGCCGACGTCGTCGATGCTCACGAGATCAAGATGGATGCAATGCGCTTGAAGATTAAAAATATTAGAAATTATGCCATTAGTCAAGAGGCTTGGTATCATTATGCTGTTGGTTCAATAATTACCTTAGTTGCGATTTTGATCGCATTTGTTGTTGGAATTAAATTCTTTGGATAGTTGTATGTTGGTTTAAATGTATGTTTTATGAGAACTATGTATTACATTTGGTCACTACTCTACTTTGGTTTTTATGTGATGAACTTGTATTAATGAATATGGTCAGTTATGTATTATGTCCGTTTACCGTAATGGGTTTTAGCATCGTGATTGCGTTTGACATACTTATATAATGCAGATGAGCCATCCATGGATGTACGCTGACCGACGCTCTAACGAGTACATGCAAGGCCTGCGTTCTTTTCTCAGTGGCTGAGGCAAACACGCGGAATGGTTTTATGTGTTGTCCATGCCGTAACTGTCGGAATGAGAAGGATTACTCTTGCTCAAAAACCCTTCACATCCACCTGATTCAGTTTGGTTTCATGTCCGGCTATAATTGTTGGACAAGCACGGAGAAAGAGGGGTTATGATGGAAGACAACGAAGAAGAACAGAACGATGACAACTACATGTGCCCTGAATACAGTGGTAATGCAAGGGGGAAGCTGAAGATGAAGAGGTACCAGATGAGCCCATCATAGATGATGATTTACGGCGGGTCATCGTTGATGCACAGACCGAAGCAGAAAGTGCACTCGAGAAGTTGAAGTTGGAGCAGATGTTAGAGGATCACAAAAAAAAGTTGTACCCAACTTGCGAAGATGGGAACACAAAGCTCGATACCACACTGGAATTACTGCAATGGAAGGCAGAGAATGGTTTATCTGACAAGGGATTTGGGAATTTACTGAAAATAATGAAGCAAAAGCTTCCAAAGGATAACGAATTGCCTGACAGTACGTACGAAGCAAAGAAGGTTATCTGCCCTCTAGGATTAGATGTGCAGAAGATACATGCATGCATTAATGACTGCATCCTCTACCGCGGTGAGCAGTACGAGAATATGAATGAATGCCCGGTATGCGGTGCATTGCGATATAAGATCAGACGAGATGACCCTGGTGATGTTGAGGGCCAGCCCCCCAGGAAGAGGGTTCCTGCCAAGGTGATGTGGTACGCTCCTATAATACCGCGGTTGAAACGTTTGTTCAGAAACAAAGAGTATGCCAAGTTGTTGCAATGGCACAAAGAAGACCGCAAGAACGACGAGATGTCGAGACACCCGGCTGATGGGTCGCAGTGGAGAAAAATCGATAGAGAGTTTAAGGAATTTGCACGTGACGCAAGGAACTTAAGGTTTGGTCTAAGTACGGATGGATTTAATCCTTTTGGGGAGCAGAGCAGCAGTCATAGCACCTGGCCTGTGACTCTATGTATTTATAACCTTCCTCCTTGGTTGTGCATGAAGCGGAAGTTCATTATGATGCCAGTGCTCATCCAAGGCCCGAATCAACCCGGCAACGACATTGATGTGTACCTGAGGCCATTAGTTGAAGAACTTTTACAGTTGTGGCGTGATGAAGGGGTACGTGTGTGGGATGAGTACAAACAGGAGTCATTTGACCTACGAGCGTTGTTATTTGTGACCATCAATGATTGGCCTGCTCTTAGTAACATTTCAGGACAGTCAAATAAGGGATACAATGCATGCACGCACTGTTTAGACAAGACTGAAAGTATACATTTGGAAAACAAGAATGTGTACCTGGGTCATCGTCGATTTCTTCCGAACAGTCATGCCGTAAGAAAGAGAGGCAAGCATTTCAACTGTGAGGCAGATCGCCGGAAGAAGCCTAACCTCCCTGATGGTGATGTTATATATGATATGGTCAAGGATTTAGAAGTAATCTTTGGAAAGGGTCCTGGCGGACAGTCTGTTCCGAATGACGTTGACGGACACGTACCCATGTGGAAGAAGAAGTCTATATTTTGGGAGCTACCCTACTGAAAACTCCTACAGGTCCGCTCTGCAATCAACGTGATGCACGTGACGAAGAATCTTTGCGTGAACCTGCTAGGCTTCTTGGGCGTGCATGGGAAGACAAAAGATACGCCGGAAGCACGACAAGACCAGCAACGTATGAAAGACCCAGACAACCTGCATCCAATGAAGACGGATAAAGGACGTCTAAGTCCTGCTATCTACGCTCTTACCAAAGAAGAGAAGGAGATATTTTTCGAAGTCCTGAGCAGTATGAAGGTCCCGTCTGGATTCTCGTCGAATATAAAGGGAATAATAAATATGGCAGAGAAAAAGTTCCAGAACCTAAAGTCTCATGACAACCACGTGCTTATGACTCAATTGCTTCCGGTTGCATTGCGGGGGCGTCTACCGAAAAATGTTCGACTACCCATTTGTCGTGGGATTGTCACGTCAGGTGTCATAGATGACTTCGTAGGTGTGGGATTACGCGAGTCAAGCATCTCCGAGCTTGGGATCGCAGAAACAAAGATCAACACAGATTTACCCAGGTTCGGCCCCCTCAATGTGAGGTAAAAGACCTACTTCCAGCCTACCCTAGATTGGTATTGGTATGATAATCGAGGTGTTACAATGGAGGCGATCCAATGTGGAACTCGCCGTATGAGCTAGGGTTTTTGGGCTTGGCCCCTTCTACGTCCTGCGAGTCCTCTTTATATATGCAGAGGCTCGTCAGGTTACAAAGGAAACTTTCCCCACAAGGAATATGCTAACCAGGACCTACACGGAAACTAACTCGCCTCCGGGCCTTCTAGATTCTTCACCTTGTGGCGGTTAATATTGGACTTACTCCCATGTGGGCCTGCGTATGTGCGATTAAGTTAAGTCGCACCGATATGGGCCGCGGGTTAATCCAGAAAGTATTCCCCCGACATTAGCCCCCAAGTTTAGCTTGGACTTTCGAGTGAAAACCTCTTTGTCTTGATAAGCCGCCAGACTGCACACTTGAATGTCCTGGCTGAACTCCAAACTCAATAATATTACTCGCGGCTTCGCACTTCTTCTTAGCGACTCAAAGGCGCGACTTAAGCTGTTCTGACGGTTGATTTTAGATCTGAACGTCTTCCGCGCCTAAGTTATTTATCCTGTCTTCATCGTTTTTCCTGGCGTTCCGTACCAGAATCCTAGGTTGCCTCTCCGCCACTCCTCCGCGCCGCCTCTGATCCCGCTTCTTGCGCTTGCAATCCTTTGGAGATCTCCATCAATCAGAAATAATGTCTCGCCGTAAGTGCAACTGGGAGGGATCGTGGATTGACGAGGATTTCTTGGAATCCCTGACCACCCGTGGCCTTCTTCCTCCAAAGGATCAATGCGAATGGTGAGCAGCCGGCGAGGAGGTAATTCCTGACCCTCAACCAGGCGAAATAGTGATCTTTGCGGAGCATGTCGAGCGCGGATTCAAGCCCCAGGATCTCTCTTCTTCCGCTCCTTACTACAACGGTTGGGCCTTCGCTTCCATGATATTGGCCCTAATTCGATGCTGCAAGTGAGCAACTTCCACGTCCTCTGCGAGGACTATCTAGGTATTCCACCTTCAATAGATTTCTGGCTCGCTCTCTTCAGTTGCAACAGTCAAAGGGAAACCACAGATGGTCCTTTCCTTCAATGCGGCGCCGTTTCCTTCCAACGCCGTAAGGGCAGCATCTTCCCGAAACTTGCCCTCGCCAATAAGATCAAAGGCTGGCAGAAAACGTTCTTCTACTGCAAGGATGCCTTCCCAGAAGGCGAAGTTCATCTTCCTCCTTGGTCGTCGCTTCCCTTCGAGGCAACCGATGCTCTGTCTTCTAAACCTGATCCTTCTTCATTGCCGTCCATCAAGATCCTTCTGGACAGAGTTAGGGCACTGACACTCCATGGCCTTACTGGACTGGACCTCGTGTCCTGCTGGACCAAGTGGCGGATTCAGCCCATGAGTCGCCGCCTGCGACTTATGATGGACTTCACCTGTCAGGTAGATGATGCTGACCGCACCTGCCCTGAGGACTGGGACAAAGGGGAATGGATAAATTTCATTCGCCGAGTTACTGGTGAAGATATCAGCTCGTATGACAACGTTGGCCTTGCTCCTTTCTGGGCTGAGCACAAGCCTTTTGTGGTAATGTCTGTTTCACAACTTGCTTCTTCTCAGATTTCTTCTTTATGATCAATTATTTCTGACTTGAGCTTCTTTTCAGATTGACCCTTATTTTTGGGTCCTTCCCTCAGAGGATGCCGCTTCGAACCAAGAAGCTGTTGCTGAATCGTCAAGGCGAGCCGCGGCTCCTGGCGAGGATATAACCATGCATGATGCTGCTTCTGATCCTGAGGGCAGTGCATCTGAGGAGGAACAACAAATGGCCAATGCACTTTTATCCTCCTCTCCAGGCACATCATTTTTGCAACTCCCTGAAGTACATCGCAGGTCTTCTAAACGGTTTTTGTCGGAGAACTCAGAGGATCCCTCGCAATCTGAGAAATGCCGCAAGGCCTTGACATTATTGGTAGAAACAAGAACTGCCAAATCTTTAAAGCTTGCTGATCCTGGCAAGGCTGCTTTCTCCTCTGAACCTACCGGAAAGGACTGCTTTTCAATGAGCTCAGGTATTTACTTGCAACTTCTTCTTTTGTGCTTGCATATTTTTGTCAAAGAATTGCTGATCAATACTTCTTTTCATGTTCTTGTAGGTTCAGATTTGCAAGATCTATCCTCTCCTTCCTCTGGTTGCCTGATGAAGAGCATCCGTATAGCCTCTGGGTATAGTTTTGCCTTCTTTTCAATGTTATGGCTCTTATTAAGTCGGCTTACTAATCCATCAACGTTCTGCAGGGCCATGCTCGAAGGAGACACCAAATCTGACACTGCTTCCTCTCAGCCAGCCATAAGCAAAGGTGATGCTACTGACGAGAATATAGGAAACAGTGATGGTGCGACTCATCCAAGGATGTCTCTGGAGGAAGATATTGCTGATGTGACTCCTGCCGCGAATCCAGTCGCAGTTCCATCCACAACTCCTGCTGCTGGTAGCTCCAGATAAATTGCAGATGCTATAATTGCTGCTGGAGACAAGCATGCTGCACTGCTGCGCGACCTAGTCGAGCAATTTTCTTCGAGTCGCCAGGTACATATGCTGTAGCCCCCAAGGATCAAGATCTTGTGTCACTTCACGGGGTGTTGATTCTTTTCTTGCTTTCAAATTGCGAGCCCCCAAGTTCCTGGGTGGCTAACTCATGTTTTTGCTCTATTTATTTGCAGCTTGAATTGTCTTTGGTCGATGCTTCTGGCTTAATAAAAGGTAAAGGCATTTCCACAGATCAGCCTAAGATGATGCAGTCTGCCCAGGAGCTGTATAATATGATCATTAGGGACCAAGCTCAAGAAATAAGATCTCTCAAATGCCAACTTGATTCCTGTGAGGAGCAATTCAAAGAACTTGAAGCAGATTCTCAGCAGCGACTCATGGAGAAGGATGAGATGATCAAATCTTTGCGAGAAGGGATGGCCCTTAAATCTGAACTAATTGATAGACTGAAAGCAGACCATGCAAGAGCTTGCCTTGCGAGATGAGAGATATAACTCGCTGTTCAAAGCCTTTGAAGGTTTTGGCTCTATCGTCAGATCATCCGTCCTCCAACTGCTGGTTTGTCTTTTATCCCTTTAATCATGTATACTGCAAGCAGCCACTGTGAGTCGCTGACTTGTATCTGACCTTTCTTTTCTGATATAGGGTCTGAGCTCCGATATCTCGCTCCGGTTTGAAGGACCAGCTGGAATACCTTTCAAATTTGAACCAGCGCTTCTTAAAGGTCGCAAAGGAAGTCATGACAACAATATCTCCTGCGACTGATGGCCCAAAATCTTGCGAGTATTGGATAAATAAACTGCTCAAGGCTCCACATTATGTTTCTGATTGGAAACGGTCTTCTGCTCGCACCGGTGCTGCTCATGTCTTGACATTGCTCCGGGCGTACTATCCAGAAATAGATGTTGGCAAGATTGCTCGCATGCCTGCTGGGTACGCGCTGATGGCACTGAGCTTCCAATAAGTGAATACTTTGACATCTGGAAAGGGATGCGCGGGTATGCCACAAAATTTGTTGATAATTTAGACTTGGGCACTTATCTGATAAATTCAATCTTGATGGGAGCAAGTGCCGAAGAAAAAGTCCTCAGAAGCTGAGTCATCCCGGGCTACTGCTCCATCATCAGGGTCGGGCGGCCCTCTACCTCGTCTGGTGGTGCCCTGATTATTTGGCCACCTGCGACTTCAGCCGCGAGACAAGCCGCACCAATCCCTGCTCCTGTAACTAAGAAGAGGAAATAAATAATAATGTGGGACATGCCCGTTAGTCTGTAAGACATTTATGTATGAATATTGTTGTTGCGACTATAAGCAGTCCTTTTCTTGATACTTCCCTTAAGTAGACGCTCGCGCGGCTCAGAATTTCCCAGGTAAAAAATGCGTGTTCAGGGTCGCTGGCGGCCATGATAGGCAATCACACTCGATTGACACCGCACCCCAGTACTTTGGCCGCATAATGCAAGACGCTTCTAGCTTAAGGGTTGCCACTCGTTTGGCAAAATTTGAGGTGCGATTGGTACTCGCGATGCTCGAAGAGCCCTCAAGGGTCAGTGATATATGAAATTCTAAAGACTCAGCGACTCAATGATAGTTGAGGCGAAACGACAAACCCCTGAGCAAGGGTGCCGGCTTTATTTCATAATCACCCGATGTTTTACAAGGTATGACAAAGACGATGCAGGCCCTTTAAGTGCGGGTTTTCTGTTCCCCGCAGGCCATGCATACTTGATACTCATCGCACTCAGCTGCGAAATAATACTCCTGACGGAGCGGGTTGAACACCTCATTGGTTCATTTTGAGTCGCTAAAAGCACTCGGGTCGAGCATGATAGCTCCGATGTGTGTCTTATAAAAGCTGGGAACGAGCCCTTCTGAAGAGTAGCCGCACTGAGTTGCGGCTTAGTTTGAGTCGCATCTGTGTTACGGGGTCTCACAATAACTGGACTCCTTGGCTTTGATTGTTGATTGAGATTGGATCTACGCATATGCGCCACCTCCCATCTCCTTTTTGTATGAGTGCGACTCTTGAATCATGTGCGACTTCTTGGTTGTGATTTACCATCCTGTGAGTGCATCCTGCTGGCCGCCTCCGCGGTACTTCTAGTGCGACTCGTTTGGGACTTCGAAGGCTCTTCTCTGATCTGTGTCCACGTAAGGAATTGGCGATGCAAGCTTCTTCTGCCATTGCTGAGCCCAAATTTTCGCACTCAAGCGCTATCTGCCTGTCCCCATATACTGTGATCACACCATTTGGTCCTGGTATTTTTAGTTGCAGGTAGACGTAGCAGGGACGAGCGGTGAACTTGACATAGGCTTCTCTTCCAAAGATCGCATGATATGAGCTCTTATCAGCCACAACCTCAAAGTCTAGGAACTCTATGCGGAAGTTCCGCTCTGTCCCAAAACTGACTTCAAGAGTTATCTTTCCTATAGGTCGCGTAACAGCTCCCGGAATTATACCTTGGATTTCTCTTCTGGTCGGTCGCAGCCGCGACTCTGGTATGTTCATCCTTCGGAGCGTGTCTTGATATAAGATATTTACTCTCCCTCCCCCATCCATAAGGACTTTGTGCAACCTGTATCCTGCGACTTGTGGCGCGACTACAAGGCTGGCTGTCCAGGATTCTTTACTTCTGGGGGATGATCGACGCGACTCCAAATGACTGATTGCTCTGTCCAGCGACAGTATCTTTCTGGCGTCGGTCATGACCACGCTTCCGGTCGTTACGTGCTGTTCGCACTTCTACAGTGTGAAATTGCATTATATTCCTTCTGGGTAAGGCTTCTGGATTTTGGTGAGAACTTGCTTTGTCCTTATGCTGCACGGGCCCTATGTGAGTCGCTCCTGGCGCGTGACCTTTCTCCATCTCTGTAGTAATGGCATTGCGCCTTGGTGTGGCTCGCAGGTCTCCCATCTCTTCGGCGATGTAAGTCGCAGGGGCTGTCCAAGACCCTTTGACGCTGTTGGCAAGTGGTTCCTTACTCCCTCCTTGCTCTTTTGGCTGACTCGCATGATGTTCAGTCTGTGCTGCTTGCTGTTCTTCCTTTGGGATTCGCGGTAAGCCGCTCGTAATTTTCTCAGTTTCTGCATACTTGTTGACCGTTGCCCACAACTTGTCGAAGCTGTCTATCTTATGCGCAGCGCGACTTAACTTATGTACTAGTGGCTCAAACCTACAATTCTTCTCCATGACTTGTATTGTGGTCTGTACTGTTGAGCTTTTGGCAGAATCAAGGATTTCTGCGATTCTCTTCGCCCAATCGCGAGTTGTCTCACCCTCCTTCTGGACGCACTGTTTGAGCTTCTTCATATCCTCAGTTTGGAACCTCTTGATGAACTTATCTTTTAGATCTTCCCATGTGTTTACTGACCTTGGTGGCAGCTTTATAAGCCAATCCCTGACTTTTCCTTGTATTACCAAGTGAAAATACTTTGCACGCACCTCCTGAGTTACATCAGGTCCTGACATATTCGCTTCATAATCTTCTATCCACAGAGCGGGGTCTTGGTTTTCGCAGTAGGTGGTAACTCGCTGCGACTCATCAAGGCTTGGAGGGAAACGAGTGAGTCGTATTTCCTCCCCAAAGCATGCTGGCCCTTTTAATAACGAGTAGGAGCTTACTGGTGCTGTATCTTCATCTGAATCAGCTTCGTCCTGAGCTAGTTGAGTCGCTGCAAGTGCCTGCGACTCGCCTTTTGTGTCCTCTTCCTTTTCCAATGACACTTGCAAACCTGCCAACTGGTTAACCACCTCTTCGATGCTATACTTTTCTCCACCCCACGATACCTCGTGTTGCGGCTCATTGGGCATGACTCCATACATATTTGCTTGTTGTAAGGCAGCGGTTTGCAGCAGATCAATCGCATAGCGAGCTTCCTTGTCAGCTGCGTGTCTCCCACCGGTACTATCCTTGATAATATTCCTATTGCGGCATGAACATTGCTCTCTGGGTTGCCGTGGAACTTCGGTTTCATCTCTCCTTTGTCTGTCTTGATCTGATGCTTTTGCTGCCAGCGGCGAAGTCGCCAGTCTTCTTCTTGGAGTTTCTTTCGCTCAGGCGTCGTCTTGGTCCAAACGGCCTGACGTTTTTGCTGCCAGCGACGCAGTCGCTGATCTTCTTCCTGGAGCCTTTTGCGCTCAGTCGTGAGCCTTTGTGCCTCCTCGCAAAGCTCTGTCCTGATAGCTTCGATCTCTTCAATCTTGAGGTCTCCTTCCTGATTTGGTAAAGATCCCCAAATAGGTTTTGATGGAGAAGAGACAGGTGCTTCTGTTGTAGCTTGGTGTAGCTCTTCCAACACGCGGACCCTGACTGGCCGCGATTCCTCCACTGACTCGCTTCTTGAGCCGCACCTCCAGGTTTGCGACTAACGGAACCGATGAAAACTTTTACTGATCCAATGGGAACTATGTATCCAAACTCGACGTGATCTGCTTCGGGTCCCCACTCTGAGTCGTCGATGAAGGGGACTCCATTGATGTCTTCAACTTGGCCAATGTCGATGTCCTTGAATCCCGATTTCGATCCTGCGCGGAACGTGACGCTTTTGACCGCAGGCCCCACGGTGGGCGCCAACTTTCGTGGGATTGTCACGTCAGGTGTCATAGATGACTTCGTAGGCGAGTCAAGCATCTCCGAGCTTGGGATCGCAGGAACAAAGATCAACACAGATTTACCCAGGTTCGGCCCCCTCAATGTGAGGTAAAAGACCTACTTCCTGCCTACCCTAGATTGGTATTGATATGATAATCGAGGTGTTACAATGGAGGCGATCCAATGTGGAACTCGCCGTATGAGCTAGGGTTTTTGGGCTTGGCCCCTTCTACGTCCTGCGAGTCCTCTTTATATATGCAGAGGCTCGTCAGGTTACAAAGGAAACTTTCCCCACAAGGAATATGCTAACCAGGACCTACACGGAAACTAACTCGCCTCCGGGCCTTCTAGATTCTTCACCTTGTGGCGGTTAATATTGGACTTACTCCCATGTGGGCCTGCGTATGTGCGATTAAGTTAAGTCGCACCGATATGGGCCGCGGGTTAATCCAGAAAGTATTCCCCCGACACCATTGTTAAGCTATGTGCGTTCCTGAATGCAATTTCGCAGAAGGTAATCGATCTAGCCATTCTACCAAGGCTACAGAAGGATGTGGTTCAATGTCTCGTTAGTTTTGAGTTGGTGTTCCCACCATCCTTCTTCAATATTATGACACATCTCCTAGTACACCTGGTCGACGAGATTGCCATTCTGGGTCCTGTATTTCTACATAATATGTTCCCCTTTGAGAGGTTCATGGGAGTCTTCAAGAAGTATGTTCATAATCGTGCTAGGCCAGAAATAAGCATCTCCAAAGGCAATGGAACAGAGGAGGTCATTGAGTTTTGTGTTGACTTTATTCCTGGCATTAAGCCGATTGGTCTTCCTGAATCACGACCTGAGGGGAGACTGAGTGGAAAAGGCACTCTAGGAAGGAAATCAATAATATGTAGGGACGGGCATTCTTTCACACAAGCACACTACACAGTTCTACATAATTCCAGTTTGGTGGCTCCGTATATCCAGAAGCACAAGAATATTGTACGCTCCGAGAACCCGGGGATGGATGACTCCTTCATTACAAAGGAACACATGGAGAATTTTGGCGGTTGGTTGCACACACATCTCAACAATGACGACACTATCTCAGATGAGCTGTATTTGTTGTCTAGGGGACCATCTTCGACTATTTTGACTTTCCAAGGGTACGAGATAAATGCGAATACATTTTACACGATCGCACAAGATCAAAATAGCACCAACCAAAACAGTGGTGTCCGCTTTGATGATTCAACAGACAACAATGGGCAAAAGGTCACATATTATGGTAACATAGAGCAGATATGGGAACTTGACTATGGACCTTCTTTTAAGGTCCCTTTGTTCTGGTGCAAATGGTTCAACCTGAAAGGCGGCGGGGTAAAGGTAGACCCATTGTACGGAATGACTACAGTGGATCTCAAGAATCTTGCGTACGACACCGAACCATTCGTTCTAGCCAATGATGTGGCTCAGGTTTTCTATGTGAAGGACATGTCTACCAAACCAAAAAAAGAAAAGATAAGCAAGCGAATACATCAGCCGATGAGCCAAAGCGCCACATAGTTCTTTCAGGGAAAAGAAACATCGTGGGAGTGGAGGACAAGACAGACATGTCAGAAGATTACAACAAGTTTCATGAAATTCCGCCCTTCAAATTGAACATTGACCCAAGCATCAAGTTAAATGATGAAGATTGTCCATGGTTACGGCGCAATTAGAAGAAAGGGACACACACGAAAAAAACGTGGAGACTAACTGTGTTCTAAAGACTCAGAAGAGAATTGTAAACTCAGAAGTATCACGCATACATCTTTATTTAATCTAGTTACATAGCCCGGGTCCATTTTTATTTATCCATAATACATCACGAATAATATCACTAACTTTTGCCGGGCCCTAAGCCAAGGGTGCTGAGCGGCCGGCGCTGTGCACCCAAAGAGCAGGAACCATCACAGGGACAATACTCACGTGAGAAGGCTCCCAATGAAGAACCATCCATCTACTGTTATACACCGCTGGCGTATCCAACATAAACACATAGCGATTGACGTGCTCGTCCTCCTCAGGGGCGGAGCCCAATGGGCCAACCCTGATGCACATGAATGCGGGTCGATTTTTTTTTAATAGCACTTACCATCTAATATTGGGTCGTGCATCAGGTTGGGGCCAAGTTAGTGCATCAGGCAGCCCAAGAAGGCAAGAAGCAGCATGCTTCAGGACTTACCGGCCGCACGCGGAGACCGCTCTCGCTCTGGTCTCTCGCATTTGATCGATCCATTGATCGATCAGCAGTAACGACGCACCGCGCACAAAGCGTCTCGCACGTCTCACGCGACCCGAGCAGGCGCCGCCCAAGCGCATGGTCCCAAATTTATCGCCCGACGAGGCGACGACCGACGAGCCGACGCAGTCACGCAGCGCCGGCGAGCGCACAGCTGCAATCAGCTACTCTCCGGCGGTCCAGCCACTTCAATCGGACGCAGTCACGCAGCGCCGGCAAGCGCACAGCTGAAATCAAGGCGATTCATCCGCGAAATCAAGGTATTTGGAATCGCCGTTCTTCACGTTTGTCTCTGCTAGTCTCGTTCGTTTGTTCTTCTGGTATAACTGAATTTTCCTGTACCTATTAATCATTTGCAATAACCCTGACTAGTTTATACAAATCGAATTGAAATATTTGGTTACCTATTTACCTAATGCAGATACATAATGGACAAGTATGTTCTCAAAAGAAAAGCTCCGTCCCAAGATGTCCCGAAAGACATGAACTGGAAAGAGGAGATTCAGTATGATCCAGGCAAGAGAAAACTGATAGAGAATTATCATCCTAATTTGAAAGAAGTGGTAAGAAGAAAATATTTGGTTAATGGACCTTGTCAGCCAAGAGAGTTTGCTTTTCCATATTCAAATTTTGGTGAAAAAAGAAGAAGGTTCCTTCCTGGTTGGTTTGATGAATTTGGAAGCTGGCTTGAATACAATGAATCGAAGGACAAAGCATATTGTTTTTGTTGTTTCTTGTTCAGGGACCGTGGCAGCAATAAAGAAGCTGGTTACGAGGCATTTGTTCTGAATGGTTTTGATAGCTGGAACACGAAGGCAAGGCTGAAAGATCATGTTGGTGATGTGGATAGTGTCCATAATCAAGCAATGAAAAAATGTATTGATTTGCTAAAGAGAGATCAGCACATTGCTTGTTTGGTCAGCGGCTTTGAATCCAAGGGATTCATTTCGTGATTTTAATTTGGAGAGTTTGTTAAATTTGGCTAAGCTATATCCTCAAGATTTTGATTGTGGGGAACTAAGGGATCTTGATAAGGATCTGCGCCTATATATTGTTGATGTACGCACAGATGATAGCTTTTCCAACTTAGCAACAATCATTGATCTTTCTAAAAAAATGGTGGAGACAAGGAGGCATATTATGTATCCTTTGTTTTATCGGTTGCTGAAACTAGTAATTGTGTTGCCTGTTGCCACTGCTACAGTTGAGAGGTGCTTTTCAGCCATGAAACTAGTGAAAACATTTTTGCGCAATCGCCTCAATGACGACAGCTTGAGTGATGATGTTATTTGTTATGTGGAGAAAGAAGAAATGAAGAAAGTCACCAATGATCAAGTGATTGAGTATTTCATGGGTTTGACGAACCGACTCTACTAGAAGAATAAAAGGTAATGTGAAAACTTTAACTATGTGAACTGTATAATTTTTCTCATTCTACTATGTTCCGCTTGGAAATTAAGTCTACCTTTGATCCTGCAGGTTATTGAATCTAGGTGTTTGATGATGTATATTGGAATTTTAAAATGCTAGACATCTTTTACAAGCAAATTTGTCCTTTATTTCATCTATATAGTAAGGTTTTTTTGTTTTTACTACCGGTTCTTATAAATTCATGCGTTCTCTTTATTATCTCATATTATCTATGCTAGCAATTGCAAACCATACGTGTTTATATAGTAGATTATTTCTTAAAAAATATCGCCTTAGTAAAGTGGTGCATCGGGGTCAGCTCACCTCCAGCTCCGCCCCTGGTCCTCCTCCCTGATACGGCGACGTACCACCTCCTCGGGGGCCGGCTCCCTCTGGAACGAGTGTGGCCCACGCGACTTCCACCAAACAAGATCCGGGTCGACGACGTCACCCGGATTCCTCACCAAGCGACGCGTCCCGGAAGATACCACCTCCCAGTGCTAGCCCGGCGGAGCCCAGTCCCGGACATCGCCCCTCGCATCCAACAGGCCGGACATCGTCGCCGAGATCTGAAAAAATGAGTGGGGAATTTGATCAAACAC
The DNA here is from genome assembly GCA_947311845.1 of Poa pratensis. Taxonomy (NCBI): domain Eukaryota; kingdom Viridiplantae; phylum Streptophyta; class Magnoliopsida; order Poales; family Poaceae; genus Poa; species Poa pratensis. The sequence goes on along the minus strand of CAMZMU010000038.1, from coordinate 78,788,628 downwards.
CTAGGTAGGGGAGGGAGAGGGCAACACCTTGGGGAGGGGACGGAGGGCGGTGTGGAGCCTCCTTATATATAAGCAAAAGTTAAAAGAAAAAACTGACCAAAACACACGGTTTCCCTGTCATACAGCCCAACGGTGCCTCGTGAGTGACTGCATATCAAATGCACCGTTGGGCTGTATGACGGGAATCCGAATGCTTTGTATACTGCAAATCATCGCGTGGTCGTGAGACGGCAAATCGGCCTTCGATCCAGACAGGGCAAGACGTCCCTGATGATCTGCAACCGTCCGAACAAGTGTTGGGGATGTTGCTAATCATCAGAGATCCTTGCCGCTATTTGGATCCGACCGAGGGGAGGGTTCACCTTCAGCCTCCACTCTAGGAACTCCTGCCTCTCAGAATCTTGCTCTCTGCTACCCGTGAACTACAATGAGTCACTGAGTGCTGGACATGTCCGGGAGGGGGCCTATATATAGGGTCATGTGGCTCACGAAGTGGTCGTGATAGTGCTGATCCAACAGCTCACAAGCCCTCAAAAGAAACACACCCCTGATCCAACGTCTCACAAGCGCTTGAAAGAAACACACGATCCGTGTGCTTCTTTAGTCCCGGTTGGTAACACCAACCGGGACTAAAGGCGGGCTTTGCGGTCACCACTCGTGTCCTCCCCCAGCGCTGCCCTAGCCACGTGTCCTCCCCTAGCGCTGCCCTGGGCACGTGTCCTCCCCCAGCGCTGCCCTGGAGGTCTTTATATATTGTCACTGACGGGGTGGATCACTACAAGAAATATGCTAACTGGTGACCCTCCATATTGGTCACTGAATGGTCACGTATTGTCATTTGTGACTTTTTTGTGACCAAAAACAGTTGGTCGAAAGCTGGCAGTCACTAACGACCGTTCGTGACCATTTGGGTGCAATGGTCATGTATGTTTACGACTAAAATAGAAGGTCATAAGTATTATGACCAATTGTTTTGGTCACTAGTTAGCTGACATGTCCACGTCGGATTCGACGTGGCATGGCTGACGTGGCAAAATTGTGACCAATTGAGTTGGTCATATAGCAGATTCAGCCCGGTCCAGTTTGGTAGTTTAGATGGGCCAAGCCCAACAATTTGAAATGTTTTTTGTTAATTTTGATGGACTACATGGGCCAAGCCCAATATTATGGCCTTTTATTTTTGGGCCGTGGACTTTGTTTCTTACGAGTGGGTCCCAATTGACAGGACTGAGTTTGTCAGTTTTGGGAAGTGGGTCCCAGTTGTCAGTTTCTGGGCTGCTGGTCCCAGTTGACAGGTTCTGGGCAGTGGGTCCCTAGTGTCAGTTTCTGGAGAGTGGGTCCGAACTGTCAGGTTCTGGACAGTGCATCCACGCGGTCAGGTCACATTCTTCAGATTTCAATTTTATAGTAATTAAATAAACAATATTTAAGTCAGCACAGACAGAAAACATGATTAATACTTCAAATAGCAACAGCCAGAATCGATCTGTTACAAGATACATTGACAATCATCGTTACAAGCTCTATAAGTGTAACAACTAAACACTGGGCTACAAACTAGTTTCCTGTTCTTGTCTCTATAAGTGTATTACCATAGATACAAATACAATGACATTTGGCACAAACTGGGCTCCCTGCTCCTATCATATGAAACATATGCAGGACTCACTGGATGGCCATAGTCGAGTAGGCCATAACGTTGTTACACTGAGCTAACAGAACAGAAAATGAAATATCATCATGCCTTCCACTGTTGACCTGTCACATGAATCGGCAGAGAATAATCAATAAACTAGAGACAATACATTATGAACAGACCATTAAAAAAAGAACACAGTTAGTTAGAATGATAACACAAATTCAGCTAGTACAATGCTTTTTGCTCTCCAGCTAGATGAAACGAGATAATCATTCGTACAAGAAAGATGAGGCAATAGCAATCTGCATAACACAAAACATAGAAACTATTGCAACAGGTTAACTAAAATCAGTAAGACCTTAAGTTTCATTATGGTTAATTCTCTGCTTCAAGTACGAGCAGTCAGATTAGTCGATATTTAGACAAGATAGAAGCATAGTTATAAGCACAAATACAGCAACCATCTTAATTCAAGCAAATGATCAAGGATTCAACCATCTTAACAAAGAAAGACTACAACATAGAAGCATAGTTATAGCAAAGTATGAATAGGAAGCAGAACATGGCAGGAATGTTTACAACATCTAAGTCGATGACTTTAAACAGGAAAAATGGATACAAGGATATGGTGAGATGAGATCTAGCCAGCAGGCGCAGGTATGTGTACCATGGCAGGGTGTAACAGAATGTAGGGCGTGAGGAGGGAGAGCAGGCCAGCCCACCTGAATTGCAGCTCGGCGTTAACAATGTAGGCAAGCACCATCCTATACTTGGGCGAGTCAAAAAAAGAGACCATGTCCTCATCAATACTCATGTGCAGCTGCATCACCCAGAGGAATCAAAACGGAGAAGTGAGACCAAAATTTACATCAAACAGAAGTTTAAAATGCAAGTATGAGGCATCGCATAGCTAAAGAAAACATAGCAATTGCAAAAATGGAGCTAGGTTCTGTCCAGACTTGAATAACCAGTAGTATAAATAACTTCCAGAATTAGCAGCAGTATATATACAGGATTAAATACAGAACTAGGACTCCATTTGGACGGAAAAGAACCAAATCTACTAGAAAAAGTTGAATTTGGACACCAACTAGTAGTGCACATGATACATAATATACCTGCAACCCTATCCTTGAGAAGTAACAAGTAATGAGCTACGATCTAGCATTAGTATAGAAGCTGTACTGGCATACTACAGAAGCGGCACTCCATCACAGATAGAATAGGTCAGTGCCGACAAATGCTAGATCATAGCTGGCTTACAATTCCACAAACTAAAACGCTAGATAGCTGTAAGCGAAGTAGAATTCTCGCTGCTGATCTCAACCTCACTAAAACTAACAGCCAACATACTAATATATCTGGGCGAATCCCACACGCACGAGCGCATCAACGAAGAGAAGAAGAGGGTAAGTAGACAGGCAGTGTTATACCTTGGAGGCGTGGGCAATCTTCGCTCTCGTAGACGGAGATGTTGAGGACGAGCTTCTGCAACTTGATGTCAAGCATGGGGTTCACCAGCTTCTTCTCCGTCGACTGCGAGCACCAAACACGAACAAAACCACATCGTCAGAACAGCGGACAAGGCAGAGCGAAAGTTGAGGCGCTTCTGGGCGACGAGCACGGACCATGGCTGCCGGATCTGGGGTGGCGACCGCCGGGTGATGGCGACGCCCACGGTCGTCCGTGAGGGAGCTAGGTCGCACCCGCCCCCCGCAATCGATCCGTACGCCACCGCCTTCTCCGCTTCACGTCTCCCGTCACCGCCAGGTCCGCCAGCTTCTTCTCCCCGCAAGCTCGCGCCCTAGATAGCCACAGATCCCGTTCATCTCGGCCGCGACCCCGAGAAGGTGGTGGAGGGGCTGGTGGACAGGGGAGGGAAGGGCTCGGGGAAGAGGAGGGAAGGGCTGGTGGATAGGGGAGGGAGGGGCGCGTGGCTGGCTGCCGTGGGGAGGGCGTGGGTAAGCGCCGCCGTCGGCGGGCGAGAAGAGAAGACAGGGCGCGGGGCGAGGATAGGGTTTGACCGGGGTTGCGCGATTCGCAACTTATATCGCGGACGTGGCGCTTGCGGCCGTCGGATTGCATCGGACGGTGTTGGTGCTCCAGCACCTGTCCAACGGGCCAAAAGCCCGGAATGGGATCAGAGGCTTAACCAGTTTAGGCCCAGTTGGACAGAATAGTAATGACAGAAAAAAAAACTTTGAGCTGACATAAACAAGTTTTCGGAGTGCAAAAATGGGGTGTTTTTGTGAAGTACCTACCAAATATTTGTTGTAAAATTGGATAAAAACATTTAAAACAAAAATTATACCACATGTTATGTACAAATAACCAAATGGTTGGGTGCATAAAGTATTCATCCACCTCTCGTGAAAAAGACAAATTTCTACCGATTCAATTGGAAGCGGGTCAAATTTGAACTACAAGTGCTTCGTAGTTTGCTCATGATTTTTCGAAAAAATCATTTTTAGATACAAAAGTACCTATTTCATCAGAGATATACCAAAAGTTTTGCCAAATTCGACACCTAGGTATGAACGGTCATGTTCGTCGTTTTGACCGTATTTTGAAATCGTCATCAGAAATTCAAAAAAAATCAAATAATTGGAAATCCTTCGCGATGTGTCATTATATGTGACCTAGTTTTGAGAAAAAAATATAAACATGGAATACAACAAACATTTTTTAAAAAGTGTTCATAGAAATGAGCTATCGTGTATGAAGATTCACACCTTTCAGGCCAAATGACGGATGTTATGGCCACTTTCATGACATAGTTTGTTTAAATGATCTCATCTTTTGCACAAGCGTGCACCTTGGAGTGGCGAACAATGTTGCCGAAGAAAGTTTTTATTTTCTTTGCACGAAAAAGTTATTTTTTATTTTTAGAGTGCAAAAAATGGGGTTTTTTGTGAAGGACCTACCAAATATTTGTTGCAAAATTGGATCACAACATTTAAAAAACATATTAGACCACATGATATGTACAAATAACCAAATGGTTGGGTGTAGAAAGGTTTCCATCCACCTCTCGTGAAAAAGACAAATTTCTGCCGATTCAATTGGAAGCGGGTCAAATTTGAACTACAAGTGCTTCGTAGTTTGCTCATGATTTTTCGAAAAAATCATTTTTAGATACAAAAGTACCTATTTCATCAGAGATATACCAAAAGTTTTGCCAAATTCGACACCTAGGTATGAACGGTCATGTTCGTCGTTTTGACCGTATTTTGAAATCGTCATCAGAAATTCAAAAAAAATCAAATAATTGGAAATCCTTCGCGATGTGTCATTATATGTGACCTAGTTTTGAGAAAAAAATATAAACATGGAATACAACAAACATTTTTTAAAAAGTGTTCATAGAAATGAGCTATCGTGTATGAAGATTCACACCTTTCAGGCCAAATGACGGATGTTATGGCCACTTTCATGACATAGTTTGTTTAAATGATCTCATCTTTTGCACAAGCGTGCACCTTGGAGTGGCGAACAATGTTGCCGAAGAAAGTTTTTATTTTCTTTGCACGAAAAAGTTATTTTTTATTTTTAGAGTGCAAAAAATGGGGTTTTTTGTGAAGGACCTACCAAATATTTGTTGCAAAATTGGATCACAACATTTAAAAAACATATTAGACCACATGATATGTACAAATAACCAAATGGTTGGGTGTAGAAAGGTTTCCATCCACCTCTCGTGAAAAAGACAAATTTCTGCCGATTCAATTGGAAGCGGGTCAAATTTGAACTACAAGTGCTTCGTAGTTTGCTCATGATTTTTCGAAAAAATCATTTTTAGATACAAAAGTACCTATTTCATCAGAGATATACCAAAAGTTTTGCCAAATTCGACACCTAGGTATGAACGGTCATGTTCGTCGTTTTGACCGTATTTTGAAATCGTCATCAGAAATTCAAAAAAAATCAAATAATTGGAAATCCTTCGCGATGTGTCATTATATGTGACCTAGTTTTGAGAAAAAAATATAAACATGGAATACAACAAACATTTTTTAAAAAGTGTTCATAGAAATGAGCTATCGTGTATGAAGATTCACACCTTTCAGGCCAAATGACGGATGTTATGGCCACTTTCATGACATAGTTTGTTTAAATGATCTCATCTTTTGCACAAGCGTGCACCTTGGAGTGGCGAACAATGTTGCCGAAGAAAGTTTTTATTTTCTTTGCACGAAAAAGTTATTTTTTATTTTTAGAGTGCAAAAAATGGGGTTTTTTGTGAAGGACCTACCAAATATTTGTTGCAAAATTGGATCACAACATTTAAAAAACATATTAGACCACATGATATGTACAAATAACCAAATGGTTGGGTGTAGAAAGGTTTCCATCCACCTCTCGTGAAAAAGACAAATTTCTGCCGATTCAATTGGAAGCGGGTCAAATTTGAACTACAAGTGCTTCGTAGTTTGCTCATGATTTTTCGAAAAAATCATTTTTAGATACAAAAGTACCTATTTCATCAGAGATATACCAAAAGTTTTGCCAAATTCGACACCTAGGTATGAACGGTCATGTTCGTCGTTTTGACCGTATTTTGAAATCGTCATCAGAAATTCAAAAAAAATCAAATAATTGGAAATCCTTCGCGATGTGTCATTATATGTGACCTAGTTTTGAGAAAAAAATATAAACATGGAATACAACAAACATTTTTAAAAAGTGTTCATAGAAATGAGCTATCGTGTATGAAGATTCACACCTTTCAGGCCAAATGACGGATGTTATGGCCACTTTCATGACATAGTTTGTTTAAATGATCTCATCTTTTGCACAAGCGTGCACCTTGGAGTGGCGAACAATGTTGCCGAAGAAAGTTTTTATTTTCTTTGCACGAAAAAGTTATTTTTTATTTTTAGAGTGCAAAAAATGGGGTTTTTTGTGAAGGACCTACCAAATATTTGTTGCAAAATTGGATCACAACATTTAAAAAACATATTAGACCACATGATATGTACAAATAACCAAATGGTTGGGTGTAGAAAGGTTTCCATCCACCTCTCGTGAAAAAGACAAATTTCTGCCGATTCAATTGGAAGCGGGTCAAATTTGAACTACAAGTGCTTCGTAGTTTGCTCATGATTTTTCGAAAAAATCATTTTTAGATACAAAAGTACCTATTTCATCAGAGATATACCAAAAGTTTTGCCAAATTCGACACCTAGGTATGAACGGTCATGTTCGTCGTTTTGACCGTATTTTGAAATCGTCATCAGAAATTCAAAAAAAATCAAATAATTGGAAATCCTTCGCGATGTGTCATTATATGTGACCTAGTTTTGAGAAAAAAATATAAACATGGAATACAACAAACATTTTTAAAAAGTGTTCATAGAAATGAGCTATCGTGTATGAAGATTCACACCTTTCAGGCCAAATGACGGATGTTATGGCCACTTTCATGACATAGTTTGTTTAAATGATCTCATCTTTTGCACAAGCGTGCACCTTGGAGTGGCGAACAATGTTGCCGAAGAAAGTTTTTATTTTCTTTGCACGAAAAAGTTATTTTTTATTTTTAGAGTGCAAAAAATGGGGTTTTTTGTGAAGGACCTACCAAATATTTGTTGCAAAATTGGATCACAACATTTAAAAAACATATTAGACCACATGATATGTACAAATAACCAAATGGTTGGGTGTAGAAAGGTTTCCATCCACCTCTCGTGAAAAAGACAAATTTCTGCCGATTCAATTGGAAGCGGGTCAAATTTGAACTACAAGTGCTTCGTAGTTTGCTCATGATTTTTCGAAAAAATCATTTTTAGATACAAAAGTACCTATTTCATCAGAGATATACCAAAAGTTTTGCCAAATTCGACACCTAGGTATGAACGGTCATGTTCGTCGTTTTGACCGTATTTTGAAATCGTCATCAGAAATTCAAAAAAAATCAAATAATTGGAAATCCTTCGCGATGTGTCATTATATGTGACCTAGTTTTGAGAAAAAAATATAAACATGGAATACAACAAACATTTTTAAAAAGTGTTCATAGAAATGAGCTATCGTGTATGAAGATTCACACCTTTCAGGCCAAATGACGGATGTTATGGCCACTTTCATGACATAGTTTGTTTAAATGATCTCATCTTTTGCACAAGCGTGCACCTTGGAGTGGCGAACAATGTTGCCGAAGAAAGTTTTTATTTTCTTTGCACGAAAAAGTTATTTTTTATTTTTAGAGTGCAAAAAATGGGGTTTTTTGTGAAGGACCTACCAAATATTTGTTGCAAAATTGGATCACAACATTTAAAAAACATATTAGACCACATGATATGTACAAATAACCAAATGGTTGGGTGTAGAAAGGTTTCCATCCACCTCTCGTGAAAAAGACAAATTTCTGCCGATTCAATTGGAAGCGGGTCAAATTTGAACTACAAGTGCTTCGTAGTTTGCTCATGATTTTTCGAAAAAATCATTTTTAGATACAAAAGTACCTATTTCATCAGAGATATACCAAAAGTTTTGCCAAATTCGACACCTAGGTATGAACGGTCATGTTCGTCGTTTTGACCGTATTTTGAAATCGTCATCAGAAATTCAAAAAAAATCAAATAATTGGAAATCCTTCGCGATGTGTCATTATATGTGACCTAGTTTTGAGAAAAAAATATAAACATGGAATACAACAAACATTTTTTAAAAAGTGTTCATAGAAATGAGCTATCGTGTATGAAGATTCACACCTTTCAGGCCAAATGACGGATGTTATGGCCACTTTCATGACATAGTTTGTTTAAATGATCTCATCTTTTGCACAAGCGTGCACCTTGGAGTGGCGAACAATGTTGCCGAAGAAAGTTTTTATTTTCTTTGCACGAAAAAGTTATTTTTTATTTTTAGAGTGCAAAAAATGGGGTTTTTTGTGAAGGACCTACCAAATATTTGTTGCAAAATTGGATCACAACATTTAAAAAACATATTAGACCACATGATATGTACAAATAACCAAATGGTTGGGTGTAGAAAGGTTTCCATCCACCTCTCGTGAAAAAGACAAATTTCTGCCGATTCAATTGGAAGCGGGTCAAATTTGAACTACAAGTGCTTCGTAGTTTGCTCATGATTTTTCGAAAAAATCATTTTTAGATACAAAAGTACCTATTTCATCAGAGATATACCAAAAGTTTTGCCAAATTCGACACCTAGGTATGAACGGTCATGTTCGTCGTTTTGACCGTATTTTGAAATCGTCATCAGAAATTCAAAAAAAATCAAATAATTGGAAATCCTTCGCGATGTGTCATTATATGTGACCTAGTTTTGAGAAAAAAATATAAACATGGAATACAACAAACATTTTTAAAAAGTGTTCATAGAAATGAGCTATCGTGTATGAAGATTCACACCTTTCAGGCCAAATGACGGATGTTATGGCCACTTTCATGACATAGTTTGTTTAAATGATCTCATCTTTTGCACAAGCGTGCACCTTGGAGTGGCGAACAATGTTGCCGAAGAAAGTTTTTATTTTCTTTGCACGAAAAAGTTATTTTTTATTTTTAGAGTGCAAAAAATGGGGTTTTTTGTGAAGGACCTACCAAATATTTGTTGCAAAATTGGATCACAACATTTAAAAAACATATTAGACCACATGATATGTACAAATAACCAAATGGTTGGGTGTAGAAAGGTTTCCATCCACCTCTCGTGAAAAAGACAAATTTCTGCCGATTCAATTGGAAGCGGGTCAAATTTGAACTACAAGTGCTTCGTAGTTTGCTCATGATTTTTCGAAAAAATCATTTTTAGATACAAAAGTACCTATTTCATCAGAGATATACCAAAAGTTTTGCCAAATTCGACACCTAGGTATGAACGGTCATGTTCGTCGTTTTGACCGTATTTTGAAATCGTCATCAGAAATTCAAAAAAAATCAAATAATTGGAAATCCTTCGCGATGTGTCATTATATGTGACCTAGTTTTGAGAAAAAATATAAACATGGAATACAACAAACATTTTTAAAAAGTGTTCATAGAAATGAGCTATCGTGTATGAAGATTCACACCTTTCAGGCCAAATGACGGATGTTATGGCCACTTTCATGACATAGTTTGTTTAAATGATCTCATCTTTTGCACAAGCGTGCACCTTGGAGTGGCGAACAATGTTGCCGAAGAAAGTTTTTATTTTCTTTGCACGAAAAAGTTATTTTTTATTTTTAGAGTGCAAAAAATGGGGTTTTTTGTGAAGGACCTACCAAATATTTGTTGCAAAATTGGATCACAACATTTAAAAAACATATTAGACCACATGATATGTACAAATAACCAAATGGTTGGGTGTAGAAAGGTTTCCATCCACCTCTCGTGAAAAAGACAAATTTCTGCCGATTCAATTGGAAGCGGGTCAAATTTGAACTACAAGTGCTTCGTAGTTTGCTCATGATTTTTCGAAAAAATCATTTTTAGATACAAAAGTACCTATTTCATCAGAGATATACCAAAAGTTTTGCCAAATTCGACACCTAGGTATGAACGGTCATGTTCGTCGTTTTGACCGTATTTTGAAATCGTCATCAGAAATTCAAAAAAAATCAAATAATTGGAAATCCTTCGCGATGTGTCATTATATGTGACCTAGTTTTGAGAAAAAAATATAAACATGGAATACAACAAACATTTTTTAAAAAGTGTTCATAGAAATGAGCTATCGTGTATGAAGATTCACACCTTTCAGGCCAAATGACGGATGTTATGGCCACTTTCATGACATAGTTTGTTTAAATGATCTCATCTTTTGCACAAGCGTGCACCTTGGAGTGGCGAACAATGTTGCCGAAGAAAGTTTTTATTTTCTTTGCACGAAAAAGTTATTTTTTATTTTTAGAGTGCAAAAAATGGGGTTTTTTGTGAAGGACCTACCAAATATTTGTTGCAAAATTGGATCACAACATTTAAAAAACATATTAGACCACATGATATGTACAAATAACCAAATGGTTGGGTGTAGAAAGGTTTCCATCCACCTCTCGTGAAAAAGACAAATTTCTGCCGATTCAATTGGAAGCGGGTCAAATTTGAACTACAAGTGCTTCGTAGTTTGCTCATGATTTTTCGAAAAAATCATTTTTAGATACAAAAGTACCTATTTCATCAGAGATATACCAAAAGTTTTGCCAAATTCGACACCTAGGTATGAACGGTCATGTTCGTCGTTTTGACCGTATTTTGAAATCGTCATCAGAAATTCAAAAAAAATCAAATAATTGGAAATCCTTCGCGATGTGTCATTATATGTGACCTAGTTTTGAGAAAAAAATATAAACATGGAATACAACAAACATTTTTAAAAAGTGTTCATAGAAATGAGCTATCGTGTATGAAGATTCACACCTTTCAGGCCAAATGACGGATGTTATGGCCACTTTCATGACATAGTTTGTTTAAATGATCTCATCTTTTGCACAAGCGTGCACCTTGGAGTGGCGAACAATGTTGCCGAAGAAAGTTTTTATTTTCTTTGCACGAAAAAGTTATTTTTTATTTTTAGAGTGCAAAAAATGGGGTTTTTTGTGAAGGACCTACCAAATATTTGTTGCAAAATTGGATCACAACATTTAAAAAACATATTAGACCACATGATATGTACAAATAACCAAATGGTTGGGTGTAGAAAGGTTTCCATCCACCTCTCGTGAAAAAGACAAATTTCTGCCGATTCAATTGGAAGCGGGTCAAATTTGAACTACAAGTGCTTCGTAGTTTGCTCATGATTTTTCGAAAAAATCATTTTTAGATACAAAAGTACCTATTTCATCAGAGATATACCAAAAGTTTTGCCAAATTCGACACCTAGGTATGAACGGTCATGTTCGTCGTTTTGACCGTATTTTGAAATCGTCATCAGAAATTCAAAAAAAATCAAATAATTGGAAATCCTTCGCGATGTGTCATTATATGTGACCTAGTTTTGAGAAAAAAATATAAACATGGAATACAACAAACATTTTTTAAAAAGTGTTCATAGAAATGAGCTATCGTGTATGAAGATTCACACCTTTCAGGCCAAATGACGGATGTTATGGCCACTTTCATGACATAGTTTGTTTAAATGATCTCATCTTTTGCACAAGCGTGCACCTTGGAGTGGCGAACAATGTTGCCGAAGAAAGTTTTTATTTTCTTTGCACGAAAAAGTTATTTTTTATTTTTAGAGTGCAAAAAATGGGGTTTTTTGTGAAGGACCTACCAAATATTTGTTGCAAAATTGGATCACAACATTTAAAAAACATATTAGACCACATGATATGTACAAATAACCAAATGGTTGGGTGTAGAAAGGTTTCCATCCACCTCTCGTGAAAAAGACAAATTTCTGCCGATTCAATTGGAAGCGGGTCAAATTTGAACTACAAGTGCTTCGTAGTTTGCTCATGATTTTTCGAAAAAATCATTTTTAGATACAAAAGTACCTATTTCATCAGAGATATACCAAAAGTTTTGCCAAATTCGACACCTAGGTATGAACGGTCATGTTCGTCGTTTTGACCGTATTTTGAAATCGTCATCAGAAATTCAAAAAAAATCAAATAATTGGAAATCCTTCGCGATGTGTCATTATATGTGACCTAGTTTTGAGAAAAAAATATAAACATGGAATACAACAAACATTTTTTAAAAAGTGTTCATAGAAATGAGCTATCGTGTATGAAGATTCACACCTTTCAGGCCAAATGACGGATGTTATGGCCACTTTCATGACATAGTTTGTTTAAATGATCTCATCTTTTGCACAAGCGTGCACCTTGGAGTGGCGAACAATGTTGCCGAAGAAAGTTTTTATTTTCTTTGCACGAAAAAGTTATTTTTTATTTTTAGAGTGCAAAAAATGGGGTTTTTTGTGAAGGACCTACCAAATATTTGTTGCAAAATTGGATCACAACATTTAAAAAACATATTAGACCACATGATATGTACAAATAACCAAATGGTTGGGTGTAGAAAGGTTTCCATCCACCTCTCGTGAAAAAGACAAATTTCTGCCGATTCAATTGGAAGCGGGTCAAATTTGAACTACAAGTGCTTCGTAGTTTGCTCATGATTTTTCGAAAAAATCATTTTTAGATACAAAAGTACCTATTTCATCAGAGATATACCAAAAGTTTTGCCAAATTCGACACCTAGGTATGAACGGTCATGTTCGTCGTTTTGACCGTATTTTGAAATCGTCATCAGAAATTCAAAAAAAATCAAATAATTGGAAATCCTTCGCGATGTGTCATTATATGTGACCTAGTTTTGAGAAAAAAATATAAACATGGAATACAACAAACATTTTTTAAAAAGTGTTCATAGAAATGAGCTATCGTGTATGAAGATTCACACCTTTCAGGCCAAATGACGGATGTTATGGCCACTTTCATGACATAGTTTGTTTAAATGATCTCATCTTTTGCACAAGCGTGCACCTTGGAGTGGCGAACAATGTTGCCGAAGAAAGTTTTTATTTTCTTTGCACGAAAAAGTTATTTTTTATTTTTAGAGTGCAAAAAATGGGGTTTTTTGTGAAGGACCTACCAAATATTTGTTGCAAAATTGGATCACAACATTTAAAAAACATATTAGACCACATGATATGTACAAATAACCAAATGGTTGGGTGTAGAAAGGTTTCCATCCACCTCTCGTGAAAAAGACAAATTTCTGCCGATTCAATTGGAAGCGGGTCAAATTTGAACTACAAGTGCTTCGTAGTTTGCTCATGATTTTTCGAAAAAATCATTTTTAGATACAAAAGTACCTATTTCATCAGAGATATACCAAAAGTTTTGCCAAATTCGACACCTAGGTATGAACGGTCATGTTCGTCGTTTTGACCGTATTTTGAAATCGTCATCAGAAATTCAAAAAAAATCAAATAATTGGAAATCCTTCGCGATGTGTCATTATATGTGACCTAGTTTTGAGAAAAAAATATAAACATGGAATACAACAAACATTTTTTAAAAAGTGTTCATAGAAATGAGCTATCGTGTATGAAGATTCACACCTTTCAGGCCAAATGACGGATGTTATGGCCACTTTCATGACATAGTTTGTTTAAATGATCTCATCTTTTGCACAAGCGTGCACCTTGGAGTGGCGAACAATGTTGCCGAAGAAAGTTTTTTATTTTCTTTGCACGAAAAAGTTATTTTTTATTTTTAGAGTGCAAAAAATGGGGTTTTTTGTGAAGGACCTACCAAATATTTGTTGCAAAATTGGATCACAACATTTAAAAAACATATTAGACCACATGATATGTACAAATAACCAAATGGTTGGGTGTAGAAAGGTTTCCATCCACCTCTCGTGAAAAAGACAAATTTCTGCCGATTCAATTGGAAGCGGGTCAAATTTGAACTACAAGTGCTTCGTAGTTTGCTCATGATTTTTCGAAAAAATCATTTTTAGATACAAAAGTACCTATTTCATCAGAGATATACCAAAAGTTTTGCCAAATTCGACACCTAGGTATGAACGGTCATGTTCGTCGTTTTGACCGTATTTTGAAATCGTCATCAGAAATTCAAAAAAAAATCAAATAATTGGAAATCCTTCGCGATGTGTCATTATATGTGACCTAGTTTTGAGAAAAAAATATAAACATGGAATACAACAAACATTTTTTAAAAAGTGTTCATAGAAATGAGCTATCGTGTATGAAGATTCACACCTTTCAGGCCAAATGACGGATGTTATGGCCACTTTCATGACATAGTTTGTTTAAATGATCTCATCTTTTGCACAAGCGTGCACCTTGGAGTGGCGAACAATGTTGCCGAAGAAAGTTTTTATTTTCTTTGCACGAAAAAGTTATTTTTTATTTTTAGAGTGCAAAAAATGGGGTTTTTTGTGAAGGACCTACCAAATATTTGTTGCAAAATTGGATCACAACATTTAAAAAACATATTAGACCACATGATATGTACAAATAACCAAATGGTTGGGTGTAGAAAGGTTTCCATCCACCTCTCGTGAAAAAGACAAATTTCTGCCGATTCAATTGGAAGCGGGTCAAATTTGAACTACAAGTGCTTCGTAGTTTGCTCATGATTTTTCGAAAAAATCATTTTTAGATACAAAAGTACCTATTTCATCAGAGATATACCAAAAGTTTTGCCAAATTCGACACCTAGGTATGAACGGTCATGTTCGTCGTTTTGACCGTATTTTGAAATCGTCATCAGAAATTCAAAAAAAATCAAATAATTGGAAATCCTTCGCGATGTGTCATTATATGTGACCTAGTTTTGAGAAAAAAATATAAACAAGGAATACAACAAACATTTTTTAAAAAGTGTTCATAGAAATGAGCTATCGTGTATGAAGATTCACACCTTTCAGGCCAAATGACGGATGTTATGGCCACTTTCATGACATAGTTTGTTTAAATGATCTCATCTTTTGCACAAGCGTGCACCTTGGAGTGGCGAACAATGTTGCCGAAGAAAGTTTTTATTTTCTTTGCACGAAAAAGTTATTTTTTATTTTTAGAGTGCAAAAAATGGGGTTTTTTGTGA
Organism: Poa pratensis; assembly: GCA_947311845.1. Classification (NCBI taxonomy): domain Eukaryota; kingdom Viridiplantae; phylum Streptophyta; class Magnoliopsida; order Poales; family Poaceae; genus Poa; species Poa pratensis. The sequence goes on along the minus strand of CAMZMU010000038.1, from coordinate 78,773,455 downwards.
AGGACCTACCAAATATTTGTTGCAAAATTGGATCACAACATTTAAAAAACATATTAGACCACATGATATGTACAAATAACCAAATGGTTGGGTGTAGAAAGGTTTCCATCCACCTCTCGTGAAAAAGACAAATTTCTGCCGATTCAATTGGAAGCGGGTCAAATTTGAACTACAAGTGCTTCGTAGTTTGCTCATGATTTTTCGAAAAAATCATTTTTAGATACAAAAGTACCTATTTCATCAGAGATATACCAAAAGTTTTGCCAAATTCGACACCTAGGTATGAACGGTCATGTTCGTCGTTTTGACCGTATTTTGAAATCGTCATCAGAAATTCAAAAAAAATCAAATAATTGGAAATCCTTCGCGATGTGTCATTATATGTGACCTAGTTTTGAGAAAAAAATATAAACATGGAATACAACAAACATTTTTTAAAAAGTGTTCATAGAAATGAGCTATCGTGTATGAAGATTCACACCTTTCAGGCCAAATGACGGATGTTATGGCCACTTTCATGACATAGTTTGTTTAAATGATCTCATCTTTTGCACAAGCGTGCACCTTGGAGTGGCGAACAATGTTGCCGAAGAAAGTTTTTATTTTCTTTGCACGAAAAAGTTATTTTTTATTTTTAGAGTGCAAAAAATGGGGTTTTTTGTGAAGGACCTACCAAATATTTGTTGCAAAATTGGATCACAACATTTAAAAAACATATTAGACCACATGATATGTACAAATAACCAAATGGTTGGGTGTAGAAAGGTTTCCATCCACCTCTCGTGAAAAAGACAAATTTCTGCCGATTCAATTGGAAGCGGGTCAAATTTGAACTACAAGTGCTTCGTAGTTTGCTCATGATTTTTCGAAAAAATCATTTTTAGATACAAAAGTACCTATTTCATCAGAGATATACCAAAAGTTTTGCCAAATTCGACACCTAGGTATGAACGGTCATGTTCGTCGTTTTGACCGTATTTTGAAATCGTCATCAGAAATTCAAAAAAAATCAAATAATTGGAAATCCTTCGCGATGTGTCATTATATGTGACCTAGTTTTGAGAAAAAAATATAAACATGGAATACAACAAACATTTTTTAAAAAGTGTTCATAGAAATGAGCTATCGTGTATGAAGATTCACACCTTTCAGGCCAAATGACGGATGTTATGGCCACTTTCATGACATAGTTTGTTTAAATGATCTCATCTTTTGCACAAGCGTGCACCTTGGAGTGGCGAACAATGTTGCCGAAGAAAGTTTTTATTTTCTTTGCACGAAAAAGTTATTTTTTATTTTTAGAGTGCAAAAAATGGGGTTTTTTGTGAAGGACCTACCAAATATTTGTTGCAAAATTGGATCACAACATTTAAAAAACATATTAGACCACATGATATGTACAAATAACCAAATGGTTGGGTGTAGAAAGGTTTCCATCCACCTCTCGTGAAAAAGACAAATTTCTGCCGATTCAATTGGAAGCGGGTCAAATTTGAACTACAAGTGCTTCGTAGTTTGCTCATGATTTTTCGAAAAAATCATTTTTAGATACAAAAGTACCTATTTCATCAGAGATATACCAAAAGTTTTGCCAAATTCGACACCTAGGTATGAACGGTCATGTTCGTCGTTTTGACCGTATTTTGAAATCGTCATCAGAAATTCAAAAAAAATCAAATAATTGGAAATCCTTCGCGATGTGTCATTATATGTGACCTAGTTTTGAGAAAAAAATATAAACATGGAATACAACAAACATTTTTTAAAAAGTGTTCATAGAAATGAGCTATCGTGTATGAAGATTCACACCTTTCAGGCCAAATGACGGATGTTATGGCCACTTTCATGACATAGTTTGTTTAAATGATCTCATCTTTTGCACAAGCGTGCACCTTGGAGTGGCGAACAATGTTGCCGAAGAAAGTTTTTATTTTCTTTGCACGAAAAAGTTATTTTTTATTTTTAGAGTGCAAAAAATGGGGTTTTTTGTGAAGGACCTACCAAATATTTGTTGCAAAATTGGATCACAACATTTAAAAAACATATTAGACCACATGATATGTACAAATAACCAAATGGTTGGGTGTAGAAAGGTTTCCATCCACCTCTCGTGAAAAAGACAAATTTCTGCCGATTCAATTGGAAGCGGGTCAAATTTGAACTACAAGTGCTTCGTAGTTTGCTCATGATTTTTCGAAAAAATCATTTTTAGATACAAAAGTACCTATTTCATCAGAGATATACCAAAAGTTTTGCCAAATTCGACACCTAGGTATGAACGGTCATGTTCGTCGTTTTGACCGTATTTTGAAATCGTCATCAGAAATTCAAAAAAAATCAAATAATTGGAAATCCTTCGCGATGTGTCATTATATGTGACCTAGTTTTGAGAAAAAAATATAAACATGGAATACAACAAACATTTTTTAAAAAGTGTTCATAGAAATGAGCTATCGTGTATGAAGATTCACACCTTTCAGGCCAAATGACGGATGTTATGGCCACTTTCATGACATAGTTTGTTTAAATGATCTCATCTTTTGCACAAGCGTGCACCTTGGAGTGGCGAACAATGTTGCCGAAGAAAGTTTTTATTTTCTTTGCACGAAAAAGTTATTTTTTATTTTTAGAGTGCAAAAAATGGGGTTTTTTGTGAAGGACCTACCAAATATTTGTTGCAAAATTGGATCACAACATTTAAAAAACATATTAGACCACATGATATGTACAAATAACCAAATGGTTGGGTGTAGAAAGGTTTCCATCCACCTCTCGTGAAAAAGACAAATTTCTGCCGATTCAATTGGAAGCGGGTCAAATTTGAACTACAAGTGCTTCGTAGTTTGCTCATGATTTTTCGAAAAAATCATTTTTAGATACAAAAGTACCTATTTCATCAGAGATATACCAAAAGTTTTGCCAAATTCGACACCTAGGTATGAACGGTCATGTTCGTCGTTTTGACCGTATTTTGAAATCGTCATCAGAAATTCAAAAAAAATCAAATAATTGGAAATCCTTCGCGATGTGTCATTATATGTGACCTAGTTTTGAGAAAAAAATATAAACATGGAATACAACAAACATTTTTAAAAAGTGTTCATAGAAATGAGCTATCGTGTATGAAGATTCACACCTTTCAGGCCAAATGACGGATGTTATGGCCACTTTCATGACATAGTTTGTTTAAATGATCTCATCTTTTGCACAAGCGTGCACCTTGGAGTGGCGAACAATGTTGCCGAAGAAAGTTTATATTTTCTTTGCACGAAAAAGTTTTTTTTATTTTTAGAGTGCAAAAAATGGGGTTTTTTGTGAAGGACCTACCAAATATTTGTTGCAAAATTGGATCACAGCATTTAAAAAACATATTAGACCACATGTTATGTACAAATAACCAAATGGTTGGGTGTAGAAAGGTTTCCATCCACCTCTCGTGAAAAAGACAAATTTCTGCCGATTCAATTGGAAGCGGGTCAAATTTGAACTACAAGTGCTTCGTAGTTTGCTCATGATTTTTCGAAAAAATCATTTTTAGATACAAAAGTACCTATTTCATCAGAGATATACCAAAAGTTTTGCCAAATTCGACACCTAGGTATGAACGGTCATGTTCGTCGTTTTGACCGTATTTTGAAATCGTCATCAGAAATTCAAAAAAAATCAAATAATTGGAAATCCTTCGCGATGTGTCATTATATGTGACCTAGTTTTGAGAAAAAAATATAAACATGGAATACAACAAACATTTTTTAAAAAGTGTTCATAGAAATGAGCTATCGTGTATGAAGATTCACACCTTTCAGGCCAAATGACGGATGTTATGGCCACTTTCATGACATAGTTTGTTTAAATGATCTCATCTTTTGCACAAGCGTGCACCTTGGAGTGGCGAACAATGTTGCCGAAGAAAGTTTTTATTTTCTTTGCACGAAAAAGTTATTTTTTATTTTTAGAGTGCAAAAAATGGGGTTTTTTGTGAAGGACCTACCAAATATTTGTTGCAAAATTGGATCACAACATTTAAAAAACATATTAGACCACATGATATGTACAAATAACCAAATGGTTGGGTGTAGAAAGGTTTCCATCCACCTCTCGTGAAAAAGACAAATTTCTGCCGATTCAATTGGAAGCGGGTCAAATTTGAACTACAAGTGCTTCGTAGTTTGCTCATGATTTTTCGAAAAAATCATTTTTAGATACAAAAGTACCTATTTCATCAGAGATATACCAAAAGTTTTGCCAAATTCGAAACCTAGGTATGAACGGTCATGTTCGTCGTTTTGACCGTATTTTGAAATCGTCATCAGAAATTCAAAAAAATCAAATAATTGGAAATCCTTCGCGATGTGTCATTATATGTGACCTAGTTTTGAGAAAAAAATATAAACATGGAATACAACAAACATTTTTAAAAAGTGTTCATAGAAATGAGCTATCGTGTATGAAGATTCACACCTTTCAGGCCAAATGACGGATGTTATGGCCACTTTCATGGCATAGTTTGTTTAAATGATCTCATCTTTTGCACAAGCGTGCACCTTGGAGTGGCGAACAATGTTGCCGAAGAAAGTTTATATTTTCTTTGCACGAAAAAAGTCATTTTTTTATTTTTAGAGTGCAAAAAATGGGGTTTTTTGTGAAGGACCTACCAAATATTTGTTGCAAAATTGGATCACAGCATTTAAAAAACATATTAGACCACATGTTATGTACAAATAACCAAATGGTTGGGTGTAGAAAGGTTTCCATCCACCTCTCGTGAAAAAGACAAATTTCTGCCGATTCAATTGGAAGCGGGTTAAATTTGAACTACAAGTGCTTCGTAGTTTGCTCATGATTTTTTGAAAAAATCATTTTTCGATAAAAAAGTACCCATTTCATCAGAGATATACCAAAAGTTTTTCCAAATTCGACACCTAGGTATGAACGATCATGTTCGTCGTTTTGACCGTATTTTGAAATCGTCATCAGAAATTCAAAAAAAAAATCAAATAATTGGAAATCCTTCGAGATGTGTCATTGTATGTGAATGTTTTCATTTGATAATGGCAAATTTTAAAATCCTGCATTGTTAGCTTGCATTTGAATTTACAAGAACAATCCAAAATTTAATTCAAATTCTTCAAAACCCTATATAAAGCAATATATAAGCTTAGGGGTATTTCGTGTTTTATTTTGAATAAAAACTGTTTGTAATCGTATAAAATGACAGAGTACATCAATTTAAAAGTTCAAAATTTATTTGGTACAAATTGGTGTTCAAAATCTAAAGTTATTAGAGAAAAACATAGAATAATAAATGAAAAGAACCAAAAAAAATGGTATTAGCCGAGCCAATGCGGGCTAGCCCAGCAGCGCAGCCGGACCAATCCGGACTCCGGACGGCCACTCGGAACAGGCCACTCGGAATAGGGAAAAAAAAGGTGGCTCGTCTAGCAAGGCCCAAGCCCATCGGTTCGCCATATCCCTCTAATAGGTTGAGGGTACTTATAAAACATAACCTGTTGTGTGGCCCGTTGGTTATGTGCCCGCTGGAGTAGAGTGTGGTCATGGGTTCGATTCCCTTTCCTCTCAATTTTAATTCCATTTTAATTTGCTTATATGCGTGGGTCCCATATGCCAACAGGGCGGGTCTCACATATTTAGCCGTCAGGGTGGGTCCCACATGACAGGTCTCACAGGTCAAAATGTGGGTCCCACATCACAAGTCACATGGTGGGTCCCACATGGCGTGTCACACTGTCCCACATGCCAGGTCCCACATGTCACACGATGGGTCCCGCATGGCAGCAGGGTGGGACCCACGTGGCAGGTCTCATAGGTCAAAATGTGGGTCCAACATGGCTGCAAGGTGGGTCCCACATCACAGTCACATGGCGTGTCCCACTGGTCCCACATGTCACACGGTGTCAGGTGGGGTGGGTGGGACACACATGTCAGGTGGGGCTGGTGGGTGTGGGACCCACATGTCATGTGGGGTGGGTGGGACACACCTGTCAGGTGGGGCTGGTGGGTGGGACCCACATGTCAGGTGGGGTGAGCAGTGACACGTAAGCAAAACTGCCAACTAAGCACTGACACGTAAGCAAAACTGCCAACTAAGCACTGACACGTAGGCAAGAAGCTGAGTTGGCAGTCCACTAATATTAATGACCATTTAAATTGGTCACAGGCAGCTAAAGAAAAGGCAATATGTCAGAGCTTTTTAGTTTATGACCAATTCATCTAACCAGGTTATAACCATTCAGACAAGAAAAGTCACCATTGTTTCAGTTTTAGACCCTCCAAAGTTGTGTATGACCAAATGGCTTCAATTGGTCATAGATCTATGACCAATTTTCCCTGGTCACTATAGAAAAGTCACTAGTTGACACATTTCTTGTAGTGGATCGTATCCACGAGATGGATCCGCCACGCCCGCCGCAGCGCCTTCTGGACAAGGTCGAGCATGCTCGGTAGAGCGTGCTTGGGCGCTACCGCGGGAGCCTATCCCGCCTTATGCCCACGAGCCCGGCGTGGAGAGGAATGCCCTGCTACCAGCCTCCTGCTCCGGTGCCGGAGGAGGTGCGGAGGACGTACGAGCGCGCATGGTCCGACGTACCTGACCCCGACGAGGATGCCTACGCCGCAGGGGTGGCGTGGGGATCCGCGGCCGCATACGGCGCTGACTTGGCCGCCGCACCTCCACCAGCCGTCGCCGCACCTCCCGACGAGGAGGGCGACGACGACGACTTCGACTGGAGCGACCATGGGGAAGAGGGCGGCGGGCCGCAGATGCAGGAGGCCATTGAAGCCTCCTTGCAGTCCGTCGGCGATGACCGTGTGCAGCGAGCCAGGACTTCCTGCCAGCTCAAGGCGAAGGAGGCTTCCGAGCTGGCTTGGGCGCTGAAAGACTCATCCTCCATGGATCTTGCCCTACGCCGCAAACGTGCGCGCGAGAACCAGAAACGTGCCGCGAACGGGGCCGGCTCCTCCCGCCGTTCCCCCTAAGCCTCCGATCCAGCATGTCCGTTTATGTAGTAATGTAACTGTTAGTGATGTGTAATAATGTATCCTTTTATGTAACTGGGTGGGATGTTGTTAAGGATGTTTTTAAAATAAAGAGATGATTATTACAAATTCAAACAATATTAGTTAATGCATTTTTAATTGATTATTACACTTTTCATGTTGAAGTTTTTGTCAGATTCAAAAGTATGTAGAAATTATTCAAATTCAAACTATATTAGTTAATGCATTTTTAATTCAAATTCAAATTTAATAGTTTGAATAGTTAGAATAATTATTTTAGAAAACAGAAAATGGTTTTGAATTACATATTCAAATTCAAACACTTTTCATGTTGAACTTTTTGTCAGATTCAAAAGTATGTAGAAATTTTACAAATTCATATGCAAATACATTTCACACATTTGGCGCAAAAATTTGAAAGTTTGGTGTGGTAGAGCCAAAAAAAGGACCTCTAGTACCGGGTGGTGGCTCCACCCGGTACTAGAGGTCTATTTGGGCGCGCAGCTGGGCGGCGTGGGCGAAAATCCTCTAGTACCGGGTGGTGCCACGGCCCAGTACTAGAGGTCAACCTCTAGTACCGGGTGGTGCCACGGCCCGGTACTAGAGGCCCTGGTCTATAAATACTTGTCTCCCACCCCGGGCCGAGCCACGACCCGGGAGAACTTCTATTTTCCTCGCGAAGCGCTGCCAAATTTTTCCTCGCGCCGCCGCCGCCGTCTCGCGCCCTCCTCCTCCGCCGCCGGCCCGCGCCCTCCTCACTGCCGGCGCCCTCCTCCGCGGCCGGCCCGCGCCCACACCACGCCTCACTCTCCTCTCTCTTTCTCTCTCCCAAAAATCGACCGGAAAGCGAAACCCTAGAGCTCGTTGGGCCGCCGCCGTTCGCCGTCGATTTTGACCACGCCGTGCGTCGCCGAGCCTTCCTTCGAGCTCGTGGTGAGCCTGCGCACCTCCCTGTGCAGCTAATTTGCTCGAATTCGTTGAATCCGTGCTCGAAACCCTAGCTCGTCGGGCCACCGCCGTTCGCCATCGATTTCGACCACGCCGTGCGTCGCCGAGCCTTCCTTCGAGCTCGTGGTGAGCCTGCGCACCTCCCTGTGCAGCTAATTTTTCGAATTCATCGAATCCATGCTCGAATTTGAGATGAACTTAGTTGCTGACGTCATGCTGACGTCAGCCTACCAATCAGAATTTTCCTAGGGATTTTCCTAGAGATGAACTTAAAAAATGAAATCTCTACTTAATAAATTTGATCACTATTTTTCTTATCATGAATACTTGGATTAATTTTTTGTTATAGACTTATTCATTTAAGACAATATTCTAAAACTTAGAAATGAAACATAAAATGATGTTACTTTATTTCTTTTCCTTTAGGGTTAGAAATTTAAATTTAGTGGTAGAAATTTAAATTTAATGTTAGAAATTTAAATTTAGGGTTAGAGATTTAAATTTGCTATGTATTTATTGTTTTTTAGTGTTAGTAATTTAGGGTTAAAAATTTATGGTTAGAAATGTAGGGTAAATTTGCTATGTATAGATTTAAATTTAAATTTAGGGTTTGAAATTTAAATTTAGGGTTAGAAATTTAGGTTTAGAGATTTAAATTTGCTAAGTGTAAATTTAAATTTGCTAAGTGTAGATTTAAATTTGCTATGTATTAGTGATACTTTTTGCAAATTTCTAAGTGTAGATTTAAATTTGCTATGTATTTTTTTTTAGTGTTAGAAATTTAGTGTAAATTTGCTAAGTGTAGATTTAAATTTCCATATATTAGTGATACTTTTTGCAAATTTCTTTTGTATAACTTTTGTATTCTGCTAATTAATGCTAACATTGTTTTATATTTCTTTTGTATTAGTTAAGCCCAATGGATGACTTCAACAGCAGACACCTTGAAGATGAGGTGTTCGACATTATACGTGTACCCGTGGGGGGAGCAGAAGATGGCTCCGAATTTTTGAACGACTCCGGTCCGGGAATGGAGGAGGAACAAAGAGACGAAGCGCAAACGAGCATCGAGTGCAATGACAACTCGCTAATTTGTGCACCTCCGCAGTCTGGCGAGGTATATTAAGCCTCTGTTGATCAGATGGAATAACTGATTACTATATGTATGTATTAACACATATTTTTTTAATTTTTAGACCTCCGCATCGGCCCAATCTGGAACTAAACGAGGCCATGCCAAAGGGTTGGCCGCAGATGCGCATCTCATAATTGAGGCCGTCGCTGCAGATGGCAAACCTACGGAGCCCAAGGCGAACGCATCTAAGTTTGTGCATCAATGCGGAGTTGTTGTTAGGGACAATGTTCCGATCAGCATTCAGGAATGGAATGAGCCAAAAAACTTAGAGGGCGCCATGAAACCTAGTTGGGTCAGCGACAGAACTAAAGATGTGCTTTGGACCAAGCTCATAGCAAAGTTCACCCTACTGGTGTTCGATACTACCGAAAGGACACAAGCCATGACCAAAAAAGTCAAGCATTGGGCTCTGAAGAAGATGGCTGAACAGTTCAACAATTACAAGAACAGATTATACCGTGAATGGCAATCGAAACAGAAAGCTCCAGATTTCACTGGGACACTAGAGAGGCAGCGGCAAATGCAAGGGATCAGAAAAAGCTAAGGAAAGATCGAAAAAGAATAAGGAAAATGCAGCGAAAAAGATATATCACCATAAGATGGGGGCAAGTGGCTACATAAGTGCCGAGCCTAAGTGGGGTAAGATTGAGGCTGAGCTGCGCAATAAAGGGATCACTCCAATTACAGATGGATGGCCCCGTAGATGCAGAAATTGGATTCTTGGGCATGGGGCGGAGTATGACATGGAAACAGGGGATCTAATAGTTGATCAACAGAAAGAAACTCCTATACCCCGGCAGCAAATTCTTGATGCAATCGTCGATGCTAAAGAGGGAAGGTTTATTCCCGACCGAGAGAACGACGAGCTGTCAAAGGTTTGTTATAACTATATATTTGTTTCGTTTCGTGTTTATGACAATCATGCCGACCAACTTGACAAAGATATTTTTTTATCTAGGCCCTCGGTAATAATGAAAAAGGAGGACGAGTACGAGGCTTGGGAGCTTCTGTGACGTGGGATCAAGGGTTTCCCGAGGACCGTGAATCTTATAGAAGCCGAGCAAGAGCAAAGAAGAGGAAGGAGCAGGAGGCATCGGACCGGTTTAGCAAACTAGAAAGTATGGTGAGCCATCTTCATCAGCAAGTAGATGAAATGCGCGAGCATCGTCAGCTGCAGGAAGGTGCTGGAACAACAGGTGGTCCATCTCAACTGAGAAGCAGCGTGGCTTCCACGGGGGTTGGTGCTGATGAGCCATCGTACAAGGAAACCTACCCCGTGGATTATATCACTGAGAAGACAACTTGTGAGCTACATGGGGCCATGAGCAACTTATCAGTGAAGGCGGCGGAGGGCTATTCTTTACCTTGTGAATCTACAACACTGTATTTGGGCAATGAGATTCCAGATGGTTTTGCTCGTGTCGGCGTGGATCAAGTTCACCCCGGATTTGAATCACTCGAACTTAAAATTCCTGGAGGTGATGATGAGAGGACACTGGGAGATGTCCAGAGTGGACTCATTCTATGGCCCAAGAAATACATCGTGATTCCAGGTTGGACGGCGCCAAGGCCACCATCGCCTCCAAGTCCACATGATGACGACTTGGACGACCAGCACAACACGAGTCCATCTCGATCTTCGCCGCCGCCTCATCAGACTCCTCGGCCGCTGCCTCAGCAGACACCTCAGCCGTCTCCTCCGCGGTCTCCGCCTACTAGGAGCAACCAGTCGACGAAGACCGTCGTTTCGGCACTAATGGGTTTCCGTCGCGACCGATCGCCGGTACCCCGACAAGAGCCCCTCCCAAAAGTACCGAAGGTTCCTCCCCCGAGACCTTGGGAAAGGACTGTAGAGGAAAACGCGGTGGCCATGGCAGCCGACCTTAAAAGACAGATGGCACCGAAAAAGCCCCCGCCGAAGCAAGTATATACGGGAGATCAAAAAAAGTGGGCTACGGACTTTCTTAATCATCCATCGCAAGTCGAGATAAATAGGAAAGATGACTATGCACGCTGTCTGGGTAGAATTAGCTCCAGCAAGACGACAAGTACTAGTGGCAGCGGGAAAAGAAAAAGAGACGTTGCCCAGCTCGGAGCACAGTCAAAACAGTCGATCTCCCCGCTTAAGGTGACCACTAATAAGGGCTCCGCGCGCGCGGCGAAAACTAATGAATTAGCCTACCACGCGAAATTTGCTGCAGAAGCTGGTATGTCACTTTCTCAACTGGATGAAGACGAGCTCCCCTCCTTTTTGCATGTTGATAAATGGTCCTGGGAATATGGTAAGTCTCTAGTGCCACCGGACCAGATCGATTTTCTACCAACACAAATGCGAAGACTGCATGACTGGTACATGGATGTCACAAAGGAAGGTCGATTAGTGCTCGTTGTGCAAGTTACAGAAGAACATTACATAGGTAAAGACGAGATAAATGTTTATCTTGAAGAACTCTATCAGTTATACCAGCTTGACTCCCTGGACTTGAGTATCGTCAGTACCTATTGTCTGTAAGTGATTCAATTCATTTAATTATTTCTAAAATAAAGTCTATAGCTCAGCTCGGTCATTGCTTGTTCTAATTATGCTCACTACGCTATTATGCAGAATGAAGAGTGATGAATGTGACAGAATGAGAATATTTGACTTTGGGTTCGTTGACCCGGTCCGAGTTAATGAAAAATTGCTACGGGATTACCCCAAGGAAACGAAGGCCAACTTGTTTAGTTTCATACATAGGCAAAATTATAAAAGCAAGATAATGTTTCCTTACCACTTCAGGTAATTAAGAGTGTTACTGTCTTGTACACATTAATTTTTGCTTACTCGATGTTAAGTGTAACTGATTAGTTACTGACATATATAAACGTGCGCAGCGACCATTACATTCTGCTAATCATTCAAGTTGAAGATGCAAGAGTTGACATCTTGGACTCATTGCATTGGCCCGAAGAGAGGTACCAAGTAATTAAAGATGTCCTCCAAAGGTATTTTCTATCGTACTATATCGGTCTCTTTAATTTGTTCAATTCCTGAGATATCAAGTAACTAATTAATAACTCATTTATTCATTTGTTTGTCGGGCAGCATTTGGAAAGATTTCAGAGCGAGGACAACAGGTGAATTTAAAGAGGAGCTTAGTTTTTATCCTGACAAGGTAAGTAGTACGAGCTAGGTTCGCGCATCATTTTAATTCAAATTTCAATACCATCATACCATGCTTGATTACGATTTGAATGAAATCTATTCTCGTAAAGAACTGCGAGAGGCAGCCACCGGGGACAAATTTGTGTGGATACTTCGTGTGCCAGTGGATTCGCCAGGAGGTCAGTGAGCGGAACCCACAGAAATTTCTAAACGTAAGTGAACAAAATATATTCACAGTTTTATTTTATTACCATCAATTGTGTTGAGTGTCTAATTTCTGTTATGATGATTCATATTCGCATTGTTCTCCTTCTTTTACAGATGGATAGCATGCGGAGGAACCTGGAACTAAAGGACAACTTTCGACCACTTCAAGAGGAAATTGCGGGATTTTTGGTCGACTATGTCATTAACCCAAAGGGAAGATACAATGCCATCGACGGGTCCAGGGAATGATCTCCATGTAATCGAACAGACGGGTTCTAGTCCCGGTCGACCTCTATGTAATTAGTACGTACACGGGCTCGAGTCCCGGTTGTAATTAATCGAATAGACGGGCTCTATTCCCGGTTGTAATCGAATAGACGTAATCGAATAGACGGGCTCTAGTCCCGGTCGATTTCTCATAAATATTATTTCTTTTATGAATATTTTGATATGCTATATTTATTTTTCTGATTTGTAATTAATTAACCATATATTTTGCAAGATTATCGTAGTTTTTATATTCAATAAGCTGGAGAAACAAAAGAGGCAGAGGCCGCCACGTGGGGACCCTCTTGTCCCGGGTCGTATTACGGCCCGGTACAAGAAGTCCTCAGCCAGGCGCTCTGCCACGGCCCCCGCGTGGACCTCTCTTGTACCGGGCCGTAAGCCGACCGGTACTAGAGGGGGGAGCCTCTAGTCCCAATTTCCGCGTCCCGGGTGGCCAACCGGTACCAAAGGCCCTTACCACCCGGGACGAGAGGCCATGTTTCCACTAGTGAGACCTACGCATTCATGTCTGATAACCAGTCATATACAAGTCTTTTGAGCAGAAGAGTTGACCATAAAGGATGAAACAAACGAGCAATGACAACTAGCGATATTGCTAGTAAGATTCATATAAAAATCACTTATGGACATCTCATATAATCTAGATTTTTTGTTACTTACAATTAAGCTGAAAAAACATACTCTATTATTAGATATTTGTTAGACTCAGTCTTAATTAGAACACTCTATAATATAATTAAGATAAGGAACATAGACATAAAGACAAATATGTATGCTATAGATCATCTATGTGGCATGCATTTTGTAGTTGAACGCAACTTTTCCATCCTTTTATTCTTTGTTTCAAGAAGATGGAACAAGGTTAAGTAAAATGCCCAAAACTAAATTTTGAGCAAAGTAACATACACATTATGACTACCTAGCTCACAGGTATATATTGTAATTGTAGGCTGTCCAATTTTATAATGGTAAAATTTGACATTAGAAATACAATGCATGTTTAATGTTGTTAGATACAATAGAAAATAGTAATTACGACTATAGGTTAAAGACTGTATTAGTGAAAATTTATTTACATATTGTAGAACCCCCACCTTTTAACAAAGGTTGGGATTCCCCATGTAACGTGCTAGTCCCTGGATCGACTTGCTAGCACACACAGTTTGGGATGCAATACCATAACATTGTATCAAAGTATATTACACGATGATCCAGAATTTAAAAGATTCGATACAAGGTGCATAGCCGAAGGCTAGCTCAAACCAAAGTAAACACACAGCGGAAAGCAAATGATACAGTGAGCCCTTCATCTTCATGTGCCACAGGCAAGCATGTTGGTTGTAGACTCGAAACCCTGTCGAAACCTCACTCATCGTCTGACGGACCTGCAACGGTGAGTTACAGCCCAACTATATGGGTCACACAATTGAATTGTGATGGCAAGATGACACTTATGTGGATATAAATGGCAACCTATCTTCTACATGAATATTTGGCTAAGTGGAGTTTGAGGCTGGTTTGCATAAAGCCAGTTTCATCCTATCATTTGTAAAGCAATTTTTCTTAGACAAAGAGTACCACTGATAGACATCAGTGAACCTTTGACAACTACTCACAACAAGCACCACCGATAGACATCAGTGAGCTCCCATCCCTTGTTCACCCTCAAGTTTTAATTTAGAAATTGGGATAAGGAGATCTTCAACAGCTTCCCGGTCTAGTTGCTCAAAATTGTCCATAACCGGGGACACGGCTAAGTATACTTAGTTTTAACTCTCGAGAGGGTGTGCACTTTCACCACAAGACCCAATCATTCCCTCCTCCATTGCAACCAATTATGAAATGGAAAAGAGAAGACTGAGACGAGATATTTCGGAAGAACTTTCCCATCCCATACCGGCCTGACGCGCTTCACCTATAAACCTCTACCACCACCTGTCAAGCCGGGATGAGTCCGCTCAACTTACTCCATCAAGACAGAGCCCATATGACATGTGGCTGCACTAGAAGCTACTGAACAAGGAGAGTCTACAATCTCTTTAAGCCTGGGTGACTTTCCACAATTGTGCACTTCCACCAAGGGCAAATTACCATAGACATGAACCATAGACATGGACCCCCTGAGTAGTCACCCACCATGGTTCTCCAACCAGCACCCAGTTAGTTCATTGATTAGTTATTAGTTTCCATCACTATCCAACTAATCAAAACATTTTTCATAGCATGACTATACTAAGTTCCATACTACAAGTTCTGGGTGGGGGATGGCTACACACTAATAGGAGCATAGCATAGTATAATATTCTGTAACAAGCCTATCATGCATACTACTGAAAACACTAAGTGCATAGTAGTAAAAAGTAGTAGGACTTTTATGGTGTCACTTGCCTTGGCCAACTGAAGAGTTGAAGTTACACTCTTCACAACACGTAAGGCACTCCGTACAATCTAAACATAAAGATAACACAATAATAAACAAACAATTCAACAACATCATTGCATACAAAAGCAAACATGCACATCAAGGTCTTCACAAAACTTTGGTCGAGGTTCATCACATAATTCAATATGCAAAAAGAATTATTATGATTAGGTTTAGGGTTTGCCATTTTGGTTAAGGGATGGTCAAGCAATTATGTATGAACATCATGGATGTCATATATAATTTGTTATGGTGTTCTATGGGTTCTAGAAGGTTGATCTTTGATCAAAATGGTCACATAAGGCATTTTGTAAATGGTTTAACACATTTTAAAATAAGGATTTTTGCAACACAATATTTTTAGAAAGATCTTAAACACAAACCTTAATAATTTGAGTTGACAAATGATTCTAAAATATGGGTTTTGTTCTCTCTGGTCAGAGGCAACTATTTGGGTCACTTTTCAAAAAGAAACCATATTAAAATAATTTATATGATTTAAATTCTATCCAAAATACTCCAATTGAGTATCTGGTTTTAAAATTGTTTTAAAAGTATTCAAAAATATTTCTAAAAGTAACTAAGCTATTCTACAGAACCTAAGGTTTCCAAAAATATTTTATTTGCAAATTTTGGACTTATAGAAATAAGGTTATGGCAAATATACCCAAATCTCTCATTTGAAAATTGAATGTTTTTAACTTTGCCAAAACAGTGAACTAATGATTCTAAAAGATTCTACAAGTCCAGAGCTTTTCAAAAATATAAGGTTTGTTAAATTTGGACAAACCAGTAAAAAGTTGTGATGGTTTGAAGTTGCAGGGGTCTTTCTGCAAAATGGCCATTTTAATTCAATTTCGGAATAATTCCAGAAAATGGCTGGGTGACGTGGCGTGCTGTGATTGGCTGATAACGGTTCGTTAAGTGATCTAATCGTGGCCGTCGATGTTCGATCGGACGACTCTGGGAGCGTTGACCATTACCTGGAGGAGCTCCTCGCCGGAGATGGCTTGGACGGCGGCGCGGTGTTCGGGCGTTGGACGGCGGCGGCGCTCCGGTGGTTCTCTCTCTCCGGGAATACGTCGACGAGGCGCGGCGTGATGTGGCGGAGGCGATGGGCACGACGGCGTGCTCGATTGCTTCCCGGTACAGCGGCGCGACCCGGACGGAGTGGCGCGGTTGCCGGCGAGCCTCGGGCGGTTGATGGGGACGTCGTTCCAGAGGGTCTCCGGGCCTGGAGATGGCACGAGGTGGCGCAGCGCGACGCTGCGGACTCGATGATGTGGCCGACGTCGTCGATTCCGTCTTGGGATGGCGAGGAAGCGTCACCGGAGTGATGCGGGAGACGACGACCTTCGTGTCGAGGATGGACGCGGCTATCTCGGCACCTACCTGTCCAATCCAAAGCACCAGGGAGATGAGCCACGAGATGGGGAGAGCAGGGGACGACGAATGGGCGGATAGGACCTTCGATGTCGTCGGAGTTGACGAATTTCGGCGGCGGCAGTGGCGAACTCCTGCGGGCGGATTTGGCGGCCTGGGGGCATGAACCGGAGGGGTGCGTGGGGGAAAATGAAGCCGCGGGCGTGGGGGATTTAACCGCGTGGTAGAGGAGCCGTCGCGGGGCGTGGGCTAGTGGAGATCGTGCGGGACATGGGAGGAGGTCGTGGCCGCGGGGAGGTTCCGGCGCGGGGACGGTTGGGGAAGAAGGGGTAGGTGGTCTGGGCTGGGCCGCGCGAGGTAGATAGGTTGGGCTTCGCCCAGTATCTTTTTTTTTTTGTCCTTTTCCTTTTTCTTTTCTGTTTTTCTTATTTCTTTTATATCTTTTGTTTTACAAATCCAAATCATTTCAAACAAATTTCTAGAATTTTGTAAATTCAAAACCTTTCTTTTAAACATATAAACAACCATTTCCAAAACTTTTCAAATTTGAAAAGATTCAAAATAACGCATAAAGGTTTATTTGAACCTTTATGTCATTTTATAAAATAGGATCTTATAAATTCGTTTTGAACTTAGAATTTAATCTAATAATTTAGTATGAGTAATATCATTCAACATGATAAACTTAATAAATTAATTTTGGTACAAAACATTTTATTTAAAAGGGTTTGGTAAATCATTTTAAATACAAATAATCATTTGAAGTATCAAAATAAATGTTTTACTTCAAAATCCTTAAATCTTAAAATAGAAGGTAAAGAATTATTTAAAATACATTTCCAAATCATATTTCACAAATATTGTATAATTGTTTGATAATTTTGAAAAATGGGTTTTAATAAAATCATTTGTGGTTTTAAAGGAAATCTAGGAAATTTACCACAATTACATATTTTGAAAAAGAGTTACCAAGAATCATTTCAAAATCATATGAAAGAGTTAAAACTAATTTTTTTGAAAATAGAGTATGTTTAAATAACCCAAAACAATTTATAAATAGGGTTTATTAAGTAATCGAAAGCAATATATTGGATTCCACTTCAACTTCGAGTAATTTATTTTATTCAAACAAAAGTTTCAATTTTTAGTGATTTTTAAAACATTCCAAAAATCTGGGATGTTACACATATCGATGTTTGAAAAGTAAAAGTAATTTGTATAAATATAGCTGATTGATAAAGCATTGTTCTTGAGGAAGGCATTTGCACTGAAACTGAAAATAAGCATCTTTTAGACCCTAACAAGTCAAACTAATATATCCGTCTGTTATGACGTTTTTCGATATTTTCACACCTACAGAGGTGGGTCTGGAGCGCGGCAGAACATGGCAGGAAATAAGGGTTGGGAGGCACTAGTAGGGGATATACTATAAGAACTAAATAAAATGAAACATATGTGTACCCACATATTTAGCTAGCGAAATATGATTGTAAAAGACATGATGATCAAAGAAATACCTATAAATGTAATTAATTACATGCATGTAATAAAGACGTAAGACCAAAACATGTTCTGTATCGATACAACAAATATAATAACGGATCAGTACATTACCCTTTTTTTATCACAATCGACGTCTAGGGTCACAACGAAAAACGATTTCTTCATATTATTGCGGACACACGAGCCCTTTTGTCAGAGCACGTAGGGCTCTACGAACTCACAAAAAACAGATCACTATACAAGATGCGGTGTCTTATAATACTAAAATGATGATTAGTATAGAGATCTAAAGTATATTATTTTTTACCCATTTGCTCGTAGCCATCGCTGACCTCGTCGCACCGCGTGCTGGAATTATATGTTGAGAAAAGTACCGAGGTGAGTGAGATGCCGGACGTGAGAGTTGGACATGATGGGTGAAGGGAGCCGTAGGGTACAAGTTGCGGTGGCAACGATGCTGGATCCGAGAGTGGCGGCGCCGTATTTGCGATTCGGTTGGTGGAGACTGAGGATATCTTTGGAGGGGGGGGGGGAGAGGTTAGGGTATAAGTAATAAGTGAGCGTGGACCCAGTTTGCTGGCTGGCATGACACTAGAAACCTTATATCTCGCCAGGGGAGTGTGCCGTGAGATCGGAACTTTCCAAATATCATAACCTTTGATCGTGGACGGAAGATCATGATAGCTACTTTCAAAAGTTTTGTTGATCAAATTAGAAATAGTAGTATGCCACTTTTAAAAGTTTTGTTTGACCACATTCAAAAATATGCGTAAACCCACTTTCAGTAGTTATGTTGATCACAACCATAAATGACGAGGGCATCATCGACATCGTGTTGGTTGGTTGATGATATGTGCATTTTATATCATCATTTATACAACTTTTAGTATCCTATTAGAATGTTATTTGCATTGTAATATCATTATTTTTACATGTTTTAGATGATTTATGGGACTTTCTTACAAAGTCCCTATTTTTGGTATTTAATTTCTGGGAGGCAGAAAACCTCCTTTTTCTTGTTTTTAATGTTTCAGGAGCTACGGAGACCAAATAATAAAAGGAAAATTACACAGCTGGTTTTTCGTCGAGAGAAAGGCAGAGGGAAGAAGACCGAAGATGGGAGAGCCACGAGGACCAAAAGGGGTGGGCCCACGCGGCCAAAACCTAGGGCACGTGGGACCCACCAAACGGAGCCTCGGGCACTGATGTCTACGCACGCTTCTATTCCTGTAGACAGTGTTGGGCCTCCAAGAGCAGAGGTTTGTAGAACAGCAGCAAGTTTCCCTTAAGTGAATCACCCAAGGTTTATCGAACTCAGGAGGTAGAGGTCAAAGATATCCCTCTCAAGCAACCCTGCAATTAAGATACAAGAAGTCTCTTGTGTCCCCAACACACCCAATACACTTGTCAGATGTATAGGTGCACTAGTTCGGCGAAGAGATAGTGAAATACAAGTGATATGGATGATTATAAGTAGTAATTGCAATCTGGAATAAAAATGGCAGCAAGCAAACATGTAGCAGAAGTTGATGTAAACGGTGTTTCAATGCTTAGAAACAAGGCCTAGGGATCATACTTTCACTAGTGGACACTCTCAACAATGATCTCATAACTGAATAAGTAAAAGCTACTCTTAAACACTCTCTTATTGGATAACAAACACCATTCATTGTGTAGGGCTACAAAAGCACACCTCAAGCCGGAGTAAACAAGCGCCACAACGTCATAAAGGAGTCACACACGGTGCACACACTGGCACCATTACACCGTGGAGAGTACCGGAGTTCATATTAAAGTAACCTCTGGAGTGCATAATAGATAAAGAGTAACATCTACATATTCAACTAGATTAGCACAACTGAACACAAGTAAATACTACTCGGGATTATTCTCCTTCTTGATGAAGCAAGAGTACTATGCGTAGGGCTGCAAAAGCACACCTCAAAGTCTGAGTAAACAAACACCACAATTCCCAAGAATAAGCCATGATAAATGTCTAAATTATTCATAGAGTCACACAAGTACCCACACTGTCACCTTGATACCGTGTTGTCACAATGACTCCAGAAACTAGACAAAATCACTTGAGTAGCATAAACATTATTAATGTATTCAGCGATACTAGCAATACACATGATCACATAAAGATCACACCATGGGAGAGAGAGATGAACCACATAGCTACCGGTAGAGCCCTCAGCCTCGGGGGAGAACTACTCCCTCCTCATCATGGGAGTCAGCAGCGGCGATGAAGATGGCGGTGGAGTCGATGGAGATGACTCCGGGGGCAATTCCCTGTCCCGGCGGCGTGCCGGAACAGAGATTCTGTCCCCCGAAACTTGTCGTCGATGGCGGTGGCGCTGCGGAACTCTTCGTGGAATATGGCTCGGTGTTTTAGGGTTTTCACGTCGGGGGGAATAAATAGGCGAAGGGGCAACGTCGGTGGAGCCCGAGGTGGGCCTCCTCACCAGCTGGCGCGGCAGAAGGGGGGGCCGCGCCGCCAGGTGGTTTGGCCACCTCGTGGCTCCCCTTCGTCTCTCCTTCGGACTCCGTGTACGTGTTGGAAAAATATTGACTTGGCCTTTTGTTTCGTGCAATTCCGAGAATATTCGCAGAAGTACTTTTCTGGAATCAAAAACAGCAGAAAACAGGGAACTGGCACTTCGGCATCTTGTTAATAGGTTAGTCCCAGAAAATGCATAAAAGTGATATGAAGTGTATATAAAACATGTAGCAAATGGTATAATATAAGCATGGAACATCAGAAATTATGGATACGTTGGAGACGTATCAGGCACTTCCTTGCCTGGGGCTTTTTAACTCGCCTTCGTCCTCCCCGAAAAGTTACGCCCTAATTTTTCCAAGTCCATCCGAGGTCGAGGCGGCGATGAAACTCCTGATCCCCTCCGAGGAGGGTCAGATCCTGCTGCTCCGGAGGAGGGGGAAATCATCATCATCGTCGTCACCTCTCCTCCTTGGCGTGGGAGGAGGCCTCTACATCATCACCATCACCAAGACCAGCACCATCTCCATCATCATCTCCGTGATCCACTCCATTCCCCTCGTAGTTTGAGAGTTGCTATACCCTAGATACTTGTCTTGTGCTCTTATTCATGTTTGTGATCAAGTACTTGTCATTATTTGGAGGTGAAGTTATATTTTCAGATTGTGTTGTACCATTTATGCCACTGATATCATCATGTTTGCACATTGTGAGTAGTTCCCATATGTTCCTAAGGGCATAGGATGAATTGGCAATGCTTTATATATGACATGTGTTGGTATTTTGTCAAGTGTTTATCTTTCATGTGATTCTATGATGGTGTTGTGCGAACGTCGACTGCACAACACTTCACCTTTATGGGCTCATAGGAGAACACTGATACGTCTCCAACGTATCCATAATTTCTGCTGTTCCATGCTTATATTATACCATTTGCTACATGTTTTATATACACTTCATATCACTTTTATGCATTTTCTGGGACTAACCTATTAACAAGATGCCACAGTGCCAGTTCCCTGTTTTCTGCTGTTTTTGGTTTCAGAAAGTTACTTCTGGAAATATTCTCGGAATTGCACGAAACAAAAGGCCAAGTCCCTATTTTTCCACACGTACACGGAGTCCGAAGGAGAGACGAAGGAGAGCCACGAGGTGGCCAAACCACCTGGCGGCGCGGCAGTGGGCCCACCGCGCCGCCTGTGGTTTGGGCCCCTCGGGGGTCCGCCGACATCGCCCCTTCGCCTATTTATTCCCCGAGACGTGAAAACCCTAAAACACCGAGCCTTTCATCCAGAACATATTCGCTGCCGCCGCCGTCGTCAACCCTAACTCGGGGGGTTTCTGAAGCTCTTCCCGGCACCCTGCCGGAGAGGGGAATCATCACCGGAGGGCTCTACATCGCCATGCCCGCCTCCGGAGTGATGCGTGAGTAGTTCATCCTTGGACTATGGGTCCATAGCAGTAGCTAGATGGTTGTCTTCTCCACTTGTGCCATCATGTTTAGATCTTGTGAGCTGCCTATCATGATCAAGATCATCTTATTGTAATGCTACATGTTGTGTTTGCTGGGATCTGACTTATATTGATACCTATGTGGAGCTGAATATTATATTATCATGTCTATGTCATTTGTGATCTTGCATGCTCTCCGTTACTTGTTGAAGCCTTGGCCAAGTGAATACTTGTGACTCCAAGAGGGGGTATTTATGCATGATAGTTGGGTTCAACCTCTATTTAACCTGGGATAGTGACAGCAAGTTCTAAGGTTGTAGATGTGTTGTTGCCACTAGGGGTAAAACAGCAATGCTTTATTCAAGGATGAATGTATTGTTTACATTACGCACATTACTTAATGCAATTGTCTGTTGCTTGCAACTTAATACTGGAAGGGGTACGGATGTTAACCGGAAAGTGGACTATTTAGGCATAGATGCATGCTGGATAGCGGTCTATGTACTTTGTCGTAATGCCCAAATGAATCTCATAGTAGACACCACAGCTCACACATGCATGTTATATGCACTTATCAATTGTCAATTGCCCAGCTGTAATTTGTTTACCCAGCATGTTAGTTATCTTATTGGAGAGACACCACTAGTGAACTGTGGACCCCGGTCCATTCTTTTACATCTGAAATACAATCTACTGCAATCATTGTTCTCTACTGTTTTATGCAAACAAACATCATTTTCCATTCGATACGTTTAACCCTTTGTTTTCAGCAAGCCGGTGAGATTGACAACCTCACTGTTAAGTTGGGGCAAAGTAATTTGATTGTGTTGTGCAGGTTCCACGTTGGCACCGGAATCCCTGGTGTTGCGCCGCACTACACTCCTTCACCAACACCTTCGAAGCAAACCTCGTTTTCCTACTGGTTCGATTAAACCTTGGTTTCATACTGAGGGAAAACTTGCTGCTGCACTCATCATACCTTCCTCTTGGGGTTCCCAACTGACGTGTGACGTACAAGCATTGTTTCTGGCTGTTGCCGGGGAGATATTCCCTCGTCAACTTAGCCTAGCAACACGTTTTCTGGCGCCGTTGCCGGGGAAAACCGAATTGCTTCTGCAAGGGGAGTCTCTCACACCCAATCTCTTTACTTTGTTATTTGTCTTGCTTAGTTTATTTTTATTTAGTCTTGTTTGCTCTCTTTATCAAAAACACAAAAAAATTAGTTACTTGTTTAATTCAGTTTGATTTTGTTTTTCAAAATGAGTACTCCTGAGAACACTAAGTTGTGTGACTTCACTAGCACAAACAACAATGATTTCATATGCACTCCTATTGCTCCACCTGCTTCTACAGCAGAATTTTATGAAATTAAACCTGCTCTATTAAATCTTGTTATGAAAGAGCAATTTTCTGGTGTTAGTACTGATGATGCTGCTGCCCATCTTAATAACTTTGTTGAACTTTGTGAAATGCAAAAGTATAAGGATATGGATGGGGATATTATAAAACTGAAACTTTTTCCTTTCTCCTTGAGAGGAAGAGCTAAAGAATGGTTGCTTTCTTTGCCTAGAAATAGTATTGATTCTTGGACAAAATGCAAAGATGCTTTCATAGGGAAATATTATCCTCCTGCTAAGATTATATCCTTGAGAAGTAGCATTATGAATTTTAAACAACTTGATAATGAACATGTTGCTCAAGCTTGGGAAAGAATGAAATCTTTGGTGAAGAATTGTCCCACTCATGGACTGACTACTTGGATGATCATCCAAACCTTTTATGCAGGATTAAATTTTTCCTCAAGGAACTTATTGGATTCAGCCTCTGGAGGAACCTTTATGTCCATCACTTTAGGTGCAGCAACAAAGCTACTTGATGATATGATGATCAACTATTCCGAATGGCACACCGAAAGAGCTCCTCAAGGTAAGAAGGTAAATTCTGTTGAAGAAACCTCCTCTTTGAGTGATAAGATTGATGCTATTATGTCTATGCTTGTGAATGGTAGATCTCATGTTGATCCTAATAATGTTCCTTTAGCTTCATTGGTTGCTCAAGAAGAGCATGTTGATGTAAACTTCATTAAAAACAACAACTTCAACAACAATGCTTATAGGAATAATTTTGGTAGCAACAACTATAAGCCTTATCCTTCAAATGGTTATGGCAATTCTTATGGTAATTCCTACAGCAACAATAGAAGTGTGTCCTCTGATCTTGAAGCTATGCTTAAAGAATTTATTAGCACACAAAAAGCTTTCAATAAAACTGTTGAGGAAAAGTTTGAAAAAATTGATGATCTTGTTCTAAAGTTGATAGTCTTGCTCATGATGTTGAAATTCTAAAACTGAAAGTTATGCCTAATGAAGTTAAAGATACTAAGTCATTTGCTACAGCAAATGCCATCCAAGTTCGAATTGATAATAATATTAGGATGTTGGCTGAATTGCATGCTAGGTGGGAAAAAGAGGAAGAACTTGAAAAAGAGAATAGTATAGTTAGAGTTTGTACTATCACCACCACTAGTAATGCTAATGTTTACATGCTAGTAAGCCTCCTACTATTGATGGTAATGTTATTGGTGTTGGTAATGTCTCTACTACTTCTGCAAAGCGTTTGAAATTGCCTAAAACTGCTGAAACTTTTTCTGATAAAAGTGCTGAAATTTTTCAAACTATTGGAGACAATGGTTCCACCACCATTGACAATAATGATTTTGATTTTGATGATTGTAACATCTCTGAAGTTATTATGTTCTTGCAAAAATTAGCTAGAAGTCCCAATGCTAGCACTATTAATTTGGCTTTTACAAAGCATATTACAAATGCTCTTTTGCAAGCTAGGGAGGAGAAGTTGAAACTTAAAGCTTCTATTCCTAGGAAATTAGAAGATGGTTGGGAACCCATCATTAAGGTAAAGGTGAATGATTTTGATTGCAATGCCTTGTGTGATCTTGGTGCAAGTATTTCGGTTTTGCCCAAGAAGCTTTATGATATTCTTGATTTGCCACCTTTGGAACATTGTTATTTGGATGTTTTTCTCGCTGATAATGCTATGAAGAAACCTTTGGGGCGAGTTAATGATGTTTTTATTACAGTAAACAATAACCTTGTCCCGTTGATTTTATTGTTATGGATATTGAATGCAATGCATCTTGTCCTATTGTTTTGGGAAGACCTTTTCTTCGAACTGTTGGTGCCATCATTGATATGAAAGAAGGTAATATAAGGTACCAATTTCCTCTCAAGAAAGGTATGGAACACTTCCCTAGGAAGAGAATGAAGTTACCTTTTGACTCTATTGTTAGAGCAAGTTATGATGTTGATGCTTCTTCTCTTGACAACACTTGATTTTCACTTTCTGCGCCTAGCTGAAAGGCGTTAAAGAAAAGCGCTTATGGGAGACAACCCATCGTTTTTATTTGCTGTTATTTTTGTTTTCTTTGAGTCAAGGAGTTTTGTTACTTCTGTAGCAACTCCTTTGTATCTTTATTTTATCGCAATGTTGTGCCAAGTAAAGTTCTATATTGAAAGTTGATGCAAGATTTGGATTTCTGCGCAGTGACAGATTTTTAGCTGTCACGGATTTGAGCTTATCTCCCTGTAGAAAATTCAAAAAATTCTGAAAAAATCACGCATATTCCTGAGATATGTACGCAACTTTCATTATTTTAGGCCAGATCCATCTGAGCAACTTAAGTGCCTCGAAAAAATTCGTCATTCCAGACTGTTCTGTTTTTGACAGATTCTGCCTTTTGTTTTGCATTCGCTCTTTTACTGTGTTTGTGTGGATTTCTTTGCTCCACAAAGCATTGGTGGCTGTAGCTAATGTCCAGAAGCTTTGGGATTGATTGTATCATTACAGAATATGAGAATTTTTGATTATGCACTAACCCTCTAATGAGAACTGTCTTGAGTTTGGTGTGAAGGAAGTTTTCAAGGATCAAGCGAGAAGGGTGATATTATGTGATCAAGAAGAGTGAAAAGCCTAAGCTTGGGGATGCCCCCGTGGTTCATCCCAACCATATTCAGAGAGACTCAAGCGTCTAAGCTTGGGGATGCCCAAGGCATCCCCTTCTTCATCAACAAACTTATCAGGTCATCTCTAGTGAAACTATATTTTAATTCTTTCACATCTTATGCGCTTTACTTGGAGCGTCTGTGTGTTTTTATTTTTGTTTTTGTTTGAATAAATTCGGATCCTAGCAATCCTTGTGTGGGAGAGAGACACGCTCCGCTTTTTCATGTGAATACTCATGTTCTTCACTTATATTTGTTGAGTATTCTTAACTAGCTACTGCAGTGCTTTTAGCTCCTGTTTTTCATGCATCTCTTCGAGCTGTTAGCACTTGTTTATAAATACTCTCTTGCTGCATTATATTATCATTTGGAGAGTTTATGTTTAAATAAATTGATTGGTGTTTGTTTGGAAGAAAGAAAATGCTACATGTAGTAGTTGGTATTGGAAAAGACATATGCATTCTTGTAGATCATTGTCTTGTTTCGATTTGATGCTTTGCAATTGTTTTGAGCTCTCAAGTAGATCATGTTTAAGCTCTTGCATCATGTAGTTAAAGCCTAGTAGTGGAGAACTACCGTAGAGCTTGTTGAGACTTGGGATGCATATTTGTTCTCTCTAAGGTCTAGATATTTTCTGGTAAAATGTTTGAGCAACAAGGAAGACAGTGTAGAGTCTTATAATACTTGCAATATGTTTTTATGTGATTCTTGCTGTACCGGTTTATACTTGTGTTTGCTTCAAACAACCTTGCTAGCCTAAACTCTGTACTGAGAGGGAATGCTTCTCGTGCATCCAAAACTTGAGCCAAAACCCATGCCATTTGTGTCCACCATACCTACCTACTATGTGGTATTTCCTGCCATTCCAAGTAAATATTTCATGTGCTACCTTTAAACTATTCAAAACTTTATTACTCCTTATTTGTGTCAATGTTTTATAGCTCATGAGGAAGTATGTGGTGTTTTATCTTTCAATCTTGTCATTTACTTCTGACAGACTTTCACCTGGACTAGTGGCATATACATCCGCTTATCCAATAATTTGCAAAAAGAGCTGGCAACGGGGTGCCCAGCCCCAATTAATTACAACTTTCATTAATAATTCTCTTCACATGTTTTGCCCTGATTTATCAGTAAGCAACTTAATTTTGCAATAGACACTCCTCCATGGTATGTGAATGTTGGAAGGCACCCGAGGATTCGGTTAGCCATGGCTTGTGTAAGCAAAAGGTTGGGAGGAGTGTCATCTATAAAGAAACTAAAATACATGTGTAAACAAAAGAGAAGAGGGATGATCTACCTTGCTGGTAGAGATAACGTCCTTCATGGGAGCCGCTCTTTGAAAGTCTGGTTGACAAGGGGGTTAGAGTGCCCACTACCATTCGTTGACAACAACAAACACCTCTCAAATACTTATTTTGTGCTCTCTATATGCTTTCGAAAACTTAAAAAGCTCTAGCACATGATTTAATCCCTGCTTCCCTCTGCGAAGGGCCTATCTTTTACTTTATGTTGAGTCAGTTTACCTACTCCTTTCTATCTTAGAAGCAAACACTTGTGTCAACTTTGTGTGCATTGATTCTTACATATTTACTTATTGCACTTGTTATATTGCTTTATGTTGACAACTATCCATGAGATATACATGTTACAAGTTGAAAGCAAATGCTGAAACTTAATCATCCTTTGTGTTGCTTCAATGCCTTTTACTTTGAATCTATTGCTTTATGAGTTACCTCTTATGCAAAACTTTTTGATGCTTGTCTTGAAAGTACTATTCATGAAAAGTTTTTGCTTATATGATTCATTGTTTACTCTTTATCTATTTGTTAGCAAACTATAGATCATTGCTTTGAGTCACTTCATTCATGACATGAGCCTTGCAATATATTGATCAAGATTGTGTGAAAGCATGTCTCCTCAGAAATTATTTGTTGTTATCGTTTTACCTACTCGAGGACGAGTAGAACTAAGCTTGGGGATGCTTGATACGTCTCCAACGTATCCATAATTTCTGCTGTTCCATGCTTATATTATACCATTTGCTACATGTTTTATATACACTTCGTATCACTTTTATGCATTTTCTGGGACTAACCTATTAACAAGATGCCACAGTGCCAGTTCCCTGTTTTCTGCTGTTTTTGGTTTCAGAAAGTTACTTCTGGAAATATTCTCGGAATTGCACGAAACAAAAGGCCAGTCCCTATTTTTCCAGCACGTACACGGAGTCCGAAGGAGAGACGAAGGGAGCCACGAGGTGGCCAAACCACACCCAGGCTTTGAGTCACTTCATTCATGACATGAGCCTTGCAATATATTGATCAAGATTCTGTGAAAGCATGTCTCCTCAGAAATTATTTGTTGTTATCGTTTTACCTACTCGAGGACGAGTAGAACTAAGCTTGGGGATGCTTGATACGTCTCCAACGTATCCATAATTTCTGCTGTTCCATGCTTATATTATACCATTTGCTACATGTTTTATATACACTTCGTATCACTTTTATGCATTTTCTGGGACTAACCTATTAACAAGATGCCACAGTGCCAGTCCCTGTTTTCTGCTGTTTTTGGTTTCAGAAAGTTACTTCTGGAAATATTCTCGGAATTGCACGAAACAAAAGGCCAGGTCCCTATTTTTCCAGCACGTACACGGAGTCCGAAGGAGACACGAAGGGGAGCCACGAGGTGGCCAAACCACACCAGGCTGAATATTATATTATCATGTCTATGTCATTTGTGATCTTGCATGCTCTCCGTTACTTGTTGAAGCCTTGGCCACGTGAATACTTGTAACTCCAAGAGGGGGTATTTATGCATGATAGTTGGGTTCAACCTCTATTTAACCTGGGATAGTGACAGCAAGTTCTAAGGTTGTAGATGTGTTGTTGCCACTAGGGGTAAAACAGCAATGCTTTATTCAAGGATGAATGTATTGTTTACATTACGCACATTACTTAATGCAATTGTCTGTTGCTTGCAACTTAATACTGGAAGGGGTACGGATGTTAACCGGAAAGTGGACTATTTAGGCATAGATGCATGCTGGATAGCGGTCTATGTACTTTGTCGTAATGCCCAAATGAATCTCATAGTAGACACCACAGCTCACACATGCATGTTATATGCACTTATCAATTGTCAATTGCCCAGCTGTAATTCGTTTACCCAGCATGTTAGTTATCTTATTGGAGAGACACCACTAGTGAACTGTGGACCCCGGTCCATTCTTTTACATCTGAAATACAATCTACTGCAATCATTGTTCTCTACTGTTTTATGCAAACAAACATCATCTTCCATTCGATACGTTTAACCATTTGTTTTCAGCAAGCCGGTGAGATTGACAACCTCACTGTTAAGTTGGAGCAAAGTAATTTGGTTGTGTTGTGCAGGTTCCACGTTGGCACCGGAATCCCTGGTGTTGCGCCGCACTACACTCCTTCACCAACACCTTCGAAGCAAACCTCGTTTTCCTGCTGGATCGATTAAACCTTGGTTTCATACTGAGGGAAAACTTACTGCTGCACTCATCATACCTTCCTCTTAGGGTTCCCAACTGACGTGTGACGTACAAGCATTGTTTCTGGCACTATTGCCGGGGAGATATTCCCTCATCAACTTAGAGCCACCACATCTCCTTATCACCCTCAAACAAGTGGACAAGTTGAACTAAGTAATAGGGAAATTAAACTCATTTTGGAAAAGACAGTGAATAAGTCTAGGTCTGACTGGCCACTTAAAATTAATGATGCGTTGTGGGCTTATAGAACTGCTTTTAAGAATCCAATGGGAATGTCTCCTTATAAAATGGTTTATGGAAAAGCTTGTCATTTACCTGTGGAACTAGAACATAAAGCTAGATGGGCTATTAAACAATTAAACTTTGATTTTAAAACTACGGGAGAGAAGAGAATTCTTGATTTAAACCTACTAGATGAATGGAGAAATGAACTTATGAAAGTGCCAAATTGTTTAAAGAGAAACTTAAGATTTGGCATGACAAGAAAATTAAAAGGAAAAAATTTAAAGTAGGTGATCAAGTTCTACTATACAACTCTCGTTTCAAGTTTTCTGCAGGGAAGTTGGCTTCAAATGGCAGGGACCATTAGTGATACAGGAGGTATACCGTTCAGGAGCTATCCGTCTTCACGGTGATATGAAAGGTAAACCTCATGTAGTCAATGGACAACGCCTTAAACATTATATTGCAGGAAGGAGCTTCATCGGAAAGGTGGAGGAGTTGAATTTAAAGACACCGGAGGAGGTAATTGCGAAAATCAGTTTTAGAAACCAAAATCAATAATAGGTAACTTTTGTATTGGAAAGTTTCTCGGAATTGCACCAAATTTTACGGGAGTCATTTTTTATGGAAATTAACATGTGGGACAAGAAACTTGGAAGGAACGGAGCCCGAGGAGGAAAAGGGGGGTCCCACGCGGCTAGATTCTTTGGCCACGTGGGCCCACTCCTTTTGCCCCTCGGAGTCCCGTTTCGTCTCGTTTTCGTCTCCGACGCTTCGTCTTGACCTAAAAGTCATCAATATAACCCCTTTTCGTTGATCTAATCTCGCACCGAGCGTTCTCGAGCGATCTTTGCTTTTGCTGTTTCTGTCTATCAGGTTTAGCCATGTCTTGCTCCGGATCCAACCATGAGGGGGAGAGCGTCCCCAATGGAGGTGTCGTGAACCGCTACCTCAACTCCGTGATGGCTCCACCGAAGGCCGTGACCTTCAAGGAGGGTGTGCTGCTCGTGGAGGAGGTGAAGGCTCCCAAGGCCACCGGTACGGTGGAAGAAAGGCTGAATGATCTGGAAGACAAGACCTTCAGGTATGGCACTGTGGTTTACCGCAGCCTTGATGCTCATCACTTCATGAACCTGGAGCTGGAGAAGAAGGTTGAAGAGTACAAGGGGAGGCTCGAAGAATTAGAGGAAAGATACAAGGACGTCATCGAGAAGACGGAGAAGATCCAATGCTTTATGTGGGATGTAGAGAACCAGAACTGCGATATGAAGAACGCTTCAAGAGAATTGCAGCAGCTGCCACCCTCAGGTATAATGATCCACCTACATCTTTCCGTGATGGAAGGCTTTCCCATGGAAGATGGCGGAATGGAAGGAGGAATATGAGAAAGAAGAGGCTGCAGCAGAGGAGGCTCTAGCAAAACGTCAAGCTTGGGGGAGTTCACCTAGCCTTTATCTTTACTAGTTTATCATATCTATCTAGTCATGGTGTGTTTTGCTTTTATCGTTTAGTTATCAATCTCTTTTAGGCTTGTGTGAGCTCATGGAGCATTATCATGTATCCCTATCTTGTGGTTTATCAATGAATATTAAAGTATGGTGTCATCCATGATTCTCTTGTTTGGAGATTATGGGTAACACTCATGCAAATGGCGTGGCATATTTAGAGGTTTCAGTCACATCTTGCCTTGAATTTAATTAACTTGAGTGTGTTGGACAATTGTAGAATTATCCCATTATAAAATAAGTAAAGAGAATAAGTCAATATGACTTGAAAACTAATAGTTTAAGGTTGAGATATAGTCTTGTAGGATAAAAAGTTAGGAAGGGTTAATGAAAAGGATATGAACACTCTTGTTAGAATCTAGTATCTTTTGAGCAAATTAATGAATCATGGATATTTCAATACTTATGCTCTTGGAAAGTGAATGAAAAGGAAGGCACCTGAATTCAGTTAGCCATGGAAAGTGTAAGATAAAGGTTGTGTTGAGCAAGAACTTGATTGAAATATCCATGACTAAAGTTTGCACTAGTTACTAGTGAAGCAAGATTGTAAACAATTTATATCTATCTTTTCATTTGTCTTCTTTAAACTTGTTATCCAATGAGAGTTTATCTTGTCTTTAAATTTCAGCAAAGTATAAAATATTATAATGCTTGCCATAAAGAGCAAAAGCATGTGAAAAAGAGTATGATTCAATTGTCCAACATACAATGGTTATTTGCTTTCAAAAGTAAGGGGTGATTGCTAGAGCTTCTACTTATGTTGCCCTCATGTGTATGAGTTTTAGTTCATTAATCTTACATTGCAACTGAATATGATGATGATACAATGCTCGTATTTATTTATCAACCATAAGTCCATTGATGCATGTAATGATCTATGTCCTTACTTACTCGAGGACGAGTAAAGGTTTAAGCTTGGGGGAGTTGATACGTGCATTTTATATCATCATTTATACAACTTTTAGTATCTATTAGAATGTTATTTGCATTGTTATATCATTATTTTTACATGTTTTAGATGATTTATGGGACTTTCTTACAAAGTCCCTATTTTTGGTATTTAATTTCTGGGAGGCAGAAAACCTCCTTTTTCTTGTTTTTAATGTTTCAGGAGCTACAGACCCAAATAATAAAAGGAAAATTACACAGCTGGTTTTTCGTCGAGAGAAAGGCAGAGGGAAGAAGACCGAAGAGGGGAGAGCCACGAGGCCCAAAAGGGGTGGGCCCACGCGGCCAAAACCTGGCCGCGTGGGACCCACAAACGGAGCCTCGGGCACTTCGCCTGGGGCTTTTTACACGCCTTCGTCCTCCCGAAAAGTTACGCCCTAATTTTTCCAAGTCCATCCGAGGCCGCGGCGGCGGCGAAACTCCTGATTCCCTCCGAGGGGGGTCAGATCCTGCTACTCCGGAGCTCCGGAGAGGGGGAAATCATCGTCATCGTCATCACCTCTCCTCCTTGGCGTGGGAGGAGGCCTCTACATCATCACCATCACCAAGACCAGCACCATCTCCATCATCATCTCCGTGATCCACTCCGTTCCCCTCGTAGTTTGAGAGTTGCTATACCCTAGATACTTGTCTTGTGCTCTATTCATGTTTGTGATGAGTACTTGTCATTATTTGGAGGTGAAGTTATATTTTCAGATTGTGTTGTACCACTTATGCCACTGAATATCATCATGTTTGCACGTTGTGAGTAGTTCCCGTATGTTCCTGAGGGCATAGGATGAATTGGCAATGATTTATATATGACATGTGTTGGTATTTTGTCAAGTGTTTATCTTTCATGTGATTCTATGATGGTGTTGTGCGAACGTCAACTGCACAACACTTCACCTTATGGGCTCATAGGAGAACACCGTAGTGTAATGAATTGAGGGAGACTTCGGGGGACACGTAAACCCATGACCGAGTCATGAAGTTGCATTATGAGGGCATTAGTATCGGGGACCTTAGAGTGTAATGCTATGGTGGGACTTTTGTCTTAATAATTCTTGTGCAGTCATTTACTTGGCCACATGATCCATCAATGAAGAAATGGTCAGGTGGAGTCACTGGGCTCTTCCACCTGAAGTTGTAGGTCCACAACCAATGGAAGAGGAGCATCCTAATGATGCTATGCAAGACCTCATGCAGGCCATCGAGGCAGAGGAAATTCAACCTGTTGGGCAGCCTGATGAACCAAACAATAGTAGCCTGACTGCTGCAAGTTCTGAATCTGATGGTGTTGGCTCAGTGAATGGTGATCCCCAGCCCAATATCATTGAGGAAGTTGAGCAAGGTTTGTAGCAGAACATTGCTCCGATTGGTGAAGTTGATGCTATGAAAAATGTAAATGAGGTTGCTATTGGCAATGCTATTGTTAATGGAAATGCAGTGCATAACAATGATGTTGTTTTACCTGACGCTGAGCTTTTTCAAGCCCAAGAGAATGTCCAGCAAGCTCCTACAGATTTCATGAAAAATAATGGTGCTAGTGGCTCGGGTACTGCCAGTAATTCTGAGAACTCCAATCTGGGTGATGGGCTTGCAAACATTATGTCATCCTACTCTGATTCTGAAGTCGACATAATTGATATGATGGACAGTAATGAACAGGTTCAGCTACAGGAACAAAACAATAGTTTAATTCCAGATGACTATAATTTCCAAGAGGTCTCTCCAGAACTGGCTCACATTCAGCGGGATGATCCAGACTTTCACTTTCCCGGTGGAGAAGAATGATCTACCATCCTTTGTGGTCTCTGAAGAAGGAATTAACCTTTGGGAAAATATTTTGCTCCAAAAGCCCATGGCTCAAGTGGCAATCTCTCTGTACCCGTAAGTTGGTTTAACTTCATCATCATGATGCTCCTTACTCCTGAAAAATTTGAATGGACAAGAAGCTTTCTTAAATCTCCTCTTTGGAATCTCGTGAAAAATGGAGATAATGATTTTCAGTCTTTTGACTTCTCTATACCTGAATCATGTGTTCTTGACCATGCACCAAACTGTAAATTGCTGGATATACAGGAAGGGGAGACAGATGCAATGAAAAGCACACTGCTGAACAAGGATGCAGCAAGCAAGGAATTGGAGCCTAATGAGAACATAGAGGAGATCAAACGGAAAAGAAGGGGCAAAGTCCCTCTGGTGGAATCTGAGGTACGAAGAAGCCCTAGAATACAAGAAATTAAAAAAGGATTTAAAAACAGTCCTTGTCCTGATGAATCATGCTTGCCTTGTCATGCAAAACCTCCAGTCATTAATAGTAAATTAGTGAGAAACCTCGCTTCTTCTTTTTGCAAGGTGGCTGGTGAGGACCTCGAGGAAAGGCTCACCAAGAAGGGGAGGAAAAATGCTGAAGAAAAGGCACCTGCGCCACAAAAGAAGATGGATAAAAAGGACCAAGCCTCGGGAAAAGGAAAGAAACCTGCGGCTGGAAAGGGAAAATAAATCACACTTCCAACCATTTCTCCTGCAGTCGCCACCATGCTCCCTCACCCCTTCTCTCATTCTACATCTTTCTTTTCGTGGATCAAGAGTTGATTGTGTTATGTATAATTCACTCATACAAATAATAAATCATAACACATAATCTATTATTTGTCAAATAGTTCTTGATGAAAATTCAGAACATCCATCATAATACAAATACACATTTACGGTTCTTTCTTAAGTCAATCTATTTCTTTATTCATTATGTTACTCCTTCCATTTTATTTACGTCATATTCTGGATTTTTCCAAAGTCGAACTTTTGAAGTTTGATCAAATATATACGAAACCAAATATATCAATTTATATTATATATGTTTATATATTTTCTATATATTTGGTCAAACTTTATAAAATTTAACTTTGACTAAATTCAAAACGCAATGTAAAATTGTGAACGGGGGAGTAGTTTTTACTAATACTTGGACTACTACATATAATTTTCCCTTGCTGTAAACTAATGTGAGTTGTGATTTTTATCCACTCTTATGAATAATTAGGCGGTCTGGTGTGATTTTGGTTGAGGTGTACAATACATTTGGTCTCTCCCTTTCTCCGATTTCTGATTCAATTTATTTCCACACCTGTTCTTTTTGTCTAACTTTGGTTCTTGCTTTCGACTGAGGCACTCTTTAGTATTTGTAGCTCTTTTTGGTTGTTTATTGGTGGAGATGATGAAGGGCGGATTTTGAATCCGCTGCGGTTCCTTTTGTCCCCTCTAGGTTACTTTGTTCAGCTTTGGCACTTTCTTTTCAATATTTTTTTTCGCTTCTGATCGGTCATTTGCGTTTGTTTTTTTCGTGTGGTTCTACATGGACGAGGAGATCGCCGTGGCGTAGGGCAAGGGCGGGGGCACGGCATTCTGGTGCCAGTGCAAGCATATCCCGGCCTGATGAAAACTTCAGTTCACCTCAGCTCAGTTCAGTTCAACCGTTGCTGTAGAAGATCAGCGTCCCTCTCCGTATTAATTTTGCGATTTTTCACCTAACTGTACACAATTATGTACACGAATCTGAAACACTCGAGCGATGGTAATACTTACTCTTCCTCGAGTGTTGCACCCTTTATTTAAAATACATTTTGGATGTACTTTGAAATTTGAAAAAATGTTCACGCATATATCTTAACATGCTATATGTTCAAAAAGTCGTTTCACGAAAAGCTGACATTTTTTGTGTGTTGTGTAAAAAAGACAAAATTTGGTGCTAAAATAAGTCTATTCACGAGACTTTTTTTGTCTTTTTTACACAGGGCATAAAACATATCGGTTTTCACTTAAACGACTTTGTGAACTCATAGAATGTGAGACTGCGAAATTTTATTTTAGATTTTTTCGACATTTTAAAATATGTTTTTCAAATAGTGCACCTAGGTGCCAAAGTGAATTTCCGCTTCTTATGTACATTTTCTAGTCTTTGATTTCTTGAATGTATTCAAAATCACGCAAGTAGGCAGCTGGTCAAATTCAGATCAGTGGTATGGTAAATTGGTAATGCATGATTGGAAGTTGTGGTGCACCAAACATACACGGCGAAAGGTGATCGGAGACTGACTGCCGCTTCCTGGAAATTCCAGCGTTTCTACCGTCGTCAAATCTGTCACAGTCAATCACTAGTTAGTTCCAAATCCTGGACGTCTCCTGAAAATTCTATGATCAAACCTTTTTAGCTTGGTCACCGTAGTCGAATTGGCTAATTGGTTTATTCAGAGCAGAGGTTATACTGAACGTTTGAACCACTCCGCGCACTAGCAGCCCACCACCAGCAGCGCCGCACGTCAGAACCGCGCGACAACCCACTCACACCGGCGGCGACCACCTTCTCCGCGGTCCCCGGAGATGGAAGCGGCGGCGGCTCCGGCGAGGGCCGCGGGGCCCACGAGGCTGGCGTACTTCGACGACATGTTGGCCGTCCGCTCCACCGCCACCGTCCTCTCCGACTCCCTGCACCAGGTTCTCTCCCCCTCCCCTGTTCATCTCCACACAGTCAAACCAGCACACACGCACACGAGCTTGAACGAGCCGCCGTAAGTTCCAGAACCCTAGACCCTGACCAGGCTCCGACTGGTTCCCACATCGCAGGAGGAGGGCGGCCGGCGGGCGCTGGTGCTGGACGCCACCATCTTCCACCCGCAGGGCGGCGGCCAGCCGGTCGACACCGGGGTCATCTCCTCCGCCGCCGGCGCCGCCAGGTTCCTCGTCGAGGATGTGCGCGCCAAGGACGGGGTGGTGAGCACCGCGATCCGGGAAAGGGGAACGCAGACTTGTGCGAAAGATTGGGCTGATTTTATTTCTTGCCGTGTTGATGCCTAGGTGTTCCACTACGGGCGATTCGAGGATGCTGCTGGAGACGGATGCAGACCAGAGCTCAGCGGAGGGCAGAGCGTGACCTTGGAAATCGACGCCGGACGGCGCAGCCTGAACTCCAGGTATGGAGCATGGGCGATGTAAACCATTCATCATTCATGATCTTTTTTGTGTTAGCAATTCGACGTCGGAGTAAATTGGGCAGTAGTCGCTAACCAAATCAGCACCATTTAACTATGTTTTTGTCTTCCTCTGTAAATTTTAAGGATGTTTTTTTTTACGAGAAAATTTTAAGGATGTTAATTGTGCATATTTCGTGACTGTTAATTGTGCTAAACCAGTAAACCTGCAATGCTGCAGGCTTCACTCTGCAGGGCATTTGCTGGACAGTTGCATGACCAATCTTGGCCTTCATCTGGAACCTGGGAAAGGATACCATTTTCCTGATGGGTATGAGTGTATAATGATTACTTGCTTTCCGATTCTTTACTTCTGTGTCCAGCTTCTATGTAGGTTTTCTCAACTCGGTATAAGCACTCCTGCTCCAGTTTTAACTATTTTTGTTGGAGTTGAGTTATTGAGTACATCGTGGCTTTTGTTCGTTGCAGGCCTTCCGTTGAGTATAAAGGAGTTGTTCCAGCAGACCAACTGCAGGATAAGAAAATTCAGTTGGAAAAACAGGCAAATGAACTGATCTCGAAAGGAGCCAAGGTATAACCCAAGAAAACTCAACACATAGGATTTCGTAACTTGGTATACTTAATTGTTTGCCATCGATGCAGGTTTTGGTCTCTGTTTTTCCTTACGAGGAGGCAGCTAAATTATGTGGAGGTGCTCTGCCAAACTACATTTCACAAGTTAGTTCTGCACTCCTCTTAGATTGATTTGTCTTCCTTGCATTCAATGCACAGTCAGCCAACATCATGGATGGTTCTTGTATATTTGGATGGTTTCTCATATGTAATATTCCCATTTTAGTTCCCTTTCAAACATTACAGAAATACTCCCTTGGTTCCGTGCTAGTTGTTGTTTTGTACATCGACAGTCTCTAAAATGTAATTTTGACCACTAATTTCTATTGGAATGTATGTATTTATGACATCTCATAAAATTATATGTTGTGAAAGTACTTTTAGCAAATTCTGCACATATGATTTTCAGTTTTCCAGTTAAAATATTTTAAAAGATATTGATTATGAAAGTTCTGAATGTTTGACCTTCTCTATGTGCAAGGAACTGGAGGGAGTATATCATATCTCTAGATTTTATTGACATGCATTTGTTTGATACTACCAATGAAATCAATGCGAAAGCATGTGTAATTGCATATAACATAGGCAGAGTGTTATAGCCCACACTGAATTATGAAATAAATAAAATCAACAAAATAGCTATTTTCTGGAATAATTCAAGTGTATATTATTTGTTTGGAGTTTTATGCAGTGTTAATAGCATCAATCATACTTTATTTATAGAGTCCATTAGTAAATCCCACCTTACAGTTTTGTGTTTCCCTAACTCCTATTCTTCCATGAATTAAATAAAAAAATCATGGCCTAATGCTTCTATTACAGGATAGCACACCCCGCATTGTGAAATTTGGTGATTATCCTGGCTGTCCTTGTGGAGGCACTCATGTAGCCGATGTTGCAGACATTGGCCATCTAAAGGTAAATTTTCGGGCCTGTCCAAATTTTGAGAAAACTTAGCAGCAAGTCGTGATAGTACCCAGCGCCACTGAGACGAGAACACCTGAGTGGCTTCTGTGAGGATGAAAATGGTTTTATATCAAAACCTGAATGTTGCTGTTCGCTGGGATCACACTGATCTTGAGAAATATTCATGAAAACTGGACATTCGGAAGAGTTTAAGCTGTCACATTGATGCTGCCAGTCCATGTATGATTGATCTTATCTCTGGTTACCTGTCCTCCACTATTTTTGTCCAAGTCTTAGTGTTGGTATAGAGTATAAGCAACATGCTGCTACTTGCATTTCCAAGGACTTGTATGTAACAGGTTAGTGTGCCGAGTTGGTTTCGTAGGAGATTTCATGGCCAGAATGATAGTTAATGACACTGTGCGCCGTATTAGTAAACCATGAAGTCCAACTCTGATACGTTTGATAAAATCCAGGCCATAGACACATACAAGGAGCATTGTCCGAAATGAGTAGTATAATAATACGGTACCAGCAGCTTATACATCACAACTGTTTGGTAAGAGGAAGTAAAATTATCTGGGCTTAGTTTAGGTACTGAACTAAAGCAACAGAAGGGTATAGACATTCAATTGTGTAGGAGACAAATAGGAAGTTACTGAACAGAAACTACATTCACTGTGATACTTGTTTGCACATGATTCGCTGATTATTTGCTTTGTCCTGCATCTCTTATATCTTGGAGGTTGATCTTATCTTCCATGCTTCTTCAGGTCACTGGTATCCGAGTCAAGAAAGGTGTGACTAAAGTCTCCTACAGCATCAGCCCATAATTTTTTCCTGCGCATCCCTTGCGACTAGAATTCGCCAGAGAAGTGAAAGGATAATTAATCATTGTTCAGTAAATGTTGCTTCGATGCTACCACACTTGATATCCGGAGAACAAATAGATGATGACATATAATATTTGGAAAGGTACTAGTTCTACATATGCTGATTTGCGGCGTGTGTTCAGGTGTTCACCTGGCCTGTCCTAATTCACTGAGATGTATGTTCTGACTCTCCAAGTCTTATGTACGTGTGAAAAATACCATTAGATTATGCTTTATTGAACCGGGGTTGTGAGGGAGAGGTGTAGTGCTTGTCACAACTCCCGAGTCCTGAAGGTCACACCATCTAGATTCTAGGAATAATTCTCCAGGATAACATAGAGTACTATTTGTATTTCATTTTCTAGGAACCATTTTTTGGTCTCAAGCTTCTTTAGAAAATTGGGGCTACGAATGGTAAATGAACCCTAGTTCAGCTATTTGCAAGTGTAGAACAAAAATTACATAAAGAAATAAAATTACCACTTCAATTAATATAACAAGTCACGCAAAAGAACAAATCCAGAAATGAATGAATTGCTATTCTTCTGTACAGATATACAAATGAGGTGACAACAATATGTTACAATAATTGTCTGTTGATACAA
Source organism: Poa pratensis (assembly GCA_947311845.1). Taxonomy (NCBI): domain Eukaryota; kingdom Viridiplantae; phylum Streptophyta; class Magnoliopsida; order Poales; family Poaceae; genus Poa; species Poa pratensis. The sequence goes on along the minus strand of CAMZMU010000038.1, from coordinate 78,733,264 downwards.
ATGAATGGTGTTGTGTTTCTACAACAAAGAAAAGATGATTAATTACAGCAAATATCTACCTAACCTTGGTTAGATATGAACAGAGCCACTACCTGAATGAATGAAATGAATGAGTGAGTGCAAATGTGTACAAATGAATGAATGCAAATCACTACGCAATCAATTAGTCGACCGATCAGTTGGATGATCATCTGACGATGGCCCTCGAGTGCCTGAGGATCATGCTGAACGGCGTGGTCGCTGTCGGCCGCCGCCCTGGCCGACCACCGCTAGTCGCCACCACCACCTTCCCCGTGCTGTCCCTCTTGCACGACCTCCCGTCCACCTTCTGAATCGCGGCAGCAGGGGGAGTCACCGTCGTCGTGACCGTCGCCGTGGGAGACGCGGCCGCCCGTGCAAACGCCATCTGCAGCGTGTTTGGCTTGGGCGCCGTCGCCGGCCTGTTCTTGTTAAAGACGTTGCTGGCGACGCTGTTGGCGGCCCTCCGCCTGGTGACGGCGCCGTCGCCGTCGTGTTCCCCGCCGAGCACGCCGGGGAGGCTGGACTCGAGCAGCAGCACGGTGGCGCAGTGCTTGAGCACCTCGAGGTTCATCCTGGCATCGTCCAGGCTCCGGTGCGTCTGCTTCCCGATCCCGAAGTACGTGGCCAGGGTCGCCATCTTGAGGTCCCCGGCGCGGCGCCCGAACACCCGGCCGAGGACACCGAGGGAGTCGACGACCCCGGCGGGCTCCGGGGCCGGGCGGCCCGCTGCGGCGAAGGCGTCGCGGACGCGGTGGCAGTCGAAGCGGCGGATGTTGTGGCCCGCCCAGACGCGGCCGTCGAGGAGCGCGAAGATGTCGTCGGCGACGTCCGCGAAGGCCGGGGCCTCGGCGAAGGCGGCGGCGAGGGACGGGGAGGAGGAGAAGCGGCCGGAGACGGCGGAGAGGTCGTCGGGGCGGATGAAGGTGGAGTAGCTGGAGAGCTCGACGAGCCTGCGCGGGCAGACGAGGATGGCGCCGAACTCGAGGATGTTCCAGTGGCGGTCTGTGGAGGTGGCGGTGGGCGCCGCCGCCGTCTCCACGTCGAAGAACACCATCTCCGTCTTGGTCATCGTCATGGGTGCTACTACGTATGCACGGTGACGGTGTCTGGTCTTTGCTTTGCAGGTTGCAGCAGCTGGTTGGTTGGGTTCTTGACGATCGATCTCTCTAGCTAGCTAGCTAATTTCTGTCTGGGCTGTGATCTAGTTTTGACGGCGATCGATGGATGGATAATTCGGTATATATAAGATTTGACGGATGATCGATGGACGGGAGGTTAGAGAGGGAGGAGAATATTTGTTGTCTGTCAATGGAGGGTTGCTTGGTTTGGACGGCGAGTAGGTTGCTGTTTGGATGGGGAGGTGAGTCTTCCAACAGTGCAAGCAAGCAAGCGAAGCTTAGCTAGCTAGCTCCTCCCGGGGAAGAAAGGAAGGCGGACGAGGGCTAGTTACCTCGAGATCACAGTTACTACTCCTCGACGATTTGATCAAGAAAGATGCGTGCATGGCGGCGGCGCGCCGGCAGCTAGCAGCTAGCTTGCACGTATGTGGCGGAAGATTCCAAGTTTCACAAGCATGCAAATTGCCTGCAGTGCCAACGCGGTTTTCCCACAACTAGGAGGATACCCACCTACTATCATGACAGTTGATTTTGCATCCAACGAACCATATTATTCCAACTATTTTATGTGTTAAAAAACTAAAAAATATGTTAATGCGTGGTTTTAAATTTTTTTTTGTCAATGCATGCACAGAAAATTCATGTTAGTACATGAATCTAAAATTTAAATTACACAAATCCATCAATTATTGATAATGCATTGACATTTAAAGATTCGTTGATAAATTTGTTGCACGAATCTTGATGAAATGAAGGGTGTGGATAGTAGGTGGGTATCCTCTTAGTTGTGGTATTGCATTTTTGTAACCCTCTTCCTGTTAATGATTAGTTGTTGTTGTTGTTGCATGATTAGCAACATGTCAGAAGTTCTCCCTCCGTATCAAAATATAAGATGTTTTAGCCTTTTTCTGCACACATGAATCTTGCACAAAAACATGTCTAGATACATGTGTTCAGAATTTTTTTTAGAAAGTCTTATATTTTGATACGGAGGGAGTAGAAGTCTAGAGCACGCACGTCATGAAAGATCGATCAACAAATTAAACGACCAGCCTTTGAACATTTCAAACACCATATGTTTGTGTCTAACACTACTAGTTTCATTAGGCTTTTGCATGCGTGGGGATTCATGCATCGACGGATCGACCGCATGCAAGGAGAGGAAGATTAGGATGACTCCAACAGGGCGACGCATCGAGTCCGCGCGCATCCGTTCGTGTCCGCGAGGGCCAAAAACACGGCCCAACGGGGCGACGCAAACGGACCGCGGTCCGTTTTTTGGTCCGCCGCGACGCATCCCTGGCCCAAATTTGGGCCACCGATGCGTCGGCCCCGGACGCGAAACGGAGCTCTTTTGTGTCCTCCCCTAGTCCGCCCTTGGCCCGCAAATCAGACCATCCCCACCCCAATCTCCTCCTCCTCCGCCCCTCTCGCCGCCACCCGCCGTCGCACCCTCGATTTGGCACCGCAGGCCATTCCGGGGACGCCGTCACCGGAGCAGGTGCTTCCCCACCGTCACCGGTGATTCTTGCGGCCAGGAGCGTCCACAGCGCCCCGCGATAGACACGCCGCCCACAAGGTGTTCGGCCGTTCGCCCCGGCTACTCAGGTACGTCCCTCGGCCATGGATAGCTCGGATGAGTGGTTCTACAAGAACCACATCATGCAGCGCTCATCCTCGGACGATTCCTCCGACGATGATGACAGTGACGGCCTGGTTGCCACCCTCATCGTCAACGAGTACATAGAGAGGATGCGACCGGTGTTCCTTGGCTCCTTGTCGGGCCGTTCTCCTGCTCTTGACCGGAACCGGCGAGCTGGCCAAATCCAGCTGTATGGGGACTACTTTCGTCCCCACAAGCCCACATACCCTCCCAAGGTTTTCCGGCGCCGTTTCCGGATGAGGAGGTCCTTGTTCAACCGCATCCGGGTGGGCGTGATGCATTTTGATGACTACTTCATGTGCAAGCCCGATGCATGTGGTATGAGGGGCTTCTCGTCGTACCAGAAGTGCACCGCCGCCATTCGCATGCTTGCGTATGGGATTGCCGGCGATCTTGTGGACGAGTATGTGCGCATGAGCGAGTCCACGTGCCTGGAAGCCATGTACAAGTTCTGCGCGGCCGTGGTGCAGGTGTTCGGGCCGGAGTACCTGCGGGAGCCCAATGCTGCCGACATGACTCGCCTCCTGGCAATCAACGAGTCAAGAGGCTTCCCTGGGATGCTCGGGAGCATAGACTGTATGCACTGGGAGTGGAGGAACTGCCCATTTGCTTGGCAGGGGCAGTACAAGGGCCATGTTGGGGCCTGCACGGTCATACTTGAGGCCGTGGCATCCCAGGACCTCTGGATTTGGCACTCGTTCTTTGGCATGGCCGGCTCGCACAATGACATCAATGTGCTCCAGCGGTCTCCGGTGTTCAATAGGCTCTCCAATGGCCTGGCACCCCAGGTGACCTTTGAGATCAATGGTAACCAATATGACAAGCCCTATTACCTTGCTGATGGGATCTACCCCACATGGACAACATTTGTCAAGACAATCTCCAATCCCAATGATGAGAAGAAGAAGAGGTTTGCCAAGGAGCAAGAGAGCGCAAGAAAGGATGTAGAGCGTGCATTCGGTGCTCTACAGTCCCGATGGGCTATTGTGCGCCATCCTGCTCGGACATGGGACAAGGACCAGCTGTGGGAGGTGATGACAGCGTGCGTGATCATGCACAACATGATCGTGGAGGACGAACGCGACGAGGGCTTGAATGATCAGGCATGGCAGTTCCGGGGTGAGTTGGTTCAGCCCCAGGGACCGTCCACATTTGCTCAGTTCCTCGACTTCCACCTTGACATTCGTGAGAAGGAGTCCCATGTTCGGCTCCAAAATGATTTGGTGGAACATGTCTGGCAGCACTACGGTAACCAGGGTGACCAGGGTGATCAGGGGCAGTAGTTCCATTTGATGAACTACTTGTCTTATTTATTTGGTTTGTAATGCATGAAACAATTTATTATTTCTGAAACTGTTTGTTTGTGTTTGTTTGAACTATTTGGATTGTAATAATAAGTACTTGATGAACTATTCGGATTGCTTTTATGAATTGTATTATTTGTGCTATTTGAGCTTATTTTATTGTGTTTGATAATTGCTCGAGTATATATGGCCAAAAAATGGTCAGAATGATCAAAAACCCTGGCCGTTTGTGGCCCACCTCCCCTATGTATCATTGAAAATGGCCCATATAAGGCCTGCTTACCTGGAAAAAAAACAGAGGGCGGACTCGATGCGTCGCCCCGTTGGGGGCAGTGGCCGAAAGGGGGCGGACGTGGGCCGGACATGGGTCCTTTTGGCGACGCAAACGGACCAAACGCGCGTCCGTTTGCGTCGCCCCGTTGGAGTCATCCTTACACACTAGCGTTTACCTTAATTGCACCGATTACTTTGAGACGACACTGACGCCACTTTGCGTCCGTGCGTGGGTCACCACTCCACGCACGCCCGATCGAAGCAGTTGATCAAGAATATTCCTTCTGGGTCGCTTGCTCTACAGGTACGTTCTTCTTCTCGGAGATCGATCGACCGACCGATGAGCCAGGCATGGTTTGCCAAACTCTGACGCCAGCTTCTCTGCTGGCTGCTGCAGCATGCAATCTCTTGTTGCTGCATTCTGTTTCAAATTCTCCTCCAGCCATTTTGCGTCAAGCCACTAACCAAAACCAGCAGGCAGCAGTCACCCGTACTAGAAAAAACAGTTGCGTCGGTCTTTTTTATTTTCCTTATCAGCACCGGCACCTGAATTGTTGCACGTGTTGAGAAAAAGTATCCCAAAAGGTACTACTACTAAATATCTATGCCATGGAAAGATGACCTCCAAGACCACAGCACCAAATCCAATCCAAAACTCAGACAGCAACGCTGGTCAGGTGGTCAATGAGACAAGTTGTGCGTACAAACGAAAACGTACTGCCCACCGGCTTATTGATCTCCAGATTAAGTAACACATCATGCTATGGTTCGCTTGATTCGAGCTAGCAGCGCGCGCGTCAAAATAATCGATTGAATGACTTTTCCGGCTTGTTTTCGATGGAAGATTTTTTTTTTTTTGAAATTTCGATGGAAGAATAGTTGACCACCCAAGAAAGAAAGGAACATAATTACCTCCCTAGTCCCTCCTGGAGCACGTCATTTTGGAGCTCGGGCTCTACGTATTGGGTTTTACACACTAGCTAGTAGGGTGTCTATTTGTTCAGATTTTTTTCAAACTTTCAGATGAAGATTTTGAATTTTGAAACAAAATCGGGCTCCATATAGCGAGGGGCGGAGCTAACGTTATAGCAAGGTGTCACAATTGACACCGATGGCTCATGAAATTCCTTTGTAAATAAGTGAAGGCTGCTACTTATTTCGGGGAAATGATACCAACGGAATAAAGATGACACCAGTGGTGTTCTCAGCTAGCTTCGCCCTTGCATATAGCCCAAACTCCATTTGTGGTTTCTACTCCCTCTTCCCCACATAGAAGAGGCAATTTATTTATTTTAGTGTCTAGGAAGCCACTGGAAAATTGAAAGTTTCAATCACTTTTATGCCCTAATGTTACAGTGCAGTTGCCACAAGTAAGAATCTCAATTGCAATTGCACCAAAACATAGGTGCATTTGAAAAGAGAAAAATATGTGGTTGCAACAGATACAAAACAAAATAACGAAAGTAATTCTAACAAAAAGTCAAATTCTAACTGCACCTACAAGTGCAACTGGAAAAAGATCTAACTGGTTTCATATACGATTCACAGAATATTCATTTTTTTTCAAACATGTTCATGTATGGGTCGTAGAGGTTTCATCCATTCGCTCATGTTCCACAAAGATTTAGCTTTTATTTCAATGTGTTCTAGAAGGGTCTGAAAGAGACTCATCAACTTTACACAAAGGTTTCACCAATTTCGCATGTATTGCAAACATTTCACCTTGGAGAGTAATTGGCGAATGTTCCAATAGTGCATCATTGGCGCTGTTGTTGCCTCTGAGCCCGCTAACATCAACGCGAGAGCATGCTGTGCAACCTGTGTTGGCCGCCTCCGTTGTTTCATGCATAAGCGTGCGTGTGAGAGAGATGTGATAATATGCAAGATATTTGTGGACCGAAGAGATGCAAGTGCGTGAGGCATACAAAAAAAAAGTTTCTTCTAGTTTTTACTCAAATTTAAGAAACGTTATTGTGAGCCTCTCTTGTTAAAACCATATCCACCACACAAGATTCGATCTCCACTCCCCTTTGGCTCCGACCACTTTGCCGATATTGTGAGGAAGAAGGGGGAGGATTCGCGTATCTCATTCGATACATGAAATCTATTATGTTAGGTTTGCGTGTGGCGGTGTCGTCACTCAAGCGACATGACAATGTTATCTCGAATAAAAGCCCTCTAACTCCCATTTAATCTCAGTGACGCTGTGTTAGGCGCTGTCGAGGAAACAGTGAGATTTTTTCCTTGCCAGTCTTCATGGACGACGGATTGGTTCTCGTTCTTGCCTATTGGCGTTGCTCCATTGGCACTGTTTGCGACATCGTCTTCTTCAACAACCCATTCTTTCGAGCCTTTGCGAGTAAGGTCGTTGGTCTGATATGAGTATGATGATGCTACCACGATTGCCTGCATATATCGAGGTGGTGTGGCCTGCCGGTATGTTTGGCGCCACTGATAATATCTGTCCTACGCAGGGGGGACCCAAGAGAGAGACAAGGCAGGGACTACTTAGGTTGCTAATGGGCTAGGCAGGGTTGAGGGTTTTTGGTTAGACTTTTTTCTTGGCTTTTGATTTTGACTTATAAGACACAAAAACACCTAAATAGGTGCTTTTGGCTTTTCACTTTTAGCTTATGTCATAGGTCAACATAAGTCAAAGCTAAAAGCCAAAATCACCTATTTAGGTGCTGTTTGGCTTATAAGCCAAAGCCAACTAAAAAGCCTAACCAAACACCCTCAGAGCCTGAATATAGATGTAATTTTGCCTTCATTTTTTGGGCTTCCGTGCTACATCAATCCTAGCACGACCCTGGGTCCGCCCGTGGTACTTCACGCTGCAAGTGGGAGCGGTCCGTCCGCGGCGCCGCATCGCCAAGCCCACATGTCTATTTATGCGGGTGCCCGCGGTGCAAGTCTAAAAATTAGTGGAATATGCGGGCCGGCCCACGGTTGCCGCATCCCGCCGCATAAGGCAGCGAGTCAGCGACCAAACAGAGGCTCACTGGGAATCCCAGTCTGGGATTCGTCTTCTCCAGGTACGGGTGGTCGTCGGAGGTGATGGTGAGGAACGACGGCAGGTTTCGCAGGCGGAGCGGCAACGGGAAGCCCGGGAGGCGCACCTCCGCCCACGGGTCGGCCGCGGCGGCGACGGCCGGCCTCATGGAAGTCGTCGGTGCCTTCGGAGGCGGCAGGGCGGAGATCGACACCTCGGCGCCGTTCGATTCGGTGCGCGAGGCCGTCGACCGCTTCGGGGGCAGCGCCGCCTAGAGCTTCCACCTCGCCGCGGCTACTAGCTAATCTTGGCCTGATTTACCTTCTCCGTCGAGGAATCGTGCTCCTGCTCTGTAATGTAGAGTGTAGAGCACTTCTTCTGTATAGTACGTCCGTCGGAGTTAGGCGGACGCGGAGAGGCCCAGCCCGGAGACGATTGGCTGCTCGCCGTCCGGCCGGCGCCTCGAGGACACAGATCCGGGACTGACTTACTGCCAGCGTTGGCCACCGCTAGCACCTGCACCTGGGAAGAGAAAGACGCCATCGGGAAGGGAAGGAGGGGGTGAGCGCCGACGTCGATTAACGCTGGCGATATGGTGGTCGCCGAGGCCGGAGTGGCCGGCGGCGCTGGCGCTGGCGCTAGGTAAGGGGGAGGAGAGCCAGAGCGCGAGAGGAGGAAGAGATAGACTTCAACTCTAAACAGATACGCAACTACAGGCCAGTTTTTCATCTAGTAGCAGCAGACCAGCTAGCGATTGCAGCAGACGAGTCGGACAGAGCGGCGCGCACGGCGCCGCAAAATACTCGCTGCTCATACGCGGCTTGTACGCGGCACACCGTGTATGTCTTGCGGACATATATGGCACGTAGCGGCATACCGCGGTGCGTCCCGCTTGCACCGTGAGTGGTACTAGGTGAGTATTGCGGTGATTCAACGAGATTGGATCCTATGCATATATCTGCAAGAACTCTAGTGGGTGATTTTTTCGATGTTGTCCACTGCAAACCAGAGCTATGATGTGCAACGACGAAGTATTCGGCTACATTTTCAGCTTCGAGCCTTTTGATCCTGGTTGTATTTTCTCCTTTGTTTAAGGTTTTCCGTATTTGCCATTCAATTACCTTCTTATCTATTACATCTGTTACAAAATATAAGATGTTTTAGTAAAGTACAATAACAAACCAAACTGTTTTATGTTTAAAAAATCCATACTGTTTTATGTTTATTTCAGAATAGTTTATAACTTATTTTATTTTGTGTTTATTTCAGAAAAATAATACAGTACTACTAACTAGTAGCAAAAATTCCAAAACCTTATCCCAAGCTCGTCGTCTTCCTCCCCCCCCCTTCATATTTCTCCACACCCCGCTGCCACCCGCCCCGCCCCCAACCCCGATGGCTCTCACGACGCACCCGCCGGTCCGGCTCCAGGCGCGGCCTCCCGCCCTCGCCTCCGCATTCCACCTTCGCGGCGCGCCCCTTCCCCTCGCCGGCCTCCCGCCGCGCCGAGCCCGCCTCCGCCTCTGCCGCTGCGCCGGCGCCGGCGACGACGAGGGGAAGTCTCAGGCGCAGGCGCAGGCGAGGAGGGCGTACCCGTACGACGAGATCGAGCCGCGGTGGCAGGCGCACTGGGAGGAGAGCCGCACGTTCCGCACCTCGGACATCGGCGACGGCCTCGACACCTCTAAGCCCAAGTGCTACATCCTCGACATGTTCCCCTACCCCAGGTACCTAAGCGTCCCTCCTCCCCGCCGCGAAATCGCGATCGAATTGCTCGAGTTTACTGTATATGTGTCTGCTCCACCACAAATATGTGCTCGAATTGTGTAAGAATCGTGGTTATTATAGCGTTGGGCAGTTTCTGCTTACACCACCACGAAATTGTGCTCGAATTGTTTGAGCTTATCATGCCTTCATGTAGTGCCGTGTTGGCCTTGCAGTGGTGTGATTGGGTGTGCTTATCCTGAGTTCGTGCAGTAGTAATGTAGTATACGAGGTTGTAGTTTAGTTTCTTCTAGATAATGGAAGCACCATTCTCCTGGCCATTGCATCATGCGGTGCACACAGACAGTCCTGCAATTTAATTTCCCTGGATGCATAAACCATCCTGGATTGAATCCTACGTCCTGTGGTAGATACATTCTGATTCCTAGTTGACACGATTTCGTAAATTGCGATGCAGTGGGGCTGGGCTGCATGTTGGACACCCCCTCGGGTACACGGCCACCGACATTTTATCAAGGTTCAAGCGTATGAAAGGCTTCAATGTGTTGCATCCGATGGGATGGGATGCGTTTGGTCTTCCTGCCGAGCAGTACGCTATCCAGGTAATTTAAACCTTTTCCCAGGGTCTCGTCATCGAGCTTATTAGCCTCTGTAACTTTGCTGTGTTGCTATGATCTGAATGGTTTACTCTGTGCACAGACGGGAACCCACCCCAAGATTACAACTGCACTCAACATTGACCGCTTCCGCACACAGGTAATACCGTGATGCACTTCATGCTACACTGCATATTTTGCTCCTTAGGTCTAGTAGATGTTACATGTTTACTTTAGCAAGTCAAGTGTGATCTCATGCTCATTTCGGAATGCCAATTAGATACGCTTTGCGTCTTGGTTGTGGTTCTGCTGCCGATCTTGCATTTCCAGTAGGTCGCGTAAACAAAACAGAGCACTTCACATTGTCTGTATTAGCTCTGCTACTAAGTTAGGTGTGATACCTAAGCTACGTTGCAAATATGGCAATACTGTTTTTAGCCAAAGAAGATACTGGTCGTGGAATCATTGCAAGAGTGTTTTTAGTTAAATTGCAAGACTTATGAACAACTTATACAACTCTTTTTAGATGAGATCTTCCTGTGTGATATCTGTTGCTCGTAGGGTGCTTGTTTTGATTGGTCAGTATGAAATCATTGCTATTAGTTGTACCCTTGACATGCATTTCCCATGGCTCATGCCCGAAAGTTTTCCATGCACTAAAATCCTGTAGTTTGCAGCTAACTTTCTCCTTAATTTTAATTACCATGAACCAATGGATGGAATATTGGTATAAAGACGTGATTCTTACGGAAGCAAGTGTATTTTTTTCTGTGTGATACCTGACTACTAGCGGTTCATTAGGAAAATGCTTTCTTGGTTGCAGCTTAAATCATTAGGTTTTTCATACGATTGGGACCGTGAAATCTCCACAACAGAACCGACCTACTATAAATGGACGCAATGGATTTTTCTTCAGCTACTGAAAAGAGGGCTGGCTTACCAGGTCAGAGCTACTTATGCCCTTGTTTGTTGCATCTTTTGAGCTTCAAACATGTTTATCTTTTGATTTGACACTGTTCTTGTTTTGCATTTACTTTATTTTAAGTGACCATCTGCTTTGAACCATTCATTTTTAGGATTCTGTTTTATGTTCTTAGTGTTGTATCTGTGGTTTTCAATGATTTTTAGGCTGGCATTGATATCTTACAATCAGGCTGAGGTACCGGTTAATTGGTGCCCTGTACTTGGGACTGTTCTGGCGAATGAAGAAGTAATTGATGGTGTTAGTGAACGAGGTGGTTATCCTGTTATAAGAAAGGTATGCTGTAGAAACCGTGTAACTCATTCTGCTGTCAGTTTAGCTTATTGTTTTGATCTATGCTCTGCCATGTTAATGTACCTGTTGTGCGGCATCTATCTCCAAAAACAATATTACATTATCTACCTTATCTTCTGTTGTGTAGCCAATGCGCCAGTGGATGCTGAGGATAACATCTTATGCTGATCGACTTCTTGAAGATTTGGATGATCTCGACTGGCCTGAGAGCATAAAAGAAATGCAAAGAAATTGGATTGGGAGATCGGAAGGTGCTGAGCTTGAATTTTGCGCGGTTGACAAGGAGGGACATGATTTAGGCGCTAAATTGACAGTATATACAACAAGGCCTGACACGATTTTTGGTGCAACGTGTGTATTCTCTTTTTTTTATTGGTGCCGACTATCACAGTTTCTTGACCCAGATGGCAATATTGAATTGGATTTTGTTTTTCTGCTGCAGATATCTTGTTCTAGCACCTGAGCATGTTTCATTGCCATCTCTAACATCTGAGGGACAACGTGTTCATGTATGTTTCTTTTCTAATTTCTTGTCGTTTTATCAACTTAACATCATTCAACTTTAATATGGACTTCGGAAAAGCAGGTAGAGGAATACACAGAAGTTGCAGCAAGAAAGAGTGAACTTGAGAGAACTGAACTACAGAAGGAAAAAACCGGAGTTTTCAGTGGTTCTTATGCTAAGAACCCAGCAACCGGAGAGATCATACCAATTTGGGTAGCAGATTATGTCTTAGCAAGGTTTCTCAATTTATCTTTTGTCTTTTGTGTCATTCGATGTTGTGTTGTGCATCATCATTATCGTTATTGTGTTCTGAGTGGTTCTTAACATCTTTGCAGCTACGGCACTGGGGCTATCATGGCAGTGCCTGCGCATGATTCTCGTGACCACGAATTTGCCTTGAAATACAAGCTTCCAATCATTAAGGTTGTAAGTCCACCCAATGGCAATTGTGACCCTGAGGAGGCTTATGCTGGTGATGGTATCATGATAAACTCATCCAATTCTTCATCTGGATTAAATATCAATGGTTTGCTTTCGCAAGATGCTGCTCTAAAAGTTACTGATTGGGTAGGAAGTAATGGATTTGGAAAGAAAAAGGTGCACTATTTTTCTCACTTCATCATATAGCTTACTGCATTCGTGTTGAACTAATTGAGCAGACCCAACTACCAGGTAAACTACAAGCTTCGAGATTGGCTTTTTGCTAGACAACGCTATTGGGGAGAACCTTTCCCTTTGATTTACCTTGATGATACCAATGAAATGGTGCCTCTTTCAGAAAACGAGTTACCTTTAACTCTTCCTGAATTGGATGACTTCACCCCCACTGGTACTGGGGAGCCCCCTTTGACCAAAGCAACAGAATGGGTATGTGTTTACAACATTATTTTATTATGATGTCTTTATTTAATGCTAAGAACTTCTCTCCTTTTTCCTGGAAAAATCTTCTCTAGTTGTTGCATGTCTAGTTGATATCTACGTCGGTGGTGCCGAACACTCTGTCTTGCATAAAAGAAATTGCAAAGAAATTGAACAAATAGAAGAAGCTTGTGAAGTTAGAAAAAATAGAGGACAACAAATACAAAATAGTTAATCCCGATTCTACATTTTGTGAAGTTAAAACGATGCATGAGAAATATAATCGAAAATGGCTCGGAGAAACAGTCCCCCAAAAGTTCCATGTCAGTTGTACTGTTCTGCATCATTTTTATTTTGTATTTTTGAATGAGCAAGCTAGATGAATTGGATAATGTAAGGATTATTTGTTTGAAAAATATGAAGAAAACATGATAACTTGAGGGTTACGAGATCTAATGTAAGCTGATAGTAAATTTGCATGAACATTTGTATTGAGTTTCCTTTATTTTGCACATACATACTATTAAAGTGTTCTTTCTGCCTTTTCAGGTTAAAACCACTGACCATTTAACTGGGAAGCCTGCAACAAGAGAAACAAGCACCATGCCACAGTGGGCTGGTTCATGCTGGTAAATTCCGCCATGATGTAATTTCAGAGATTTATACTAAGTTAATGCTCCATAATTATCGGGAGAAATTCTGTTTTATAGTTGGAACTTGTGTTGTACACAGTTCGTAATCTGGCTCCAAAGCGAGTAAAGCTGTCCATGTTTGCTTAATATTGCAATTGCTAACACCATCGTTCAATGGACAAACCTCTTTTCCCTAGTTGTTGAGTATGCCCTTTTTGTGTTGTGTTTGTGATGTTTTTAAATGGTTATGCAGGTACTATTTGAGATTCATGGACCCAAAAAATTCCAGCACGTTAGTTGACAAGGCTAAAGAAAGGTACATCCTTCTTTCATATTTGATCTCTAATAAAGGATGCGTGTGTAACTTGTTTTTTTTATATCATGCAGTTATTGGGGTCCAGTTGATATCTACGTCGGTGGTGCCGAACACTCTGTCTTGCATTTGCTGTATGCAAGATTTTGGCATAAGGTTCTGTTTCTTTATACATAGAGCTCCTCTTCTATAATTGCATATTGTATTGAGACTGGGGGGAAGTTCATGACCTATCTTATGGAATCTATGTGTTTTGTGTAGCTTCATTTGTTGATATATCTTTGTTATCAGCTTACCACCTTCGCAATTGTATGAGATTTTGCTGATTGTGGTTTGGTTGTTCGTTTGTGCATGAAAACTAAAAGGATTCTTAGAAGTCTGAATCGGGTGTCCCTTCAGCTAACATAATGATAATGCACAGTAGAATTTCGACTCTGGTTAGCTAGATTCTGCTCATAGGATGTTTAGGCACCAACTCTTTCTGGTTCATCATTGGTATTTCTCCCTGCTTGTACTATCAATTATTGTCGCGTAGGCTTGTAGAACAAAAATCTAGCAGTATATGTTGGCTCTATGTTTCTTCTAACAAAATTATATCTCTAGGTTCTGTATGATATTGGCGTGGTCTCCACCAAAGAGCCCTTCAAATGCCTGATAAACCAAGGATTGATACTAGGAGAAGTAGGTGGAGCTACTTTCTTTCTGATATTCTATATCTTTGCCATGCATTTTTCTGTTCCTAAGGAATTGATGTCGTAAAAGGTTGAGTATACTGCATATAAAGACAACGAAGGCAGGTGGGTTTCTGCAGATTCAGACTCAAGCTTAATTGATTGTCACCAAGAAAAAGTATCAGCAGATAAGGTGTGCTCTAGTCCTTGTGTTCAGTTGGGGTGATAGCTGTTTTGAGATTTACATTTGCTTGCTTTTGTGTTCTTAGATCACAAAAGTTGGAGATCATTATGTGCTGAAGGATGATCCAAACATACGATTAAATGCCCGTGCCTACAAAATGAGTAAAAGTCGAGGAAATGTCATCAACCCTGATGACGTGGTTTCAGAATATGGTGCCGATTCTCTTCGCTTATATGAAATGTTCATGGGACCATTGAGGTACATCATTTTTTTCACTCAGAAAAGATACATCAATTTTTGCAGATGCAATAAACCATTTTTCAGAAAGTTAACAGAATATTTAATACATACAGAGATTCAAAAACATGGAGCACAGGTGGAATTGAAGGCGTGCATAGGTTTCTGGGTAGGACTTGGAGACTCGTAGTTGGCGCACCATTACCAGATGGATCATATAAAGATGGAACTATGGCAACTGATGACAAACCGACCTTTGAGCAACTTAAAGTTCTTCACAAATGCATAGCAAGGGTAAGGCACAGTTGTCACCAGGGTGAAATAAGATTTTTTTTTCGAGATTCGGTGTAATAACATTTTTTCTCTTATGCACCTAGAAATGAAAAGTATGCAACCTGTAGGGTTTATTAGAATCGCCTGTTTTAGAATTCTTACCATGTTTCATCTTCAAAGTGAAACGTAACTGAGGCATTTGGTTTGGTGTGGAAAAAATAATCTGTAAATTCGTTCCCTAACCCATACGACCTGTTGTTTCAAATATTTTGAAAATCATTATGATTCCAATATAGAGGTGAAGCAAATGGGACAAAGATTTACTGCTTTACTTCTGTGTCTGCTTTAAGACGGATTTTTTTGCACTTATAGATTTCCCTGATGTTACCATGGTCCTACACTATTTTGCTGATATTGTATTGTGAAAATATTCCTTTTTTTTGTGAAAATATTCAGTACCATCTTAGTGCCAAACCTTCAAGTCGTGCTGTTGTGATGATTACTTTTTTGACTCCTGACTACCATGAATTATCCCGTTTGTAGGTCTCAGAGGAAATTCAAGAAACAAGGTTTAACACTGCAATTTCTGCTATGATGGAATTTGTGAATGCTGCGTACAAGGTAAACTGAGGCATGATTTTTGCATGCACAATTGTATATATTGTGCACCCCTCCCCTCCCCTTTTGAAGGGTTAAGCTACCGTGATTCATATTACACATCCATTTTCTAGTCCCAAAGATGACAGACCACAGCTTTGTGTTGCATCAGTTACCTGCCGAAACACTAGTTCACTCTGCTGTACTGCGGTTATTCAAATCTGTGCAAGCTTATGTATGTAGTTTCCTGTAACGAGTCAAATGTGTATAACCGCACATTCACTTCAGTGCTGCAGTACTTCTTCATTCACGCGTTCAGGTCATACTTTGGTAAAGTATTAATGGGCACAAAATCTCAGATCTAGCATCAGTAAATTTCATAGGTTGTTTTTATCTGAGGCTATTCAGTGTAGGCACAAAAGGATCAAAAGATTGCTTGGTTTCACATAGTACCGGCAACAAAATGTTATACTATGCTTTTTAGCTTCTCTGGCTCTACACCGCACCTCATCTCTAGAAGAGTCTGATGTGATGCTCTCTTTCTGCACAGTGGGACACCCAACCGAAGTCTGTTATAGACTCCTTCATTCTGCTGATTGCGCCGTTTGCACCACACATGGCTGAGGAGCTTTGGTTTCGTCTTGGACACTCACAATCATTGGCCTACGAACAGTTTCCAGAGGTACGCTTTTGTAGGTCATTCCATTGCTGCCAAGTGTTCATACGTTGCAGATCCATTTGAGCTGAAAATTTAGTCAGAAAGATTTAACTGCTTTGATGAAAATATATGTACAAAAATAAAACTTCATAAATGCAGATAGTAGCAGGTACTGATGACTGACCTGAAGAGTACTCTTTATTAAGAGCATCTTCTGGATCACTAGTCTGATATATGCCTATGGCTTTTAAATTTCACCTGTGACTGAAATTGTGTTTCGTCGCATATATTCAGAAAATATTTGAACTGTTTCTTTCCTGCCAGGCAAAAGACGAGTACTTGAAGGAAACAGAGGTCGTACTTCCCGTACAAATCAATGGGAAGACCAGGGGTACAATCCTTGTTGACAAGGAGTGCTCCGCTGATGACGCGTTCCAGAAAGCAGCCTCGGATGAGAAACTCTCCAAATATTTGGACGGGAAGGGCATCAAAAAGAGAATTTATGTGCCTGGAAGGATCTTGAATGTTATACTGGATCAACAGAAGGCAAGGACCTGAGTATTGCTCAGTTTTTTCTGTCCAATCTTTCCCGGAGTTCTGGCAGAGTAGTTGATAGAGTCTAGAGACTATCAAGGCGCGACAAATCTGTAAATTTTCATGCTTTGTAACATTTGATGCTATTGACACACATCTTTGAATATAATTTTCACTTGTTGAAAAAAGTCATACAGTACAGAAGTTGTTGAAAAAACTGACACGCAGAGTAAAGTTTCAGATTGGGTGTAAATTTATTTTTGGAAACGATTGGGTGTAAATTCAAGGGTCATACACCCTTATAGAACAACAATTGTTTATACAGTCTGAAAGATTCAGAGTTGTCTATGCATCTGTTTGGAATGAGCAAGACATTTATAGCACAAGAAATGTTTATACATTCAATTTCTGAATGAACCAAGAAGGTAAGAGGAGCATAGATCTGAAAGAACAAGCCATTAATAGCACCAGATGCTTGTCCATTCAACAACAATACATGGCCTTGTTGCAAAATCCAAAAGGAGCTTCTTCACTGCCGGCACCAGGTCATAAATATTATTATTAGGTACTGAATGAAGGAAGGAAGCTTCAGGGC
This sequence comes from Poa pratensis, assembly GCA_947311845.1. Classification (NCBI taxonomy): domain Eukaryota; kingdom Viridiplantae; phylum Streptophyta; class Magnoliopsida; order Poales; family Poaceae; genus Poa; species Poa pratensis. Next base: position 78,716,239 of record CAMZMU010000038.1, on the reverse strand, counting down.
GTCAAGACATCCCTAGCATCGTCGAGTGGAGTGTCATTCCAGACGGATTCAAATCAGCACCTGAGCTGCAATATGCCCTGAACCCATCCGATCCTCCTTCAGGATTACCTGCGCTGCAATAGTAGTACAGCAAAGCCAGAGCCGCGGTGTGTTGTCCCGTCTCTTGGAAGAAGAAGAAGAAGAAGAAGAAGAAAGCAACCTGCATTTACATCCCTACAATGCCCAACCTGAATATCTCTATTGTTTACAGTCGAGTTGCTTGGGAACTGGCTTGCCAACTAATAACGCCAATTATCATTAGCTGCAGCTTGCAAATCACTGATGCTATTGCTACAACATATCCTGCTACTTTTACTCTCTCTTTTCCTGCTACCCTACCAGAGGAAGAATTAAATAGGTACAACACCCCAGAAAGAAAAAAACACCCCAGATGCGAAATGGCAACCTAGTATCTGTCCAGGCTTGAGGCGCCGCTTGGACATATCAGACTATTGCAGGAAATAGAATTGTGCAGACAAAATTTCCAGATGCTTACCCATTTAAGTAAACCTGCATCAATGTCGCTCAACAAAGAATTAATATTGAAGTGAGGTCGCAGTTCTTGTGCTGAGCTCTTCACCGCAACTCCCATATCACAAGTGTGAGCCAATGGGTATGATGAAGAACCAAGTTTGCCACAATATTCTAATTTGGCTCCTGCAAGACTTACAAGATTACTACAATCACGTGGGTGTAAATAAATTCAAGAGTTCAACCATCAAGTATGATAGATTCAGAGCTATCTTGAGTGATTAAAAAGTTCACAGCACCCCAATTGTTTTACATGCACATGACTTCTTAGATTGTTTAAGTTCAAGATCACTCCAGCAAAATCATGGAACTTAATCCATGAATTGACTAAAGCACCACATGCTGGTTTACTCAACTTGCGAAATTCAGAAAGAGAACAGTAGGAGCTTCTCTGAATAAAACACCTACCAATGCCAGATTGCCAGGACGTACATACTTGTTACTGAAGCAGACCAGCAGAGAAAATCGCTATTGGACGGAACTCATATCTCATTAGTCCAACAGCAGGACAATGTACCCTTGCTTCCAGTTGACCCAGGTGCGGCAGGTTCCAAAGTTTCACCCCCAAAGATCCAAAGTTCACCAATTAAGTATCCTATCTCCTCTTCACTTGAGTGAGCAAAGTACTTGTAGTAGGTAGTATAACACACCAATTGACTGTCTGGATACACGCGTGGCTCGTTTGGTTTGCTTAATTACATCCAAGTGAAGATCCCAAAGAGGAAGCACATATGGAGCTGAACATACGGATTAACCAAAAGCACCAGATGCCTCGGTTTGTTACCCGAGGAAAGCTTCAGCCAGGGCATCATCAACTGGACAAGCGAAATTTATTTGTTACAACAGCAAAGCAGTCAAAGAGATGCACTGAAAGAAATTATATTTCATCGGTGCAACGGCCGAGCAATGCGACCTTCCTTCCAACTGCTTCTACCCAGATACAGGTATCCGGCAGTTCCAAACACGCAGAAAAAGGGCTGGTTAGTTATATCCCGAAACTCATGCAATTTATCGGGTGCTTAGCTTCTCATTGTCAGGCACCTCAATGGGAAATGGAGAATAACCGCGGGAAAACATAAACTGACATTGGACTGTTCACAATGCTCAACCTGCTTATTTTTGGAGGCACTTCATGCACACTGCAAATTTAGGTTACTCGTAGATGTTTAAAATGACAGTTCAGAAAAACACTCCAAGGTGCCAAATACAGGATGTGCAATCCGATATCAAATGACTGCAACTTGGCAGGTTGTGAACTAGAAATATAAAACTTTTTTGTATTGATATCTTCGATCTAGACGGGGAAAGCTATGGCACTTATCAATTGCAAGGACAGCTGAGAAATGATAATTTTATGACATGCTAGCGAATACACAGAAAAAATCTTGAAATGAACCACCAATTGAAAAAAAAAATCATACATAATGCAGCAAAGAAATGACCTGATCTCATACTTCTTCGTTTCAACAGGTGTGTCAACATGAAAAGAGGATGAACATATTCATAGCCATGCCATCCTTTCTTCTCTACTGAATGATGACATGGATATATGATATATCAGGATCAAGGAATGACAGTAACATTTTCATCAGGACTTAACAACGACCAAACCAGCATTTGACAGATCAAACCATCATTGAGTAAGGCAAAGAACACCGAATCAGGAATTACAAGCTTAATAAACAAGTGAAACATATTCATGCCCATCATTACTTCATGCAAAACAGATTGTACTCGGCAGTTTAATTCATAACTAAGCCATAGTTTCTTATCTACTACATGATAACATTGCATGTCAGTATTCAAAAATCAAATTATCAGTTTCAATAGGGATTAGCAACGACCATACCAGCATCTAACAGATTGGACAACCAACATCCAGTATTCCAATTAGGTAAAGAACACCGAAATAGGAATTACCAGCTTACTACACAAAGTCAGCCAACACTTCATTGTGCCATACACAGTTTAGCAATCTCATAGCCTGTCCTAGTTCATTTAAATCTGAAACTGATCGGCACTTCGCCTCTGCAAGCTGTTGCATAGTCTTCAGCAAGGCGCGGTGCAGCTTTCTGGTGAGGGCATATGAACTTTTCCATGAATACCTTCTCAGTGTACTTGACAACTGAATCGTAGCTATGGTCACACTTGACCAATCCATTTTCCTTGAGAAACTTCATAACATAGTACCGGGGCCTGAGCCGGCCCTCCAAGCTACAAGTTAACAATGTCGTCGATGAGCAATGTAGGCCGGTTCCAACCCCACATCAGAGATCAGGAAATCAGACTTGGCCTGCAGCATGTCCTTGGACTTTGTGAGCACACACGGAGCCCTAGATATGGCAATTCCGACCTCAGCATCCGACCACCTAAATGTCTTCTTGAAGAACTCCATTTTGGCGGCAATCTTCTCCTCATTGAGAGATGAAACAGCACACAACACATGCCTGAACATCGGAGTGCCACGGGGTACACCAAGACCTTCAGCACAAGCCACAATCGCCCGGAAACGCTCGAGGTTGTTGGTGAGCAACCTCGGTTTAGCTAAGCTCAGCTTGGCAATATCACAATCACCTAGACCGCACTCCCGCAGGACCGCCACGTTGGGCTTCACAGTCCTCTCGAGGTTGCATGAGAGGAGATCAGTGTTGAACTTCAACGTTCGAAGAACGTTCTCGAAGGAGCCGAAGATGGGCAGGTAGTACTGCAGGTTGGAGAGGATGGGTCTGCGGCGGATTCTTTCGCGGGCGAGCCGGAAGAGGTGCGCAATCTTATCACGCGATAGACCGAGGCCGGCGAGCCCTGTGACGACGGGGGACAGGGTCCTCTGTACGCTGGCGCAGAGTAACTTGGGGTCCTTGACGACGACGGCAGCGACGTCGGTGGTGGAGAGGCCGAGGCCGGCGAGGAAGGCGAGGACGGCGTCGGGATTGGAGGGGGATTTGAGGTGGGAGAGCTTGGTGGAGGCCTTGAGGGCCTGGTCTCGGGTGAGGCCGCAGGTTCCGACGAGGTAGTCATCCACGGCGAAGCTAGGGATTGGGGAAACGGCGGGCGCGGCCGCGGAAAGCAGGCGGTGGACCGAGGAGCCGGGAAAGTTGGGTGGGGAAGGGAGGAGGCGGGCGACGATGGAGCTCCGGAGGCGGAGCATGGCGCCGGCGGCGGTGCGACGGCGCCGGCGGCGAGGGGAACGAGCGCCGCCGTTGGTGCCAGAGAGACTCGCCAAGACTATGTGGGTCGTTGTGTTTAGGGGATGAAGCCAAGTGGGCCTTGTCACTCCTGGCTCCAAAAGGCCCATATGAGATTTACCCACAAAAAAAAAAACTTGAGTAGGACGTTGCTGTAATTTTCAGATTTTTTTACTTGGTAATTTTCAGATATTACCCATTAACTAATAGTTTGAGAATGAAAATTATCTTCTCAATTTATTTTTCGCAGAATTTCCTATTCATGATAGAAGTTTTGGTTGGCCAAACAATTTCTCTCATTAGTGCCTAGCGAAGCACGGTCCGGCTGCACCTAGAGTGACTCGCTCTCTTGCCGATCCCCGCTGTCCCACCTCCGCCCGCCATGCTCCGCCAATAATCTCCCCACGATAGCAGCCGTCCGGAGAGATGTCGTGCAACCACGACGAGCCGGTGGCAATGCGCGCCTGAGATGATTTTGCTCATCGACACTAGCTGGCGTTTATGTTTATATAGTTTTGGTAACCAGTGTGGGAATTATTTGCGTCCACATGAAGACCAGTTCTTGGCTCTCTAAATGGTCAGTACTACAAGATCCGATGAACACTTCTCATTATCAATGTATAGGGTGTGTGGCTTTTGTGATTTTTTTGTGCATCGTTTGTAGTACTTTACTAAAAGAGATGCACAATATACTTTACTAAAAGAGATGCACAATATTTAAATGGGCAGTGAATTCACGGTCCAGTCAGTGGTATAAAAGACAGTAAGAAACCATTCATGAAGCGGTGAAAGTCATTTTCACAGAGGTTACACGTCCTAGAGTACTTTACCAAGCAATAATATCAAATCAATGCAAAAGAAAGAGTGCAACCCACCAACCAATCTCACAAAGTGCATATGGGGGTCAATATATAACTCGACATCTTCACACAAGTAGTGGCAGACTCAACGATCTACTGCAATTGATTTGGATGTGGATGAGAAAGACATAGGAGGTAGTTGCCCTGAGAGAAGGGACGATAAGAGGAGGAGGACGTTAAAGCAAAAGGAATTAGGGAATATGAGACACCAGAAAGGAGGTGGCCAGTGCTCACTACATAACACATCCATGAGATAAGGGCGCAAGAAGTTTCACCACAGACACCGGCACCAGTATTCTTTGAGGGCCACAGTGATTCGATTTGGTTGCAAAAATGGTGACAACATTTAGCATAAACTAGGATGGCTAGATTAAACAATACTCGGTAAATTGGGCTACTGATAGACTCGACCGTGTCACCTCATCTAACTATGCAGATCGTGATCTTTGAGAAGATATCCATCAAATTGGCTATGTCTTGCCACCAAAAGGAACAACAAAGAGGCATGTCCATAACGGTTACATTATTCTGGATATACATCATGTCTCCGCTGTCTTTCGTGAAAATATATTTTTGGGTACATGATCCTCCGAAGCAAAGAAAAGACTTCCCGAAAGGTGTCAGTTATTTGGAGTAAGTACAAACACTCGAATGCCAACAAAAAAGAGCTAGAGAAGCAAAAGAGTAATTTTGAATTTATACTCTTTCGCATCATGTTCTTAGTTTGATAGCACCATCTTCACGACCAATGTTTGGTTGAACTTAAAGGAAGCGTAGTGTTATGAAAGCACGTCTTGAGAATGAGAAAGCATAAATTAGCGAAACACGTCTTTCATTAGGGCCTATCGAGATAAGGTCCGGCTGCACGCAGAGTGACTCGCTCTCGCGCTGTCTCGCCGGTCCCGTCGCTGCCGCCGCCGCCGCTCCCAACTCCTGTCACCGCGCTCTAATCGAAATCCTGATCCGCTGTCCTCCGGCGAGATGCCGCGCGACCGTGACGAGCCGGCGGCCATGCGCGTCTACACCGTCCGCGACGAGTCCAAGTAACCACCATTCCCCCACCTTAACCCTAACCCATCCTCTCCTCCGCCGCATCACCGCCGCTAACTTAATTGATTCGGATGCGGCGATGAGCTCGACACCCTGTTCTCGACGCACGGCCCACTGGAAGAGTGAGCCACCAGCGGCCCTGAAAATTCACATATTCTTCTTCTTCCTGCTATGCTCACTAAGGTTGCGCACGGTTAACCGAAAACCGAGAAACCGAACTGAAAAAACCGAAACCGAACCGAAATTGTGGTTATTTTGGTTTCCGGTTAAGGTTACGGTTAGTAAAATAGCTAACCATATGCCTTGCGGTTAATACGGTTAATAACTGAAAACCGAATGGTTAACCAAAAAAACCGAAATGCCTATTAACTTTTATTATTTTGCTACTTTTATTGACTTTTATTAACTTTACGGGTTACTTGTAGCATGTGATTTGCTACTTGTATAGACTTTTATTAACTTTATGGGTTATTTGGTTACTTTGGATCATATGCCTATTAATTTTATAGTCGACTAGATGACCGGTTGCGCCACCGGCGCAGGTGGCTGAATCAGTACTGTAAGGTAGCCTAGAGTTTTTTATATTGAGTACTTTGAAGTCATTAGTTTTGTTTTATAGGATGCCATCATGTGCTACTAGGAAAATTTTGCGCGGCGACACCGCCGCGCCCGTGTGGTAAAATTAAAATTTGGAAATGTCCTTATTTAAAAAGTGTGGAAATGTGAAATTATTGAAATGTAAAGAGAGGTTATGTTCAAAAATTGTTTAGATTTCGTAAAATGTTCAAATTGGGAAGTTTTCTATATTTGATTTCTTTTTACGTTAGTAAAATGATCAGTCTTGAAAGGTGTTCAAAATTTTGAAATATACAGATTTGAAGGACATTTAAATCTTCAAAATATTCAAATTTGATTCTTGATCATATGTTGTAGACAGTCAGTTTTTATTTTTGTGATCATGTTGATATATTTTTCTGTTTGTTAATGCTCAGATTTGAAAAGCAATTGAAATTTAAAAACATTTAAGTATGGATTTTTGATCGTGTGCCATAGTTAGTTAGCATGTAATTTTTGTGATCATGTTGATATATTTTTCCAGTTGTTCGTTGACAGTGAAATATGGATCTTTGGTGTTATCAGAACCAACTTCAGATTCGTGTTCTATCGATAAAAAACTAAACATCAGAAAAGGAAAAGAGTAATTAACATACGACGCCAGTGCACTGCATTCAGTATGGATGATTTGACAAATTAATGGTATTGAGATGTATCTTTAAAAAATTATTGTTCGCTACAGTCAGCTTAGGTCTTAAAGCACTGTCGGTGTTGGATTAGAAAGAGTCACTGAATTTAGACCTTTTGTGGTAAACTTCTGTTAAGCTATATAAAGTGTTAACAATAAGAGAAATTTCATATAAAGAAATCAAGAATGAACTTTGATATAAGCAGCTTGCATAAGGTGTGAACAGAAATATTTTAGTGTCCAATAAGGTATTTTTTTAACATCTTCCATCTTACAAAATAAATATAGAATGGAAAATGAATTAATTTCCTTTGGAACTTGATTGGATTAAATCGAACATCTCCTAAGCATCAATAAATCTATACATTTAAAGTTAGAAGGAAACTGTAATAAAGTTATGAAGCATAAGATCTGAGTAGGTTAACATTGTATAAGTAGCATGTAAGCAAATTATTTTTAGATTACAAAAAAATTATGTTGCACAAAAAGAAATAAATTTTTCTTGAAGTTTTGTAGGGCTTTCATCGAACACCTTCCATCATGAATGAATAATAGTTTGTAGAGGTGCAAAAAATTGTTTGACGAATAGTTAAATGGAATCAAATATTATATGTGTAATTCCCTTGAACTCCTCTGTTAGGTTGACTCAACTTAAATGAGCATAAAATGGAAAAGAGTTGTAGTGAACATAATTTCTTATCCGTCAGAATTCGAAATGTTGAAATTTGTCGGATTTTGTCGTGTGGAGTATCTTCAAATATCTAGCGAATTGAACTGACAATTTTTTTTCTGTTAATGTTTAATGTATGTTCATAGTGAGTGCAAATGAACATTTATTGATTTGCGTTCTATAATTATAATCAGTTTATTTAGATTACATTTAAATAAGTACCAAATTAAAATGTTCAATTTGAGTTAGTAATTAGAGGTAATGCATTACTTAAGCAAATTATTATTATTATTACTATTTTTTATACAATTTTTGTGCGAAGAGTTTGAAAATTTGTTAATTTTTTTTTGGCATGTTATTTGCATTTTCATGAATAACAGATTGAAAGTTATGAGCTTTGCAATTTCCAGTATTTTATTATGTTATTAAGTACTATCTGGAAATTATATTGGTTTGTCATTATTTTTTTTTAATACAATTTCTGTGCAAAGGGTGTGTAAATTTGTTAAATTTGAAATTTATTGGTATATTATTTGCATTTTTCATGAATAACAGATTTAAAGTTATGAATTTATTGTCTGAAAATCATCGTGGTAGAGATCGATGTATTATTATTGTTATTATTATTATTATTTACACAATTTCTATGTGAAGAGTTTGAAAATTTATTAAATTTGTTTTTTTTGACATATCTTTTACATTTTCATGAATAACAGTTTAAAAGTGCATTTGGATTTGAGAATTGTTGAAATGCAAAGAGAGCGTACATTCGGAAATTGTTTGGATTTTAAAAATTATTCAAGTTGGAAAGTTATGTAGATTCGATTTCTTCTTGCATTTCTAAAATGGTCAGATTTGGAATATTCAAATTTGGAGTTTGATCATATGCAGTAAATAGACCACATATATTTTTTGTGGTTATTTTGATATATTTTCCATATTTTGTTGCTGGATATGGGTGAAGGTACTGATATTGTAGCATTTAGTAGTTCATGGAAATTGTTACAATACCGTAAAATAATATCTATAAAGTGTCTAAAATTTTATAAAGCATGATCTATTTTAAATTTTTCTCTTTGATTCAATTATATTTATTTGGGAACTAATGTTGAAACAACTATGTCTCAATAATTAGAGGGAATGCATTTTTTAACATATAATAAATTTACCATCATATACTTGGATGAAGTGCATTTGGATCTTATTGAAATATTTACCAAATTGGAGTGTAAGTGCATTTGGATCTTATTGAAATATTTACCAAATTGGAATGTGGAAGATATGTTTTTTGTTTGTTATAAATAGCTAGCAATTTTTTTTTGACTGTTTGGATATGTTGTTAATATTTTTATGTAAGCATGTTTGGTTTTTTTTACTATAATTAGCTAGTATTTATTTTTCCTGACCATTTGAATATGGTATTCATTTTTTTTCGATGTGTAGATTCAAAGTTATTTTTTAACACTTTTTATTATATAGGTGTTTAAATAGATATGGTTAAAATTTGTTAAACATGCATGGAATTGATATGAATAGACAGATTACACTTCGTTGCAAATTTTAGTATATTAATTATATTTTTCTGATCTAAAATAAGTTAGTTATGAATTTCTAAAGTTTCAAACAAAATATGAATTTCTGGTGTATATGTTCAAAGTTATTTTTTTTAACACTTTTTATTTTATCATATGGGTGTTCAAGTAGATACGGTTAAAATTTGCTAGACATGCATGCAATTGATATAAATAGACAGATTACACTTCCCTGCAAATTTTGGTATGTTAATTATATTTTTCTGATGTAAAATAAATTAGTTATGAATTTACAAAGTTTCAAACAAAATTTGATTTTCTGGAAAATATTAAACTGCTGACAACCGGGCCCACTGTCAGGGATTTATAATTATCGAAATTATTTCGGAAAATAGATAGAGGCTGACAGGTGGGGGTCGTGATGACGTCGGCTGCTGACGTCATCAATGGCGGCGGAGGCTGCGCTGACCACGTCGTCGTTGCAGGAGAGCGGGCGGGGCAGCATACGACAGCGCGTTCGACGCGGGAGGACGCGGACGACTGTAAAGTAGCGGCGCCGCTCCTTTTAGGTCGCCGGAGGAGCTCCGGCGGCGTACAGAAGACGGCGGAGTTGCGGTCTCGATCTCCGCTCGGATGCGGTCTCGATCCGCTTGATTCGGAGCCTCCCAGCTTGTGTTCGTCGGCACGGAGATGCAGGGCAAGACAGCGGAGCTCGTGGCGGCGTTGGATTCGTGTGGGGAAGCGTGCACCGACGGCATCTCGCATCGGCGACGACGGCGACGCTGAGGCAGCGCGAGAGGAAGAAGGAGAGGGGGCGTATGCGGGAAGTTTTGCAGCGGGGTCCCTCTAGTTGCGGAAATTCACAGAACAGTCCATATCAGTGGAAAGCTGTAAGTGCGTGCAATTTCGAGATTTGCGAGGATCTTCTTTGTAAAAGAGACACAGTAGCCGGCGCTGCGGACCGTCCGATGCCGATCGGACGGCGCGGAGAGGCGAAGGCTCTGCTGAAGTGCATCTATGTAGCAAACGGTGACGTGGGCAGGCTCGGAGGAGCCCTTAAGGGGTTAGCTTTGATATAGTAATAGATTTTGTCTTTTTTGCGAAGCTAAAAATACAAAGAATTTGAAGATTAGAGAGAAATATGTATAGTTCCGGCGAAATAAAAAGGTTAAAACATGAAAATTGTTTGGAAGGACGATATCCGTCTACTCGTGAAAGGAAAATTCAAACGTATGTCCGAGCGCGATGAATTTCACAAAATTCGTCAGATGTTTTTGCGAGCTTGGATCCAAAATTAAGTAGTTAGAGTCGACCGAACTCGAAACCAATTACGGGAATGGAACGTACTCGTCGACGCGCATATATTTCATGTATGTAATTTTTGGAAAACGCGGGGTTTTTTCGCAAAAAAAACCCGCACTGTAGGTAAACAGTGCGCGTCGACGTGGGCAAGCGGAGCGGCATTATATATAGATAGATTCTCGGTGAGCACTATTCATTAAGATGAGGTTGATTAGTAGGCACATAATTTTTTTGTAACACTTGGTTAGATTACATTAATACATTCTGCTTAATACACCAAGGCTCTGTGAATTAGTAGGAAGTTATCTAAAATTAATTGAATATGTAAGCTTTTGGGAATTTCATATTTTTTTGTTATTGTACATACCTACAAAATTGTCTTTGTCGGTGCTTCATAAAAATTAATAAGACTATGATATTAAGGGGAATGTTACCCAAAAGGAAAAGCTATAGCATATACTCTATTCATAGCTACACTTTTCGTTAGTTGAGTTGGTTGCGTGCACACTTTTCTTTAGTTGAGTTGGTTTAGCAATGTTCAAAACGCTATATGTTAATTAAGATAAGACTATATGATATTAAGGGGAATGTTACCCAAAAGGAAAAGCTATAGCATATACTCTATTCATAGCTACCGGAGGCGAGACTACATTTAGCCATGGGCTTTATGTGCTTGCATGGATGGTGTTGTTTGTGTTTGAGATTTCTGCGCGGCTACTATGGACACCTACCTCTTGGGGTATGTACGCCATCCGTTAGGGTTTTCCTCCCGTTGTGACCACCATTGAGATTCTTCTATCGACTCTGACGAGGGTGGACTCGGCAAATTCCTAGGTTGTGTACCCCGGGTTGATTGAAGGGGAGAGAGATGAGCGCTGGTGATCACGACGGCTGACAAGCAAGGCGTTTACCCAGGTTCAGGCTCCCGGAGGATAACACCCTACTTCCTGCTTGTCTGGTATTGAATGGCGAGTTGTGGCTACAATGGCGAGATGGCAATCTCGCTAGGGTTTGTGGTGGCGGCTATGAGCGTACCCTAGGCGAAGGACCCTCCTAGCCTTTATATGGTAGGCTAGGTCTCAGGTGAACGGTGCCGATGGCGCTTACAAGCATGGCTGGGGTCACATGACCTAGCGTCGACTATCTTGGGCCGCACGTCGTCCTCCTTGGTCACATGACCTAGCAGTCGACTATCTGCGGGTGCTGGTAGCCTTTTTTACACGTCACATTGTTCATCGCCCTTGTTGTAATGTGTCAGTGTTCCCGTGTTCTATCCCCATTGCCGGCTCGATCCAATCTGACTTGTTGCTCCACTGGCGCAAGTAGTGCCAACGCAAGTCGCTATATCGGTAGCAGACCCAGCACAGAACATAATCTAATTGTCATGATAACTATTTAATTTGGCTAAAACTTCCTGTCAGCAAAATTATATTTGGGTTACCCTCAACGAAATGCTATCCTACATTATAAAGAAAGCAGAAGTTACGACTGAAAGAAACGAAAGGTTCACACATGATATCCAATTTTGTTTCTACATTAAGTTTATGTTTAGTGGAGATAAGTTGCATCGTAGCGGAATTATGCTAAAAGTCCACATAGAGTATATGATATTCGTGAGATCACCGTCTTGAAAAATAGAAGTTATATTGATATCAATAGCTATTAACTGGAACATACATTTAAGTGGTAAATTACCGGTAGATTAACCCACCACAACATGAGTGAGAATAGGGACAATCGATAGAGTAAATATGTACCACTTTTTTAGGTTATGGACATCTTTCATTCACATGTAGCAATCTTACAATCTTTTATTACAAACTGAGCAGGTGCCATGTAGCCTCTTAGTATAGCACTTGTTGCTAATTCATATGCAACCTGGTTACACTCTCTCCTAACTTGGGCTATGTCAGACTTTTGTTGCCTGAACCAGAGCCTCTATTTCCTTAACTTTAAACATGTACCAATTTTGAGAGGCTGGTTCAGCTACTGTACAGTCAGTAGATACTATGTTGCAGGGTGAGCTGCAGGCAACAGTGGGAGGACAGCTGTAGCTTCAGCTTCTTCAAGTACATTGCATCTTGGAATGGCTATGGTGGCAGCAAGGATAGCATTGCCAACATGGTCTGAAATAACCCCAGTGAAGCATGTCCAATTTATTCTTCAACATCGCAACGACACCCAGAGGACTCAATTTAGGACACGCTATCCTATCAGGCATTGACAAGAGGTCACCAAAGGACATTTTCTATTCTTATAGTAAATATCTCTGCCATCAGATTGTAATGTGTTAAGGTAATTTTGCACAAAAATGACAAAACTTAGGATCAACACAGTGCAGCTTTCACAGATTTTTCCCTAGTCATTTGAGCAAGATCAGCAGTTGATAAAACATTCATACTATGAGAAATTAACTGTTTAACCAAATCTCATACGCAAAACAGTGTACAACTTTACCTATTCTTTCAGATCATCATCTACTAATTGGCCAAATGGATCAACTTCAGATTCCATCTACACGACTGATAACTCAAAAAATGCAGCTATTATTAAGAATTGTACTACCTTTGTCGGCAAATTTAAAACGTTTTGGCGGGCTGTTTTAGCCCACCAAATAACGACTTATATTTGGGGACAGAGGTAGTATATTCAAATGAAGGTTGCAATATGGGACATAAACAGGGCACAAAGGTTATTACAGGCAAGGTCCCTCAGTAATGACTGCAACATTAGCATTGGAGTTTTATTGTCCTTTATGTACCTTTATGTAGTCTCTGTAATGGGAAATAAACAAGGCATTGAAGCCTATCAAGGGACAAAATCTGCAAACAAAACGGAGAAACATGGCAACAATATTTTGTCACAAACCTAGGAATATATTCTTTTGAAAAGCAAATCAGGTAGCTAACACTTGGAGGCCGTGAAAAATGTTAGATGATTTTCCAGTCTAATATGATTTATGCGACAATCCAGAACCTATGTCCAGAACCTCACACCTATATTATTGATGACATCTGAGCCTGACATTCAGTGTATCTATGACTATTTTTCACAAGTGGGTAGTAAGAAGAAATATATGGTACAAACTGTAGATATTGGAGAAACAGAAAATATAATCGACACAATGAAAAAATTAACTTCTTAAAAGTTCTTAGTTAGATCAATCACATACTGACTTTGGAAAAGAAAGCCTGACAGTGTACAACAGGGTCATCCATGGTTCAATAAATCAGGAAAGACCGCAAATGAAAGTACCAAAGAAGACCCAATTCTCAGAAACTAAGCACTATCGAAGGACTAAATTAAGCTCAATTGCTACTAAAGCCCTTGGCCAAAAATCTAAAATAGCAGATGACAACAGACTCGTCAATTACACACAGGATATGACCTGTGAAAGGCAAAGATAGAAAATGAACCCGGGGAACAACTTTTTTTCCTTGCAATGCTGTGAGGACATCCTTGTTTCTATCAGCAAACTGAAAAGGTACATGACATCAACATAAGCAAGGAACAAGCATAGCTCAGAATACTATTACCCTACCCAGGTATTTCAAATAATTAAAAGAACGAAATCACAAATCAAATCCCTAGTTAAATTGTGCAACCTTCATCTCGAGCATACAAACAACACAACCATACTACTGAATATGCATCTAAGAAAGAGTCTGATACCCTCCAATCTTAGCACGTTCGAAGGGTCGGTGGAATGAAGCATGTTGATGCCATGATAACATCTACTTAGAAATAAATCGATAATTTCATATATTCAGTAATGAGTTTCTTATACTCGTTGGACAGCCGCAAGACAGACTCAGTTTATATGATGGAGTAGCCATACTGTTTTTGTTATTTAGGGCAGTCATAATACAATATATGAGAAAATGCACTGAATACTATCTGATAACTGAAGAGTCTGGTTTTGGCGACGTACCCTTGCCTGTCCAGATGATACTTTCTTCTGAATTATTAGCAAGATTATACATTTCAAAAAGACATCACCCAGAATCCATGGGAATTATTTGACTGAAAAGAGGATTGAACATAAAAGCAGATAGACTGAACATAAAACCAATACAGGAACAACGAGTCATTTTGAAAAACACTTGCACGTCCTCATCAATATACCAACGGCATGCAGTAGTACCACTGAGGCCTCTAGCACCTACAGTAAAAACTGAACATAAAACCAAGACAAGAACAACGAGTCATTTTGAAATAAACCAATCCTATGGCATATTTTCTATGATTTGAAAACACTTCCACATCCTCATCATTTTGAAATAAACTGTCCTCCCTCGCTCGATCAATTATGATTAAATGATTAAACTCACTATTTTCTAATTAGTATTCACAATAATAAATCCATGCTTGTGCAGAAGGTTTTTTAAATAAACCAATCCTATGGCATATTTTCTGACCAAAAACCAAACTCATGTTGGAATACCCACATAGCATGCAAGGTTACACATGAATTTATTAATTTCAACTAAACCTATTGAAAAGTACATATACAAAAGCACACTGATAATGACAATTGAAAGGTATGCATAGAAGCACACTAATAATAACTGGAGGGAGACGGCTCTGTTAAATATGCAACCGAAACAGCTGCAAAATTTTATAAAGGATCATATTCTTTGTGCGAAAAAAGAGAATAAAAGAACAGAATAATTACTCAATTCGTTCCAACAAAAAAATGCAAGCATCTAAGTAGTCCAAAATGGCATGTACAAAGGAGGAGTCATAAAGAGGAGGTAGATTAATTTTTATTTGCTATCATTCACCATGCTCAAACAATTTGTTGAACTGTTAGCATCAATGTTGTGTTTAACTAAAGTATTGCATACCGTCTACTTTATAAAATTCATGCTAGCACAGATAAAAGAGCATATGGGTTTCTTACTTTCGGAGGGGTGGAGTATAGCAGCCATTGTATTGCTCAGTCCATGATACCAAGCATTTTACTAACACTGCCCGCAAATGTACTTTTTTTTGACAGAGTAAAAAAATAAATTCAAGCAAAATTAAGGGGATAAAGAATTTTCTAAGAACTGACAAATCAAGCAGATCAGAATAGAATCAAGCTGCAACAAACATGGACAAATTTAACGTAGTAAAGAAGCCACAAATTAACCTGGGGCAAGCATGCAACCAGAATAGCACACCTCACATTAAAATTAAACCAAGCAGATCCCTGCACATGAATAGAATCATACCATCAACCTGCAGATCTTATCCAACCAACTAAAAACGTAGTAAAGAAGCCACAAATTAACCTGGGGCAAGCATGCAATCAGAATAGCTCACCTCACACTGAAATTAAAAACCAAGCAGATCCCTGCACATGAATAGAATCAGACCATCAACCTGCAGATCTTATCCAGCAACTATAGTCTAGATGAACACCCAGCTGCAACAAACAAGAATTTCAAGAAATCATACTGAGATAGCAGCATCCGGCTTGGAACCTGCAGGTTCAGCATCATCATGTGCAAACAAAAATTCAGAAAATTGACATGCCTGATTCAACCACCGCGAGGAGAGGGGGATGTGAGCAGCCTCCGGTCTCCCCTACTCCTTCACCCAGCCGTGAAGACTCCGCCGCTCCTGCCTCCCATGGGGATGACCTGCGGCCGCTGCGAACCTCCGCGCGTGGACGGTGCTGGATGGGGAGGCAGCAAAAGGAGGCAGTCCTTCCACCGACGCAGCGTGTGCAGCGGCCGTGCAGCTCATCTCCTCCACGCCCCATCCTCCTCCTCGTTCTCTCCCAACCAGCAGCGGACCAAGAGCATGGCGCGCAGCGGCGGCGCCAGATGGCAAGCTGGAGGAGAAGAACACATCTCGCCGCCGAGCGCGACGCCGAGGTGGAGAGCCGGCGGTGGAGCTTGTAGCCGCGCCGTCTGCGTCCTCCGCAAGGGCCGCGCCGCCCGCGAGCTGCAGCGCCAGCCCGCACGCCGTCCAGGGCTACCGCCTCCTGCTCCTCCCGCGACCCCGCCATCCTCCTCAGACGGACATCCCACGATGAGCTTTTCCCAACGATGGAGATGGCGCAGTGGCCACCCGCTCCCGCCCCTTCCGCACGGAGAGAAGAGGAGGCGAGGCAGAGGAGCAGCAGCCGGCGGCGTGGGGAGAGGACGATGGGGGCGGGGAGGAGCGGGATGGGAAGGGGAGACGAGGGCGCGGGAGATAGGGGCGCGGGGCTAGGGTTGCCCTTTTGCTTGCCCTTTCGCGAGGGGTGCGGCCGTGCGTCGCTCGTGTCGCGTCCGCGAAAAAAGAAAGGGCGACGCAGACGACGTGCTGCAGGTGGGCCCGCCCCGGCGCAAACCCCACATGTCATCGACCTGCCGTGTCCGCCAGCGAGTGAAAAACGGAAAAAACGAGGATCCAACGGACAGGGTGAAAGGACGGTGCGGATGGATGGCCAGGATAAGCTGCCTAAGCTACAGTAAATGGGCTGAGGACCCTCCTTGGATGTGGTTGTCATTTATAGGTTTAATTCCGTTATTTTGTAATATATGGCCACAAAAAGAAATTGTCATTTTAAAATTCGCGTCAACTTAGGTTAATTTGGTTATTATCGAAATCGAACCGAAATTAAATGGTTATTACCGAAACCGAACCGTATTCTCGTACAAAACCGTATTTACCGAAGTATTGAAACCGTATAAATAAAAAACCATATAAACCGAACCGAATTAACCATTTTAACCGAACGTGCAGCCGGAATGCTCACCATCTGTTTGGTGTATAACCAGAGGTACGAAAGAGTGGAAAGACAATACCAACCCATTCATTAAGTGACACCTTCACATAGGTACATGTACTAGTACTTAACAAAGCAAGGACATAAAATTGATGCAAAAGAAAGTACAAACCCATGAACCAACTTCACACCGTGCATATGGGCATCCATATATACCGGACAATATTCACCCAACTAGTGACAAGCGCGACGATCTACCACAATAAAATAGGTCGCCAATGAGAAAAACACAGGAGTTACTAGCCCAGAGAGACAAGCCGAGAAGGGAAATAGGATGTGAAATTAAAAGATATTGGGGATGTGAGACACCGGGAAGGAGGGGGCCACTGGTTGAACTGGAAACCCTGCTTCCTCCTTCTGCAACTTTCCTACATTTTCCATAGATTGAACAGCACAAATTATGCACATGGCATGCTGTAGATGACCCACTCGATTTCTCGCTAATTTAATCGGTAATAGCTGTAGCTTAATATATTAAACTAATTTAGCATTTTCCTTTTGCCATCCATCCATGTGATAATGATGGTTTTATAGACTAGGAAGTACATCCCGCCTCGTCTCTGTGGTACTCGAAGATAGTATCATAATTCCGTGCACATGTTCCTCCATAGCAAAGAAATTCTGGAAAGTGTCATTTATTTGGCTTTTAAAACAGGCATCTGACGAACAAAAAATGGACTAGAGAGAAAAATGAGTGAGGAATCCCCTCTAATTTAATTTACCGTACTTTTTCACATCATCTGCTGAGATCTTCTTTTGCAGAATTTCATATTCATGATGAACTTTTGGTTGGACCGTAGTGTTGTGAAAGCAGACTTGAGAATGAGAAAGCACAAATTCAGTAAACACGTCTCTCATTATAGTCATATAGTGCCTAAGAAAATGCGGTCCGGCTGCACACTGACTCGCTCTCTTTCCGATCTCCGCCGCCGCCGGCGTCGCTCCCACCTCTGCCCGCAGCGAAACGCCTCCCTAAAAAATCGTCACGAGAGATGCCTCGTGACCGTGATGAGCCAGTGGCAATGTGCCTCTGTGATGATTTTGGTAACCAGTGTGGGGATTATTTGGGTCCATATGAAGACCAGTTCTTGGCTCCCTGCATGGCTGGCAAGTAGTACAAGATTTGATGAGAGCACTTCTCATTATCAGTGTATTGGGCGTGTGGCTTTTGTGAATTTTTTTGCATCGTCTATAGTACTTTGCTAAAAGAGATGCATGATATTTGAACGAGTGACCGATGAATTCACGGTCCAATTAGTGGTACAGAAGACGGTACGAATCCATTAAGGAACCGGTGAAAGTCATTTTCACTGAGGCACACGTACCAGCATACTTTACCAAGCAATAACATCAAATCAATGCAAAAGAAAGAGTACAAACCCACCAACCGACCTCACACCATGCATATGGGCAATTGGGCATCCATATATATTGTTACATATTCAGACAAGTAGTGACGAGCCCAATGATCTACCACAATAAAAAGATCGTGGATGAGAAAGACAAATGAGATAGCCCAGAGACAAGTGTGGAAGATTAGGAGGACGTGGAATTAAAAAAGCAACATTAGGGGATATGAGACACCGGGAAGAAGGGTGCCGGTGCTCAGAGGAGAACAGAGCCGTCAAGCACACACACGAGTAGTCTCACATACAGATTATGGCACTGGCGCTCAGTGGGAAACACGCTAATTCTACATAGTTGCGAGTGTCCTATGATCTCATAGCATAAATGAACTGATTATACCCACACCGAAACTTTTCGTCACTCGGTCAAAGCGTCCATGCGTAAGATTTCGTGTATGAGCAGCCTTGAGCAATATACTAGCGATGATTTAGAGAACTGGCTAGCGGCATAGTAGTGGCATTTTGAAACACAAGCTTGCCGTTCAACTTAGAACGATGAATTTCGTAGTCCAATCAATGGTACGACATTCATAAAATGGTAAAAGTCATTTTCACAGAGTTACAATTACCCGACTTTACCAAGAATGACATCAAATCAATGCAAAAGGAAGAGTGCAAACCCACCAACCAACATGACACTGTGCATATGGGCATCAATATATAACGCACCATCTTCACACAAGTAGTGGAAGTCTCGACTATCTAGCAATCGATTAAGGCCGTGGATGAGAAAGACATAGGAGGTGGTTGCCTTGAGAGAAGGTACAAGGTAGCCAATGCTCAGTGGAGAACACAACCATCAGACTAGGGTGTTACTCTCTCCGTATCAAAATATAAGTCATTCTACCTACTTACCAAACATATGTATCTAGACATGTTTTAGTGCAAGATTGTCTAGATACATATGCTTGGTAAGTAGGTAGAGTGACTTATATTTTGATACAGAGGGAGTAATAGTTTTTCCAAGAAGACCGGTTGTACAATTCTGGATATACATTCTGTCTCTGTTGTCTTTTGAGGAAAAAAAAAACGGGCACACAATCCTCGGAAGCAAAGAAATGGTTCCCCGAGCGTGTCATTAATTTGGAGTGAATAAAAACATGCAAATGAGAACAAAAAAATACCTAGAGAGGCAAATGGGTGATCTTAAATTTTCTCTTCGCATCATCTTCTTAGTTTGACATTTTGGCAGAACTTTCATCATCTTCATGACGAATATTTTTGGTTGGACTTGAAGGAAGCGTAGTGTTAGGAAATCACGTCTTGAGAACGAGAAAGCGTAAATTAGCGAAGCACGTCTTTCGTTAGCGCCTACCGAGACAAGGTCCGGCTGCACCAGAGTGACTCGCTCTCGCGCTATCTCGCCGATCCCCACCGGTCCCGTCGCCGGCGCCGCTCCCAGCTCCGGCCGCCAGTCGAAACCCCCCTCCGCAGTCCTCCGGCGAGATGCCGCGCGACCGCGACGAGCCGGCCGCCGTGCGCGTCTACACGGTCTGCGACGAGTCCAAGTAATCCAATCGATTCGACCAGCCTCTCCTCCGCCGCATCACTACCGCTAATCCAATCGATTCGGTCGCAGGTACCTCGTCGTCCGGAACGTGCCGTCCCTCGGATGCGAAGACGAGCTCGGCACCCTGTTCTCGACGTACGGCCCACTGGAAGAGTGAGCCACCAGCGGCCCTGAAAATTCACATCTTTTTCTTCCTCTTCCTCCTATGCTTACCAGCTTCGTTTTGGTGTTCAGGTGCAAGCCCATGGATGCCGAGGCCTGCGAGGAGTACACCGACGTCTTCTTCATCAAGTTCTCGCAGGTCAGCAACGCGAGGTGACTAATGCTTGTCATTCAAGTGTATGATGTTTGCTCCTCTGTGGTGATCAATTGTTGGTCATAGTTTGCGGAGGTAGCTAATATTGTGTTTGTCGGACATGGTTTAGATGGTTAGGTGTCGTGGATATCTTTCTCGTGTTTTCTGCTATTACTTATCTGATTTGTCCGATACATTTCTGAATATGTGATCGAAGGATGCATGTAGCATGTCGATGGATTGGACATTCTCTGTTTTGTGCTTATGTAATAGAGTGAATAAAATTTGATACTTATCATTCAGCACAAGTAAGGGGAGTGACTGAGGACGGGTAGGCTTTCCAGAAGCAAAGTTCAGTAATATAGGACATACTTTGATATCAGTATGTGTGTTTACTGGGGATTACCATATAACGAACTTAAATGAAGGATTGGATCTTCTTTGAGGGGCACGAGTTAGTTCAGGTCTTGCAGTTCAGTCTTTGGCACCTGGGCAGCAAATCTGAAGCCAAAAGTTGCCCGAACTACTTTTTTGCGCCTTTTCTTTTACTTAAATGTGGTATTGGCTCTGTCATGTTGCAGGTTTGCAAAGAGAAAGTTGGACGAGTCTGTATTTCTTGGAAGCCGGCTGCAGGTGTCATACGCACCTCAGTTTGAGAGTATTGAGGATACCAAGGAGAAACTGGAAGTCAGGAGAAAGGAAGTCCTTGGCCGGATAAGATGTACGGTTATTCGTTTGAAAATATGTCTGCATCTTACAATTTACTTTTGCGATGACAGAACGTAACCAAGAGATATAACCAGGATTATCTGCATTTCTAGTATATTTATTTTCCTTTGTGCTTGACTAATTGGATTTGGAAATTTCCTTGCATTTTTCAGCACCAGCTGGAAGCAGACCTGAAGGGCTATCTCAGTATTCACTGGGACAGGGATCGTCTAGTGGAAACTCACATCATCAAATGAGCTCCAATAAGAGGTTAGTAGTAAATACAGCCTTTATTTGGTTTTGTTGTGTAAAGCTGATAGTTAAAAGTTTTTCATAATTTACTCATTGTAGGAAATTGTATTGCCACTAAAGAGCTGATACTGCTATCATGATTGATTCTGACCACTAATTTTATAATCGATAGTTGTGTTATGGTTTGGGTAGCTAAATTGGGATGACCAAAGGAATTTGAGAGCTATAAGGTGCAAACTAGTTAAGAGGTTTTGTTAGATTATTATACTGGCATAGTCAAATTTTGCATTAGGACTTTGTAAGTCATTTGTTTGCTGGCAATTTTGCCGGGTCAACGATTTAATTGTGTTAGAACATTGTAGTTGCCAGCAATTTTGCTAGGTCGATGATCTAATTGAATAGCTTGCTGTTTGTGTTTGGACAAGCGGAGCTTTTGTGCATCAGTTTGGATATTCCGACTTGGCAGTACAGTCCAAGATTACGTGTGTCTATGTTTGGGATATATTTGATCATCATACAATTGTATACAGTCATATTCTTTTGAAGGTTTTTGCATGCAGAACTACATTACTTACCTAAAAGCTTAAAACAATTCAACTTGACAGTTCTCCGAGAAAAAGGTAACAGTATGGCAACTTCTCTAAAGTTTCATCTTATTTTCTTCAGGGAATACACGAAGACAATGCACACTTCTCATATCGAAGATACTCGTTTCAGTCATGTGTCCTCTAATAAGGTATGTAGTAGTAAAACAAATGTTTAGGCTGTTCATTGAGGAAGACTGGAGCATGTAATAAGAACATCAGATCCTGCTATAAGGCCAGCAGAAAATCTAGGAAGAAACTTCTATCAACTAAGATGCATTAGTACCAGAAAGCCAACATTACTGAACTAGTTTATGCAAGGGACCTGGCAAGGGCAAAATCTGTAACTTGTTATCTACAGTGCTGACATTTACATCACTCTTTAGGAGTTTCCCTGAAATCACTTCTCCTTTGTATCTCTATTAACTATATGCTTTTGGATCAACTTATGGAAACTATGCTTTCTAATCATAGGACTATTTTCCATCTGAGTCAATGAATGCAACGGTAACTTTAGTCAGACAGAAGCTTGATAAGGTAAGAGTATATGTGTTATGTATCATTTTCCATGCAACAGCCACATGGATAAACTATAAGGTCCATTTTCGAAATACCAGATACAGTCTGGCAGTGATACTTCCGATGCTGCCGCAGCATCCAAGAAACCAAGGGTCGATAACCGTAGACGCATTTGAATCCGTGGAAACTACGATAGGGCCTACAATGTGCTTTTTTTCTCTCTTCATTTGGTGCATTTACTTTGTCATCAATTGTAATAGGTTGTCTAGTTAACTATGTTCAGGAGAAATGATGTAACGTAATGCAATGTGATAATGCCAGAGTCATCAATTGTTATACGGTTACACCTTCGTCTATATGATCTGTCCATCTCGCGAACAACTATATTTCAAGTTTCTCCTTTACAATCTTTTGCAGTCTGAAGTAACATTTGTCTGGATTAAAATTGCTGCTCTTTTCAGCCACCACTGGTTGACAAATGAGGCGTCTACCTGTGATCCAAGCGTTTGTTTTTTATTGAAGTTAGCGGCTTTAACTATGTGGATGCGAATGTTGGTAACCAGACAACTACTCCCGCCGTTTTTTTTAATATAAGATGTTTTAGGTGTTCTACATGTTATTTACATGCATACTAAAATGAGTGAACATGCACACTACAATGTGTCTACATACATTTGTATACATGTGTATGTGGTCAAATGGTAAAACATCTTATATTAAAAAACAGAGGGAGTAGATATCTAGGCATGTGCTAATGGGCACACCATCATGTGTTGTGGGTGAGTAGTTGGTGGTGTCTGCCGCGTGTCGAACGCGGACACCGAGGAGACCGAACAACTCCCCTATGGATTTGTTCGGTAGAGGGGCGCAAGGAGTTCCTTCGTGCTCATCGAAGATGATGATGCCGATCCCAAACAGAAAGCACACACGGTTTTTTACACCGGTTCAGGTCATCCGGGCTTGTCTGATTCTTTTTTTTTTGAACAACAACACCACACGCTACTTGTATTCAAACGATAAGGAAAACATTACAGGAACGAATACAAGCAGTAAGAAACGAAAAGGATACGAATCAAGGCACTGCTGTGCTGCCTCACACCTACACGAAGAACTCCCAGGAAAACAGAAAACCAGAAAAGTCATTCGTCTTCCTCAGGACCGAAGAGCAGGCAAACCTCCCATCGAAGCCGACACCTGCAGAGTCGCACAGCGGAGCAAGAAGAGCTCCAAGCCCAAAGGCGATGACGAGCTGCAACATCCACCAGCTCCAAGGAACTGGATCTAAAGCCGAAGAGAGGATATCAACCGGGGACGCACCCCGAGCATCTTCCGCACCGGATCTGGGCCCAACGGCATCCCACCTCCAAGGAAGTGGCCAGAACCCTCACCTGCAAACCACGCATCCCAGCAGCAGCAACCACCAACTCCACCAATCCCGCTCCTCCCCTCGCCACCACGGCCGACCGGAGTCCACGGAACAGCAGAGCAGCAACTCGCACCCACCACACTCCCAAACAGAGCACACCACCTCACTAGCCCAGCGCCGTCGCGGGAGGAGACGACAACACAGCGAAGACATGGCCGGAGGACCAGGACCCCAAAGCTGACAGCCGACGCCGTCGCCTCGTCAACCGCCTACAGGGGACGGAGACTCGACAGAGCCGAAGACCTCTGAGCACCAAAATACGTCGGCCCCCGACGACGCCCCAAAGGACGACGACGCAGAGGAGAAGAGCCAGCGCCACCACCCTCCACTCCGGCACCGCCTCTGCCTCCAAAGCGCTGCCAGAAGGAACCCTAACTACCCTATGTACAAGGCCCGGCAGAGATCCGGGGTTCCCCCACCCTCCCGCCGCCGGCAAGGCCAGCGGAGGGCGAGGGAACCCGCGGTTCGCCGGCGTAAACGGTGGAGAAAACGAGATTCGCCTCTGGCTACTGTTCACAAGAGAGGGGAACGAAACTCAGGAGTGAGTCCGATTGATGGTGGAGTATGAGTACAAGTGGTGTAATCTCTCGTTCCCGGACCAATGCTCTTCCCGGGGTCTGCTCCTAAGAAAGTGTTCTTCACTACTCAAGGGATGTTGCTTGTGCATGCGTTCTAGTCTTTTCCCTCGTGGACGAGGTCCTCCTCTTATATCAGAGGGAATACCACAATTGTCCGGGAAGAACTACGGTTTTCTTCTTGATCGTGTAGATCAGGATGAATCTCAAGGTGGCCTGCACGACCGATGATCGTGACACCCCCGGTGGAGGGGTGTCGACAGTAGCCCCCGGGCGTGGCCTGGCAGCGCTTGCTTCTCTAGCTGCCTGGCTACGCCCTGCCGGAGTGTGGGCCCAGGTTGAATCTTCGGAGGTGTCGTCTTGTGATTTCAACTGCGCGGTTGGACCGGTCGGGGCGAGGGCACTCGAGTGGCCGCGAACCCGAGGAATCCCACGTGAGGCCTACTTGCGATGCTTATTCTTCCTGGCCCTCTACTCGTGATGCCTGCTCGCGAGGTACAGCCATGGTGCACGCCATGGCTCTCCTCACTGCCGCCATCGCCCGACGCGCCTCCGCACTGACGGGGCCGCCGTGGTTGAGGCGTCTTGGTTGGCCCGCGCGGCGACGGCGTCCTGCACCTTTTTCAGTGCCGCCGCGAACGCATTGAGCTCTTCCTCCCCCAAGTCACGGACGTCAGCATCCAGCCACGCGCTCCTTCGCCATGGCCGCCTCCACGCGGTCCTTCCGAACCTTCTCCAGGTCCAGCCGCACGCGCAGCTCCCCGTACTGACTGTTCAGCTCAGCCAGCTGGCTGCTCTCCCTAGGGGTGTAAATGGATAGGATAATTTCCGCACCGAATCCGTTGTCGAATCCGTTTTAAAGAATCCATATCCGGTTCCGAAGAATCTGCCGGATAAGGATATCCGATTCCGAACTGAACACCCGGATACGCTATAGGATATGGTATGTAAAATAGCATCTGAATATGGATTATTCGAATATTAATTAGGATTATCCGATGGTTATAATCCGAATAATCCGATTTTCTACCGAAATGTCTAAACTAATAGAGCACAATTTGTAGTTAGTGAGTTGTGAAGTTCATTTGTGGAACAACGACTATGGAGTACAAATTTGTTAGATTATTACGTTGTTGAGCTATTATTTTTGGTTATGTGGGTTGATAATGTACATTACGCATACCGATCCGACTAATTTTCTTTTCGCCCCGAATCCGCTCTGTTTCCGTTCCGAATCCGTGATTGTATCTATCCGCCCTCGAATCCGCAACCGTTCATTATCCGATCCGATCTGAATCCGAGAAAAAAAATATGGTAAAGGATATGGTAGAGTCAAAATCCGATCCGATCCGATCCGTTTACACCCCTAGCTCTCCCCATACTGACGGTCGGAGCAAAGCGCTCGATGACGGCCTCCGCCGACCTGCACGTCCCGCGCGGTGTGGCCATGCCCGTGTCGGAGGGAGAAGCTGTCGTCGTTGGTCTTCTTCCTGGGCGACATAGAGGAGAAGAGCATGGAGGCGACGTCGGCGTCCTCGGAGCATGGACACAGACACGTACGCCACGGCCCCCCGCCAAACCAATCCCGTCAACATCGGGTCTGGCGCCGACAGCCCGCCCCAGCGAGGGACGGGGAATTTTGTTTTTGATGGCGTCATCCCTCTTTGCCGTGTGCTTACACACGGTAAAGGGCAGGGGCTTCGCAGTGTGTTTACACATGGCAAAGGGCGACTGGTGGGGCCCACTTGTCAGGAGCCAGGCGGGACCGTCCGGCGTCGGCGTCAAGTGATGGTGGGGCCCACTTGCCAGCTTTGGCGTGTGCCGCGATATCTGGCACACGACAAAGACCACTTTGCCATGCCTTTTTTCACCGTGTGCGGAGCTGTTTATGAGTTTGGAAAAGGGATGTTCTCCAAAGTTGATTCATTTCTATTGGGAATATCGAACTGCTTTTTTTTTTTTCTCGGTATACACTTGAGTAAATAGCCAGGCTGCATTTTTGTTAACCGTAAATTTCGGATCAGCTTCCCTTTGAG
This sequence comes from Poa pratensis, assembly GCA_947311845.1. Classification (NCBI taxonomy): domain Eukaryota; kingdom Viridiplantae; phylum Streptophyta; class Magnoliopsida; order Poales; family Poaceae; genus Poa; species Poa pratensis. The sequence continues at coordinate 78,689,753 of CAMZMU010000038.1, read as the reverse complement.
TAAGACTTCTGATGAAACTTCTGAGTAAGACTTCTGATGAACTTCACTGTAAACTGTAACAGACCAGGAGCCAGGAGGCTTTCAATTGAGACACAGAATATGCCATTTATTCCTTTACGGATAGAGTTTGCTCATCCAAATTATTTCAATTGAGGCTTTCAAACTATTCTTAGCCCAGCCCAGTCCAGTCCAGTCCATTTCCATTTCTCCTGCCACCGGCCGAGGCACATCGGGCAGCCGGAGGCAGATGAACTGATTCATGGGCTCGTAACTGTCCTTTTCCGTGGCAACCTGCACTGGTACGTACAGCAGGGAGGGGGTGAGGTCAGCATGATAATGGTGTTCGACACCACGGCCGAGTTGTTCAGGTGGATACGTGCTCCGGCTGTTCCTGGGGCCGCTGACCTGTTCGAGATGGATGAAGTGCTTGGCATGGCCAGCTTTGATGCTACAGTGACAACAATTGATATCTGGATGACGCAGGACTATGACAGCGAGGTATGGGCCTTCAAATACCGGGTTGAATTGCCGGTCGCAGAGCTCACCGAGCGGTTTTTGCGTAACAAATACTCGAATACGGTGGTTTTGTCTCGGGATGATAATGATGTGCTCATGCTGGTCAAATCTGGCGACAGGCTACTTCAGATCGACACCGGTGGCAAGTTGGTCGCCAGGTTCCATAAAAATTTCGGCACTACTCAGTTTCGTCTCAAACAAACTCTTGTTCAGCATACCTTCTTTCCGGCAATAGAGGGTTATGTTGTCAATTCTTGGCCTTTCATTTCACCAGATGATTAAAAACTTTGTCTTCCATCTGAAGGTTGTTCAGTGTGGTGGTGCTTCTTAGTGGCCTAGCTGTTTGTATCAGTATCCACCATTAGTTTCTTTGCTGATGTATAAAAAGTTATGATCAAGAAGCTCTGACATGGTCGGGTTATATTTCTTAATGTTTTTTTGGGCTGAAATGTCTGTCATGTGTGTTCATGCTTAAATTATTTTTTGTCTCCTTTTGAAATGTTTGCCAGTTGATCTGAGTCATGCCTTTTTTTTTTTGGTTGAACTGAAGACTAGGCTGTGCTTCATTTACTTTATTTTGTGATCTTGGCAGTCAATAGTTAGCAATCTAGCTGCCTCATGTCCTTGTTTTTGCAACTGAAGAATTTTTTTGACTGTGCTACCGTAGGGAAACCCCCTACGGTGTAATTTTCATTTTATAGAAAAAAAACAGAGAGTTCTTACATAAAATAAGAAAACGGAGCCTAAAGAGTCAAAACACCATGACTCACCCTTGAAAAGAGCAAAAAACTCGGCTATGGAAATACAAGGGAAATCCAATCAACAAGCTTCTGAACAAACGCCGGCTTGATTCTGTCTGATGCAGTAATAGGTGTTTTTTAGTACGAGGTCTCCAGCTAGCCAAAGACGGGGGTATGCTGTTGAAAATAAGGTCGTTGCGTTCCTTCCGGATGTTCCAAGCAACCGAAGCAAAAATCTCAAAGAAACCTGGTCCGACGAAGGAGGTGGCTGCCAAAGAGATGCGTTCCCTAACACTGACTGAAAGGTCGCAAGCAATGCCAATTTGATTCCAGCAGCTAGCAGTTGCAACTGAAGAATTTACTTGGTTTTTTCTCGATGGCTTCTTTTTTTAGTGATAACCTAGTGGTCTTCTTTTTTGTCTGTTGTAACTGATGATAAAGCAAGGCAGATTATCTACTTGTCTGTTGATTTTCAAAAAGATTTTCTGAACAGCTTTGAGCACTAGTTATTATATTCAAAAATTTAATTATAGTCAGCTTTTTAGGAATGTTCTGTTGCAATTCATTTCTTCATTGCATCTGGAGAGATGTGGAAATATTCTGTTATATCTACAGCTTTCTGTTGCATCATGTGGAATTATCATTTGACTTTAGGTGTTATTAGCCAGTTTTTTTCCGTCGAATCTTTCCTGGAGTTCCGGCAGAGTAGTTGGTAGAGTCTAAAGACTATCGAGGCATGACGAATCTGTAAATCTCCATGTTTTTGTAACATTTGGTGCTATTGACACGCATCTTTGAATATAATTTCCACTTGATATCAGCATAAGGGCTTGAAGAAGTGAAGCACAAGGTTACTCCCGTGAGCTACTAGAAGTATGATCGAACCTAGCTCAATATGCCGTCCATTTATTTTCCAGTTTCTGAAATTCTGTTTCTCTTCAGTGCATAGTTGCTTCATATGCAGGCAAGGAGGGGCATGAGAATCCTCTAGGGTAATTATTCTAGCAAGGAGATGGACGGCCTAACTGAAGCAGTATTTTCTTCAATCCTAACACCTAATGTCTCAACTGCTGCGAATTGATGTTGACACTTGCCCTGATAAACTGACATATCAGTGTATCAGTGTCCACCAAGGTTCTCTGATAGACTGACATTCTTTTCAAAGCTTCAGGCAGGTATCTCCTTGGACTTCACTGTTATGTTGACATTCTTGTGCATTATGCTCTCTTTTCTGTACTAGAATTTCTTTCGGCATGTGGAACTGTTTATGAGTTTGGAAAGGTATGTTCTCCAAAGTTGATTCAATTCTTTTGAAATATCGACCTGCTATTATTTTTTTGTCATCGGTACACACTTGAGTAAATAGCCTGGCTGCATTTTTGTTAACCGTAATTTGTGGAGCAGCCTTCCTTTGAGTAAGACTTCTGATGAACTTCATTGTGAACTGGAACAGACACAGAATTTGCTTCATTTCTTGCTTTCCCTGCTGGAGTTTGCTCATTCAAATTTATACAGAACCCAGAAACTATTCTTGGCCTTTGGAACTGGGCACTGGGCAGAGAAATCCGTGCAGCTGCTACGGCAATATGTTTTTCCTGGGTGAATCTACGGTAGTGCTATTCCGAGCCCAGCCCAGCCCAGTCCATTCCCATTTCTCCTTAGAATACCCGGTTTTGCTAATCCTCGGGTGCCTGAGAATTTCTTAAGTCTCGGTCACCCAAAAAAATATGCATGAGTTGCACTTTTCTGATAGAAATGTGCATTTGCACTTTTATGTCAGAAAAGTGCAACTCATTCCAATTGCACTTTTTTTTGAACTGCAGTTGCACTTTTCTGAGTCGACCGAGACTTAACGAATTCTCGGTCGACCGAGACGTAGACAAACCATAGAATACCTAAGGGCATCTCCAGTCGTTTGGCCCCCCCAGGATCCAAAACGGCGTTTTTTTGGGCCGCCGCGGCGCCAAACGGCACGAATCAGGATCCTGGGGGGGGGGGCGCGTTTTCCAGCCGTGAACCCAGGCCGCCCCCCCAGCCGGCGATTCGGCCGTATTTCGGCATAAACAAAGGCCGGCCCTTTTTGGCATACAAATTCACACATATAAATAGTTTAACATACAAATCCACACACAAATAAATAGTTTAACATACAAATTCACACATATAAATAGTTTAACATACAAATCCACACACAAATAAATAGTTTAACATACAAATTCACAGACAAATAAATAGTTCAACAATGCAAGCAAATATAACAAATCGTACTAGGCATTGGCATCGCCATTATCGACATTGCCATTGCCCTTGCGCATCCACAAGTGCTGCACCAGATTATTCTGTAGAGCTAGATGTGTTCCAGCGTCTCGAATCTCCCGGCACGTGGCGAGGAAGGCTGTCCATGATGCCGGCACCTGGTGATCAACCTCTGCAAGAGGACCCTGACGGTAGTATGGTGCACTTGCCTCACTGTCAGGCATCGGGTGATCCCGCTCACTCTCAATGATCATGTTGTGCAAGATCACACAACACTGCATCACTTCCCACATGTTGGACTTCGACCAAGTCATAGCTGGGTACCGGACAACAGCGAATCGAGACTGCAGCGGGCCAAATGCCCGCTCAACATCCTTTCTGCAAGCCTCTTGGCACTTGGAAAACCAAGCCTTCGCGCTTCCTGGCACAGAGTTGGAGATGCTCTTCACAAATGTTGCCCACTTCGGATAGATGCCATCTGCAAGATAGTAGCCCTTTGTGTACTGGTGCCCATTGATCTCGTAGTTCACAGGGGGAGCATGGCATTCGACAAGCTCGGCAAAGACATCCGAGCACTGCAAGACATTGATGTCGTTGTGAGTTCCTGGCATACCAAAGAATGAATGCCAAATCCATAGATCATATGAAGCCACGGCCTCAAGAATCACCGAGCACTCTCCTTCCTTTCCCTTGTACATCCCCTGCCAATCAAATGGACAGTTCTTCCATGCCCAATGCATGCAGTCGATACTACCAAGCATCCCAGGAAAGCCTCTTGCTTCATTCTCTGCGAGAAGGCGAGCAGTGTCTTCCTCATTGGGTGATCGCAAGTATTTTGGCCCAAACACTGATAGTTGTTTCAGGGTTACTCTCATTGAGAGAGGATGACACTTGGAGAGTTGGGGCAATTTTCGTTGGTTTATTTCTCACACAATGGCATGCCAACCTGAGGGGTTGGGGATACATATTTATATGCTGCTAGCCAGCCACGAATATGCTAGATGCTAGTCTAAGATGCTGTCCTAAAAGCTATCCTAACAACCAGTCCTAACTGCCAGTCCTTGATGCTCTATCCTAACTGCAACCTGTCCTTGACACAAGGACCATGTGCTGCAGTCCCACAAAGACCACAGACCAAAGACCAAACCCCACAAGACTACAGTACAGAGACTTATCCATCATTCTCCCCCTAAGTCTTGTGCGTTGTCTTGTGGACGGTCTGAACCATCCCAATCCTGGAGCAGAGTTCAAGGAACTTGATCCTCCCAAGAGGCTTGGTGAGCAGATCAGCGAGCTGATCCGTGGTGTTGATGTAGCTCGCCTTGATGCTCCCTTCCTCCAAGCAGCCTCGGATGAAGTGATGCCTCAGCCGGATGTGCTTGCTCCGTTCGTGGAAAACGGGGTTCCTTGCCAGGGCCAGAGCGGACTTGCTGTCCACCATCAGCTGCACTGCTCTAGCATCTCGGCCAAGTAGATCACCAAGCAGCCGAGAGAGCCAGAGCGCCTGGGTGCAGGCTGTGGAGGCCGCTATGTACTCAGCCTCGCAGCTGGACAAGGCAACCACCTGTTGCTTGACCGACTGCCAGCTCACGAGGCACTTGCCGAGGAAGAACATGATCCCGCTCGTGCTCTTGCTGGTGTCGATGTCGCCGGCGTGGTCGCTGTCGCTGTACCCGACGAAGTCTGCTGCCCCAGGACATCTAGGGTAGTGAAGGCCATGATCAAGAGTCCCCGCAACGTAGCGGATGATCCTCTTCACAGCCTGCTCATGCTCCGTCGTCGGTCGCTCCATGAAACGACTAACGTAGCCGACGGAGAACGCCAAGTCCGGCCGAGTGTGGGCGAGGTAGCGAAGGCTCCCCACAAGACGCCGGTACTGTGTAGCGTCCACTTCCTTCGCCGTGCTGTCGCGGCTCAGCTTCAGCCTCTCCTCCATCGGAGAGAGAGCTGGGTTGCAGTCGGTGAGCTGGCTAGCTCAACGATGCGCTTGGCGTAGGCGGTCTGTCGAAGCGTGATCCTGGTGCACCTCGATCCCCAGATAGAAGGAGAGGAGCCCCAGATCACTCATCTGGAAGGCAGCCTTCATCTCCTCCTTGAACGCAGCCACCTCTGCATCCTTGATGCCGGTGATCACCAAGTCGTCGACATAGACGCCCACCAACAGGGCATTTCCTCCACTGCCCCGTCGGTAGACGGCCGCCTCGTGCGGCTTTGCTCGAAGCCCATCGTCTTCAGCGTGGAGTCCAGCTTGGCATTCCACGCCCTTGGTGCCTGCCGGAGGCCATAGAGAGCCTTGTGCAGGCGAAGTACCTTGCCCTCCTGGCCGGGGATCACAAATCCCGGCGGCTGCTGCACGTAGACCTCCTCCTTCAAGTCGCCGTTGAGGAAGGCCGACTTGACGTCCATGTGGTGGACAGGCCAGCCCTCCTGGGCAGCTAGTGCAAGGATGAGTCGCACGGACTCCATCCGTGCACAGGAGCGAAGGCGTCGTCGAAGTCGACCCCCTCCTGCTGCAAGAAACCTCGCGCCACCAAGCGAGCCTTGTGCTTGACGATGGCGCCGGCCTCATCCCTCTTCAGCTTGAACACCCACTTAAGGGTGATCGCGCGATGACCACGAGGGAGATCAGCAAGCTCCCAGGTGCGGTTCTCCTTGACCGCATCCATCTCCACCTGCATCGCAGCACGCCATGCTGCGTCCTTTTCAGCCTCTGCAAAAGACTGAGGCTCACCATCCTCACGCGCAAGCTGCAGCTGCGCCACCAGGTCACGTGGCACCAGCCCCGGCACCGGCTGGTCACCGAGAAGGTTCTCCATCGTCCGGTACCGCAGCGGCTCGTCGTCATGATACGCGTCGACACGCTCCTCGTCGTGAGAGAGCGGGAAGCGAACTCCACCGGGTTGTGCTCGGAGTGAGCTGGTGGTGGTGTAGACGCGCCCGGAGGAGTGGCTGCTGGTGCTGGAGTGCGTGGCGTTGCCGGCTGTGGTGTCGCCGGTGTAGCTAACACCGGGGTCGATGGGGACTTGGGGGCTGAAGTAGACGTGCTCAGCGAGGAGCTGCTGCCTACTCCCCCGGCCTCCTCGAAGTGGACGTACTCGATGGTGAAGTCGTCGCACGTCGGAGTCGAGCCGTCGTCCACCGCCTTACCCCACGCCCATCCTCGCCCTTCGTCGAACACGACGTCTCGCGCCGTGCGGACGCGCTGTGTCTTGGGGTCGAGGATGCGGTAGGCCTTCGAGCCCTCCGAGTAGCCGATGAACACTCCCGGAGTGCTCCTGTCATCGAGCTTGCCGATGTGACCAAGCTCCTTGGCGAACGCGAGGCAGCCAAAGACCCGCAGGTGGGAGACTGCCGGCTTCCGCCCATGCCAAGCCTCATACGGCGTCCTGCCGTCGAGCGCCTTGGTGGGTGAGCGGTTGAGGATGTAGACGGCTGTCAGCACCGCCTCTGCCCAGAAAACAGCAGGCATCTCTCTGCTTGAGGAGGGCCCGAGTCATCCCCACAACCGTCTGGTTGCGCCGCTCAACAACACCATTTTGCTGTGGGCTGTACGGCGCGGAGTAGTGGCGCTGGATGCCTGTATCAGCGCAGTACGACGCGAACTCAGCTGCTGTGAATTCGCCGCCGTTGTCGGTGCGCAGCACACGCAGCTTGCGGCCGCACTCCGCCTCCGCAGCAACCTGCGCGCGCCTGATGGCGCCCGCTGCCTCCCCCTTGCTGCCAAGGATCACCACCCACATGTAGCGGGAGAGATCGTCGACGAGCAGCAGAAGTAGCGTCGTCCTCCTGGTGTGGCTGGTGTCACCGGCCCACACAGATCCCCATGGACGAGCTCGAGCTTCTCCTTAGCTCTGAAACTCGCCCGCTGGGGAAAGGGGAGCGTCTGTGCTTCGTCAACACACAGACATCGCAGAACTGCTCCACATGGTCGAGGCAGGCAGGCCTCGCACCATCTCCTTGGCACTGAGCCGCTTCAGGGCCTCAAAGTGAAGATGCCCGAAGCGCTCATGCCACTGCCACGCCTCGTCATCCCGACGAGCAGCGAGACAGATGGGTTGTGCCACCTGCACATCAAGGACGTAGAGCCGGTTTGCGCCTCTGGTTACCTTGGCAAGAAGGCGATGATGGCGATCCCAGATGCGTAGGATCCCATGCTCGATCAGCACGCGCGAGCCGTTCTCGTCCAGCTGTCCCAGGCTGATGATGGAGTTCCTCAGCGCGGGGATGTAGTAGACACCGGTGAGCAGCCGGTGCTCTCCGGTCTTGGCGATGAAGAGGACGGAGCCGACGCCCTTGATCTCTACGGCGGAGGCATCCCCGAACTTGACGGAGCCTCGTACGTCAGAGTCGAGCTCGGCGAAGAACTCTCGTCGCCCGGTCATGTGGTGGGTGGCGCCGGTGTCGAGGCACCACCCGCTGGTCTTGTCCTTGCCGGAGCCGTCGCCAAGGAGGGCGTGCGCCTTTGGCTCGTCAAGGTGGAGGAGAGCTGCTGCAGTTGGTGCTGCAGCAGGTAGTTCGACGCTTGCGTGCGTCATGAACAGGGCTGGGTCCTCCTCCGCAGCCTGTGCGACATGGGCCTGGCCACGTTGCTCCTCCGCAGCCTGTGCGACGTGGGCCTGGCCACGTCGTGGCTGTCGGCACTCCTTGGCCCAATGGCCAAGGCGGCCGCAGTTGCGGCAGCCCTCGTCTTGTGCCGGCTGGGGCCTGCCGGCGGCGCCTCCCCGGGCACCTCCACGGGCATCACCATGTGCCCTGGCCTGGTAGTCTCGGCGTCCCCTTCGCGGCCTGCCACGCCTGCGGCTGCTGGAAGAAGGCTCCCCCTTCTTCCCGTCACCGTGGCTGGCGTCCCACTGCTCCCGAGACAGGAGCAGCTTGCCGCCGGTGGTGATGGGCCCCGAGAGAGGCTGTGGCTCGTCGGTGTCGACGACCTTGAGGCGACCTATCGCCTCCTCGATCGTCATCGTGGAGAGGTCCAGCAGCGACTCGATCGAGCGAGCCATCTGCTTGTACTTCTCGGGGATGCACCGGAAGAGCTTCTCGACAGCTCTCTCCTCGCTGTAGGTGGCATCACCAAACTGCACCATCTTCTGCAACAGAGTGTTGAGACGGAGAGCAAAGTCATCAACGTCCTCACCTGGCTTGAAGGCCAGGTTCTCCCACTCCTTGCGAAGTGCCTGCAGGGTGGACTTGCGGGCACGGTCGCTGCCGATGCGTGCCGCGGCGATGGCGTCCCATGCCTCCTTGGCAGTCCGCTTGTTGGAAAGCGAGAACTGCATCTCGGCCGGGACTGCAGCGATGAGGGCGTCCAACGCCCGTCGATCCTCATGTGGGTCAACGGCGTCGTCCTGGACCGCCTCCCACATGTGCCGCACCTGCAGCCTGATCCTCATGATCGCTGCCCACTCGACGTAGTTGGTTTTGGTGAGGGTAGGCCACCCACACCGGGACCAACGTCCCTGACCACAGTCCGGACCCCGTAGAGGCCTCGGCCTTGGTCATCCCAGCCGCCGTCGCCGTGCGCGCCTCCTCTGGCGCCACCGCGAGCGTGCTCGGCTGCCCACTGCGCCGCCCGCTCTTGCGCCGCCCGCTGTTGCTCCGCGTCGTCGCGGTCTGCGACGACGCTGCCATCAGCGGACGCGGAGCTGTTGGCGCTGTCGCGCAATGCCTTGGCCTCCGCCGCAGCCACACGTGCTGCCTCCGCCGTCGCTGCTGCTTCTACCTCCGCTCTGGCTGCTGCCAGCTCCGCGGCTGCCAGCCTCGACGCCCTTGCCGCCGCTGCAGCGGTTGCCGCAGTCACTCGCTCACGCTCCTCTGCCTCTGCGCGCTCGGCCTCCTGCCGACGCCGCATGCTCGAGGTAGCCGTGTGCTGAGAGTGACCTGTGGACATGGCTCGCTGCTGGGGGGCTGTCTGCTGCCGACGAGCTGCTGCTCGACAACCCGGAGGGAGGGAAGTAACCAGGGACAGTCGGAGCAACTGCTGCTACCGGCTGGGGCTGCTCTGCTCCTGGTGAGAGAGGAGAACAGGTAAAGGTCAGGCTACAAGACAACCTCGCTCTGATACCACTTGATAGTTGTTTCAGGGTTACTCTCATTGAGAGAGGATGACACTTGGAGAGTTGGGGCAATTTTCGTTGGTTTATTTCTCACACAATGGCATGCCAACCTGAGGGGTTGGGGATACATATTTATATGCTGCTAGCCAGCCACGAATATGCTAGATGCTAGTCTAAGATGCTGTCCTAAAAGCTATCCTAACAACCAGTCCTAACTGCCAGTCCTTGATGCTCTATCCTAACTGCAACCTGTCCTTGACACAAGGACCATGTGCTGCAGTCCCACAAAGACCACAGACCAAAGACCAAACCCCACAAGACTACAGTACAGAGACTTATCCATCAAACACTGCCACCACTGCCCGGCAGAACTTGTTCAAGCACTCAATGGCCGTGGACTCGCTCATGCGCAGATAGTCATCATGTGCATCAGCGGGAGCACCGTACGCAAGCAACCTCATGGCCATCGGGCACTTCTGAATTGACGTAAAGCCTACTGTGCCGGTGCAGTCCTTCTTCAATTTGAAGTAGGTGTCGAACTCCCGGATGGCATGCATGATCTTGAGGAAGAGCTTGCGGTTCATCCTGAAATGGCGCCGGAACACCTTCTCGTCCTGCGTAGGATCATCGGCGAAGTAGTCGGAGTAGAGGATGCAGTACCCCTCATACCGCTGCCTCGGCTTGCTCTTGCGGCGACCACGCGTCGATCCAACACGCCTCGGCCCCGCCTCGTTGGCGAGCAAGCCGCCGAGGCAGGCCAAGATCAGCAGGTGTTCTTCGTCGTCGATGGCGGCCTGATCTTCCTCGTCGAAGAGCTCGGCGAGCATCTCCTCGGTGTCGGAGTCCATGGCTGGGTCGGGCAGAACGCCGAACACCTTGCGGGCAGGGTGGACGGGTTTCGCCCCGAGAATCTCCCCGGCGGCTAGATCGCGGCGGAGGGAGTGGGCGGCGTCGGCGGCGTGGCGGGGCTGGACGGCGGGTTTCCTAGCTGCTTGTGTGCGGCGGCGCAAGGAGGGGTGGTGGCGGCGACGGGATGGCGACGGCGAGACGGGCAGAGGGGAAAGGCCAGCCGGGGTGGGGACAATGCGTTGTCTCGCCGACAGCGCTGTCCCACGCGTGCTTTTCCTTCCGCCGCCCCCCCAAGCCGAACCCAGTGGGCTGGGTTTTGCCTGGGGGCGCCGGCGCTAATTTCCGCCGAAACGGCGGTATTTGGGCCTCTGGGGGGCCGGCTGGTAGAAAAACGGCGCTATTCGCCCAAAACGGCGCTATTTAGCGTCCTGGGGGGGCGCTGGGGGGGCCGGCTGGAGATGCCCTAACCTGCCGCCGTCAAGACTCGCCGGCACTACCAGTCCACCACCACTTTTGCTCCTCTCAGCCGGTGGCCATGGCGGCGGAGACCGCACTAGCCGGAGAGGCGCCTCTCCACTGTGGCCTGCCGGATGAGATCGCCGTCTGGGAGATCCTCGTGCGCCTGCCCCCCAAAGCCCTCCTCTGCTGCCGCACCGTCTGCCGCGCCTGGCGCCACGCCACCTCCTCCCGCGGCTTCCTCCTCGCCTACCACGGCCACCAGCCCGCTCTCCCCATCCTTTACCAGCACGAATTCGACGCTGGCGCCGCCGTCAGCCAGACCCTAGACATCGTGCCTCTGGACCACCGGGCGGGGCCGCCGCCGCCGACCAGCTCCGTTCCGTCGCCCGGCTGGGCTCCCACGACACCGACAACGACAACGACATGCGTCTGGAGGCCTCCTGCAAAGGCCTCCTCCTCTCCACCGAAGGCGGCTCGCGCTTCTCCGGCGCCCTCTACTTCTCCGTCTGCAACCCGGCCACTCGCCAGTACGCTCCTCTCCCGTTGCTTCGTGGCTTCAGCCTTGGGGGGATGTACCCGCACCCTCCCACTGGCGAGTACCGGCTGCTGGTGTACCCCGGCACCCAAGATTGGTGCCACGTTTACACAGTGGGCTCCTGCCACCCGCCAAGGCCCATCGGGCGGCCGGAGCCGGAGGAGCTGATCCACGGGCTCGAAGCTGTCCTTTTCCGTGGCAACCTGCATTGGTACATAGAGCCAGAGGGTGAAATCAGCATGATAATTGTGTTCAACACCACGGCCAAGCTGTTCGGGCATTCCTGACGCTGCTGATCTGTTTGAGATGGATGGAATGCTTGGCATAGCCAGCTTTAATGATGCAGCGAAAACCATTGGTATCTGGATGACGCAGGACTACGGCAGCGAGGTGTGGGCCTTCAGATGCCGGGTTCAATTGCCGGTCACAGAGCTCACCGTGGGGTTTGGGCTTCACTTATACTCGTATACGGTGGTTTTGTCGAGGCATCGTCATTGCAGTCCGCGTCACCCATCTTGGACTGCTCCGGGGGAAACCCTAGATCTGGATCTCCCGGATCGGACGATGACGGCCCTTTCAGGGTCGTTCTCCCTCCTGGGCGCATCGTTTTGGAGCAGCTGCTGGATGGGACGGGCAAGGAGAGGTGGCGTGTTGAGGCATCTAACACGTCGTCGACGGCGAGTCTTGGCGGCGCGGCGCAGCGGAGTCTCGGCGCTGGACGTGTGATGATGATGATGCGCAGATCGGATATGCTGTTTGGCGTCATGGCGACATCGCCGGCTGGTCTTGCAAGGCCATGGCGTTGATCTTTGCCTGAAGATGGGTTCGAGGAAGACGGCGGAAGCGACTTCTGTAGCGCGCGCATGCGGTGCGCGTTGAGGGCTTGCTGGACCGGTACTCCGGTTGTAGATGAGGCGTGTAGGTGGGAGGTCAAGGCATGCGGCTCTGATCATGGCCACCCCCATCATAGTTGTAGCGACTTTTTGTTGCCGAGCGGCTGACTTCGGTTTGATCAATGTTGTAACTTGTAAGTTTTGATGAATAATTGCGGATGGCTGTGTGCATCACTTTGATGCAGAGGCCGGGGACCCGCACCCTCTTATCTAAAAAATGTGCTCATTCTGGTCCGATCGGGCGACTCGCTACTTCACATCGACAGCGGTGGCAAGTTGGTCGCCAGGTTCCCTAAAAAATTTCTCGGCACTACTCAGTTTCGCCTCAAACAAACTCTTGTTCAGCATAACTTCTTTCCGGCAATTGAGGGCTATGTTGTGAACACTTGGCCTTTCATCTCACCAGATGATTAACACTTATGTCTTCCATCCGAAGGCTGTTCAGTGTGGTGGTGCTTCTTAGTGGCCTAGCTGTTTGTATCCTTATGAGCTGCAATATGTATGAACTGTATCCACCATTAGCTTCTTTGTTGATGTATAAAAAGTTATGATCAAGAAAATCTGACTATTACATCGTTGGGTTACATTTCTCAATGTTCTTTTGGGCTGAAATGTCTGTCATGTGTGTTCATGCTAAAATCATTTTTGTCTCCTTTTGAAATGTTTGCCAGTTGATATGACTCGTGCCTTTTTTGTTGTTAAACTGAAGACTTGACTATGCTTTATTTACTTTATTTAGTGATCTTCCTAGCAGTCAATAGTTAGCAATCTAGCTGCCTCATGTCCTTGTTGTTGCAAACTGAAGAATTGACTTGACTTTATAGGAATGTTCTGTTGCAATTCATTTCTTCTTGAATTCATTGCATCTGGATAGATGTGGAAATATCCTGTTATATTTACAGCTTTATGTAATTTCCACAAGCTACCAGAAATTCATGAAACTGAAGATGACCTACCTGTAACAGGTCATTTTCCTACCATGGACAAAAACTTATGTTTCAATGTGGAGGACTGGTGGTATTATGAACAATACTAACTTCAGACGTTATGTTTTTTAGCACTATGATTTAAACCCTGATGAGTAGAGCTATGCCCCGAAATACTTAAACCAATGAAGAGGTGGTTCTCGGCATTCCATACCTTTTAGGTGCATGCACCTCTGAAGCCATGACACCTAAAATCTGAGCCGCGGCTCCCCAGACATGAGAGATTTCAGTTACAGATTCACCGGAACGCTTGCCCGCAAGGGAAGCAACTATCTGGCTTCCTGGAACCAATTCTTTGGCTCTGAGCTCGAGGAAATGCGTGAAATCTTTCTTGAACTGCCGGGCATATGCTTGAGTAACCGCCAGGAGTCTTTCACGCCTGACACACTCATCGATGTCATACGCTGGGATATGGTTTATCCTGAAATCTTCAGGAGCATGTACCTCTAAATGATCAGATATTGAAGGGATGAAGGTTGTTGGAGGTGTGTCAAATTCACACCTTTGAGAGCCAATGAAGACTGTTGGATGAGCAGACGAGATGCAAGGAGCCACTAGGGAAGAGCCTCCCGTAGAATGACCCTGGTACAATACCAGTTACACAGACAGGCTCGTTGGTTTGCTGGAGCGCAACCAGGTTCTTCACCACCACGTTGAAGTCGTTGTCTGGGAGATCATTAAGGAGTACACAGAGGTTCCAGAGATGGCTGCTGGAGCTGAAAAAAGTGGCTGCGGGTGGCCTCGACAGCTATGGACACCAGTGCTAGCGCGTTTGGGCCAGAGGAGCAGCCCAAGTCCGCGATCACCATCTTCCCGGGCACAAAAATGTCGATGTTGCTGCATAAGTCAGTGATGGCCGCTTCTATGAGGGGCTTCATCCTGTTCTGCTCAGCATTCTGCAGTCCACTAGTACTTCAGAATCTAGTTAAATCTTTCCAAGTTCTTGTCCCTATATATTTTTTTTATGTTGATAGCTTAATCTTCAGTAATATAAGGTATATGATGAATGAATTCTTGACGAGGCAGTCTCCAGAAGCCAAAATTCAGAAATAGTAGCAGTGGATGAAACGAGAGGAGAAGATACCTGAATAATGGAGTTTCGAGCATAGCTAGTTTCCCCATGTCCTTGATTCATATGCAACCTCTGTTTGGAATAATCCATCGCTTTGGTTGCAGCAGGCCTTGAAAACCTGAGAGCAAGATTAGGAAGGCGATGGTGACGATGTACTGGAAGTTCATAATTTCTTTTCCGATGCTATGACTGTTCTGTTCTGGCTACCAATCATTGGGTCTGCTAACAGTAAGGTTGAATTCACACCCGGATATAATACATTAACAAACTATCACTGTTTTGTAGCAAACATTATCTGCTTCCCCACCGTGACAGGGAAAGATGATAATAATAATAAGCTATGCTTAGAGTAGAGTGCATGCTGAAAAAAAACTCATCTGCTTCTCGTGAAAAAGGGAAGATGCACGAGAGCTATCACAAGCACTATTTCTTGAAAGGCGTATCCATGGATAGCTGCTTTGAAGTTTCCAGTGTTTTAGACGACATCTTTTAGAGCCTTTCTGACCTAACTTGAACTTCATATGCATCCATGTATCCATCTTTACGCCAATCACGTATCTTGTTAAGTCACACAACTCACCAATAGTGCCACGAAAGAGCTGAATTCAACCTTTCAATGGGAATTGGAGGTCGTACTCCCTGTCCAAATCAATGGAAAGACCAGGGGTACAATCCTTGTTGATAAGGAATGCTCCGAGGATGATGTGTCTTGAAAAGCAGCCTGGGATGAGAGACTCTCCAAATATTTGGATGTGAAGGGCATCAAGAAGATAATCTATGTGTATCGAAGGAACTTGAATGTCATGCTAGATCAACAAAGGCAAGTGCCTGATTATTGCTCTGGTTTTCTCTTAGATCTTTCCCGGAGTCCTGGCAGAGTTGATTGAGTCTAGAGACTGTTGGGAAGCAACAAAATTTCCATTCTTTTGTAACAATTGATGCTATCATTTAGCCATACTATACTTACTCTCTTTGAATATAATTTCCTCTTAAGATGAACATGGAGGTTTTGAAGAAGTGAAACACAAGGTTACTCCTGCGAGCTACTAAAAGTACTATAGAACCTAGATCAATATGTTGCCCCATTTATTTCCCAGTTTCTGAAATTCAGTTGTTCAGTGCATAGTTGCTTCACATGACCATGGACGAATCCTCAATGTTATTCTAACAAAGAGTTGGACGGCCTACTGAAGCAGTATTTTCTTCAGTGCAACACCTTAACATATCAACTGTTTGCACTGATGTAGACACTTACCCTGACCTGGTATATCAGTGGCCACCAAGTTCTCTGCTAGACTGACATGAACTAAGCTTCAAGCAGGTATCTCTTTATATTTCATTATTATAATGTGGATATTTTTGTGCATCATGCTCTCTTTTATGTACTTTTTTTGTTAAGGGATCTATGGTAGTACTATTCTGAGCTAACCACAGCCCAGCCCAGTCCATTCCCATTTCCCTTCAGAAGACCTAACATTCAGCCAGCACTGCCAGTCCACCATCGGGTGGCTGGAGGTGGAGGAACTGATTCATGCGCTCTTACTGTCCTTTCCCGTGGCAGCCCACATTGGTACGTTGAGCCGGATGAGGGTGAAGGCAGCATGATAATGGATTAATGGTATCCGCGCTTCGGCTCTTTCTGGTGCTGCTGACCTGTTTGAGATGGATGGAATGCTGGGCATGGCCAGCTTTAATGATGCAGTTACAACCATTGATCTATGGATGATGCAGGACTATGAGAGTGAGGTATGGGCCTTCAAATACCAGGTTGAATTGCTGATCGCGGAGCTCACCGCTCGATTTGGACTTAGCAAATACTCGAATCTGGTGGTTTCGTCTTGGGTGATAATGATGTGCTCATTCTGCTCCAATCGAGCGAGTGGCTACTTCAGATCGACATCGGTGGCAAGTTGGTCGCCAGGTTCCATCGCAAATTTCTCGGTGCTACTCAATTTCGTCACAAACAAACTCTTGTTCAGCATACCTTCTTTCCGACAATAGAGGGTTATGTTTTGAACACTTGGCTTTTCATCTCACCAGATGATTATGCTGTGAACACTTAGCATTATATCTGAAAGCTGCTAGTGTGGTGTTTTTTCTTAAAGGCCTAGCTATTTGTGTCGTCGTGAACTGCAATATGTATGAATTGTATCCTATCCTGGATTTCTTGTGGCGGCTTCTCTGTTGATGTATAAAAAGTTATAATAAAAAACTCCAACTGTTACATGGTTGTCTGTCATGTGTGTTCATGCTAAAAAATCATTTTTGTCTGCTTTAATAATGTTTGCCAAATGATCTGACTCGTGCCTCTTTTTTCCAAGTGACCTTCTTAGCAGTCAGTAGTTGGGAACCTAGCTGCCTCATGTCTCTGTTTTTGTAACTGAAGACCTGACTTACTTTTTCTCGATGGCTTCTTCATTTTCAGAGATAACCCATCGTCTTGTTAATACACTAAATATATTGCAAATATACAAGTGTTTCGTGATTCTGTTTGTCTGTTTTAACTGTTGATGAAGCAAGGCTGATTATCTACTTGTTTGTCGAGTAGAAATTTGCACCGGATTTCTGAAGAGCTTTGAGCACTAGTTATTATATTAAGTGATTGTACTATAGTCACCTTTTCAGGAATGTTCTGCTGCAATTCATTTCTTCTTGAATCCATTGCATCTGGGTTAGACGTGGAAATATTCTGTTATATTTTACAGATTTCTGTTGCATCATGTGAAATTATCATTTGACTTAGTTGCTAACTAGTTTAAGGATTAGTACTTCATGTGATGTTCGATCTTAACATAAGCTCAAGAAATAGAACTTGTATATTGATAAACAGAAGAACGTTATGTTATGGTCACGCTCAGGTCACAGTATGAAATTTCCAACACGACTACCAGAAATTCATGAAACTGAACATGAACCATAACAGATCATTTTCCTATTGAGTATGGACAAAAAAATTATGTTTCAATGTTGTGGACTGGTGGTATGTTGAACAGTACTGACTTCAGACGGCTCTCAGAAAAAAACTTCAGACATTACGTTCTTGAGCACTATGAGTAGAGCTGTGCCCCCAAAATAGTTAAGCCCGCCAAGAGGTGGTTTTGGGCATGTCAAACGTTTTAGGTGTAAAACATGCAACCAATTTTTGATTTATTTATTTATAATTCTGCTTTCGTGCTATACAATGATTAAATTGCCAATGGGTCGAAGCAAGTGCAAAGTCAATGCATATACATCAGGAAGCCGAATAATAAACTAGCATTACATACGATCTGTAACTTATAACGCACTGCAGAGAAACAAAATGGCATTTTCTTTGTAGTTTTTTGTATAGGGAATAACCTATACCCTCAGCACAACTTCAGTATCATACTCAATTGCCTTGTGAAAGAAAGAGAAAAGGACAACATAATTGGATATGAAATAATCAAATGATTATTTAGCAGTTATATGTCTTTCAGATCAAGTTGAGTTTGATCTTGGATTTTGCAGAGATTTCACGGATTGGTGAGCGATACAAACTAGCAGCAGTTGTCACGTCATGCCTTGGTGAGCGATACAACCAAACTAACTCTTGGGTCTTTTGTACCCGCAGCTTGCCGAAGGCTATAGTGCTTTTCAGCGGTCTTCATAAATTCATCCATGACCTCTCCGAAATGCTGGACTATTAAGGGCTCGAATGCAGCTCTCACAGTGTTCGCTGTTCTGTTTGGGGTGATGAGCGAGCTGTCCATGCCGCTTGTAGGGTCGTGCACCCTCATCTCTGTGATTGAGAAGGAGCCCTCTTCTTGGATGATCTCTCTCAGCTCTTCACCGGAAGTTCCGTATGCCGGTACGTAGAAAGAATGAAGCTTTTCTTTGTCAATTAGACCCTATCAGTTATCCAAAAGTGAATTGTCAAATATTCGCATGGTTGTCACCAAATGACAAAATTGTTGAAAGTAAAGCCATGCATGTATGTACCTGTGAGGCCATGACACCTAAAATCTGAACTGTGCTTCCCCAGACATGACAGGTTTCAGTGACGGGTTCACCGGAACGCCTGCCCGCGAGGGAAACAACCATCTTGCCTCCTGGAACCAATTCTTTGGCCCTGAGCTGAAGGAAAAGTGTGAAATCTTTCTTGAACTGTTGTGCATAAGCTTGAGTAACAGCCGGGAGTCTTTCACGCCTGGCATGCTCATCGATGTCATACACCGGGATATGGTTTATCCTTAAATCTTCAGGAACCTGTACCTCTAAATGATCAGATATTCAGGGACTGAATGTTGTTGGAGTGGAGTGTCAGATTCACACCTTTGAGAGCCAATGAAGGCTGTTGGATGAGCAGACGAGATGCAAGGAGCCACTAGGGAACAGCCTCCCGTAGAATGACCCTGGTACAATACCGGTTACACAGACAGGCTCGTTGGTTTGCTGGAGTGTAACCAGGTTCTTCACCACCACGTTGAAGTCGTTGTCAGGGAGATCATTAAGGAGCACAGAGAGTTCCGGAGGTGGCTGTTGGAACTGAAGAAAGTGGTCGCGGGCGGCCTCGACGGCCATCGACACCAGCGCCAGCGCGTTTGGGCCAGAGGAGCAGCCCAGGTCCGCGATCACCATCTTCCCGGGCAACGAGAAGGTGTCGGTGTTGCTGCATAAGTCGGCGACGGCCGCTTCTATCAGGGGCTTCATCCTGTTCTGCTCAGCACTCTGTAGTCCCACTTGTACTCGTTCAGAATCTAGTTAACTCTTTTTTTTTTGCAAATTCTTGTTTCTTATATTTCTTTACGTTGATAGCTTAATTTTCATCAGCAATATAGGTATATGATGAACCGACTCTTGACAAGGCAGCCTTCAGAAGCCAAGTTTCAGGAGAATGGGCCACAGAAATAACACCAGCGAATTTTAAACAAGAGAGAAGAAGATACCTGGAGACTGGAGTTTTGAGCGTAGCTAGTTTCGCCTTGCCCTTGGTTCATATGCAGCCTCTGTTGGGAATCCATGGCTCTGGTTGCAGCAGCGCTAGCTAACGTCAGAAGCCTTGAACCTACTTATGAGAGCAAGAGTACGAAGGCGATGTTGAGGATGTACTAGAAGTTCACGTCTTGTTTTCCGATGCTATCTGGGAATGTCTGTTCTGTTCTGGCAGGGTGAACATGCTGAATTCAACTCACCGATAGTGCCACGAAAGAGCTGAATTTAACCTTTCAGTGAGAATCAGAGGTTGCATACTCACAGTCAAAATAAACGGGAAGACCTCTTTTCTCACGTGCTGCGACCTCGAGAAGCTCGGGTTTGAAAAGGCAGCCTTCCACGAGAGAAACTTCAAACATTTGACTGGATACGGCACCAACAAGAGAATTTATGTGCCCGGAAGGATCTTGAATGTTATACTAGATCAATAAAAGGCAAAGGACATGGTTGATTATCGCTCTGGTTATTTCGTCCATCTTTCCCGGAGTCACGAAAAAATGTGTTGATTTCTATTGTTTTTGTAACATTTGGTGCATGCCATCGACATGCATATTTTGTGTTAGTCCTGCGTTTAATTAACCATATTATATGTACAAATGACTTCTCTCTTTTAATATGCATGGATGCTTATTACTACATCATTTTTTTCCTAACTAACTTTTATCGGATTTCTTCATCATGCATGCTGGCCAGAATTTTTTGTCTACATTGATGTTAATAGTAAAAAAGATTGACAGTTGTGTTGCTTATTTTCTGGGCTCACCAGACACAACATTAGAATATTAGTATGTTCAGCCACCTCTTGCAAAACGAGTACTTTCTTGCCCCCAAGATTTCACACGTTCATTGGAAACGGCCTTCGATCAATTGTCATGCCGGCAAAATTCAGTCGCTCATCGTTAAGCGTCGATTGGATATGTCGACAATAAACGTTACAGTCGTTAGAAGAATTATGAAAATTACAATAAACCCGCCGCTTCAACTCATCAAACGGCGGTATAACATGCATGTGTAATCCTAATAAGTTTGCCCTTCAACATGTTTTCAAAATATTTTATCGCATTTCGCCACGTCAAAGCTACACTTGACGTTTTCGTACCGATTTTGTCGAATTGGCTTCTGGTCGTCACATATAGGGTTTGGCCTTAATTGGCCAACAAATTCGGTAGATCATATGTTGTCTGAATTCAACCTTTCAGGGAGAATGAGAGGTTGTGTTGCCAGTCAAAATCAATGGGAAGACCACGGGGACAATCCTTACTCACATTTGCGACTGAGGATGACAACTTTAAAAAGGCAGCCTTTTAGACAAGAGAATCTCCAAACATTTGACTGAAAACGTCATCAAAAAGAGGCTTAATTTATGTGCCGGTAAAGACCTTGAATGTTATACTAGTCAACAAAAGACAAGGACTATTGAGCCGGAGTTTAGAGACTACCGGGCCACGAAAAACCTGCTAATTTATATTGTTTTGTGACATTTGGTGCATGCTATATATTGACATGCATATTCTGCGGTAGTCTTACCTTTAATTAAACCATATTATATGTACAATGAGTTCTCTCTTTTAATATGCACATATGTTTATTATTACTACATCATTTTTGGAACTAACATTTTTGAGAATGCTTCGCCATGCTGGCCAGAAATTTTAGTCTACATCCACGTTTACGAGTAAAAAAGATTGCGAACTTTCTTCCTCTCAAGACTTAGCAGTTAGCACGTTCATTAGCCTTACCAGCGTGTTCGGCAACCTCTGGCCAAATGAGAGCTTTCTTTCCCTCAAGACTTAGCGTGTTCATTGGGAACGGACTTTTATCAATTGTCATGTCGGTAAAACTCAATCGTGCATTGCTAAGCGTCGATTGGATCTGACAACAAAAAACATTACATTTGTTAGTCGCCTGAGAGAAAGAATTATGAAACTTGCAGTAAGTCCACCGCTTCAACTCATCAAACAACGGTATATCATGTATAATCATGCCAGTTTGTCCTTCGACATGGCATCAAATATTTTATCGCATTTCACCACGTCAAAGTTGCACTTGGCTTTCTCTTACAGATGTTGTTGAATCAGCTTAAGATCGTCACATATATAGGGTTTGGCCATAGTCGGTCAAACAAAGTCCATAGAGCAAACGTCGGCTTCCTCGTCCGACTCCACGATATAATCTAAAGTGGGCACACGGTTTGTGGCCAAGACGATGAGTCTCTCTCACCTCGTTGTTCCTACTCTCCTGGATCAAATCCACATGTAATACTTGAGCGACTAAAAGGAACTCAAAGCCTTCCGTCAGATAGAATAACACCATAGCATCGGTTTTTAATATGTCTAAACCTGTTGACTTAATCGGTCACAGATTTTTCAGACTGTTTGCCTAAACGATGTTAGATGGGATAGTTTAATCAACATCAATGTTTATTACTCCCTCGATCCATAAAGTGTCGGGGCTTTAATTCAATTTTCAAATTTGAACTAAATTCCCAAAACTTTTTTAAGGATCGGAGGGAGTAGTAAAAACGTGGGAGCGCAGGACGCGGTACGCGGAGGGAGCGAAGCTCCGCGTACCCGCCTCCTCCTTCTTCCTCCTCCGCGATCGACCTGGGCCGCGGCCCACCGACCTCCTCCTTCTCCTCCTTCTCTCGACCCCGCAGCTCTCCTTCTTCCTCCCCGACCCGCCCGCTGCCGCCGGCCTAACCGCCTGCTCCCGCCCCCCGCGCTCGGCGCCGCTGCCGCGCCACCTCCGCGCCCCGCCCTGCTCCAGCCGCCCCCTCCGCCGGTCCGCCGCCGCCGGCCGACCATCCCTCTAAACCCCCCACCCCCACAAAAGCTCGTCGCCGGCGAGCACCCCCACCCCCCTCGTTAAGTTTCTCCTTGCCGGCGTCGCCTCGGCTTGAGATTTCATCCTCGACGTCGCCTTCTCCGCCGCGCGTCCGCGCCGGCGTCGCCGGCGACGTCTCGGCCTGGTCGCGTCGTGCTCGTGTTCATGCTGCGCGTCGTGCTCGTGCTGCGCGTCGTCTTCTTCCTCCGCGTCGACCCGACGCTGTGGTGGCCCGGCCCACTAAGGGGGTACGCGGAGCTAAGCTCGCATCGCGGTACGCGATGTATAGGTTTTACCTAAAAACGTTTGACAATTGTGTTGCTTTTTAGGGAGCCTGTGATTGAGATGGGCCTTTCCAGTGGGCCCCACGTGTGCCATCCATAGGCCACACTGGGCCTTATCTGGTTGTTGGATCCCAGAAAAAAACCTGGGCTTTGGCGTGAAGGCTTTTTCGTCTTAGGACCAGCCAGGCAGGCTAACCGCCGTCCCCTTTGGTCCGCCGCCGCCGCCGCCTCGCTCCGTCGCCTCCGCCGGCCATGGCTCTCCGCCGCGCCGTCGGATCCCTCGCCATTCGCTCCCAGGCCTACCTCCGCCGCACCGCCCCCTTGCCTCCTTCCGCGCCCCCGCCTTCCTTCCGCCGCCCGATCATCGTCCCCTTCCGGTCCTTCGCCGCTCCGCCTCAGCAGGTCTCTCTCTTCCCTCCCTCCCTCCCTCCCGCCCTCTGCTGCTCTAGGCTAGCTTTCCTCCTCCTTCCTTCTTCTCGCCGTCGCTAACCTCGTCGCCTGTGGCTCGTGGTCAAAAGGTCAAGCCCGCCAAGGACGACGACGACGCCGAGCCCAGGATCAACAACGACATCACCGCTCCCTTCCTCAGGCTCGTCACCGACCAAGGTAGGGATGGCGCACGCTCTGCTCACACACACGCACCTCCATTCACCCGTCAGATGCTCAACATTTCAATTTCGCAGGGCATAGTGTTGTCCCCAGGCATGAAGCTCTTCAGCAAGCTGCTAGGATGGGCTTGGACTTGGTTGAGGTACACTACTCCATAATGTATTTTTAAGGTGTCCAAGTTTTAGCCTCATTTGATAATGTATTTCCTTCTGCTCTGAGGTATCCCGTCAGTTGTTGGCATTTAGGACGAGCGGGAAATGGCTGCATTTCTCGTGCTTATAAATCTTGTCGCCGTGCGTTCAGGTCCACAGGAAATCTGACCCTCCTGTTTGCAAGATCATGGATTTCCACAAAGAGAAGTACAACAAAGACGTCAAGGAGAAAGAACGCTTAAAAACTAAGGTGTGTATGATACTTAACCTCCGCACTGCTGGAGTTGAGTTGAATGTTTAGAGAAGAGACATGTTCAGTAGTTGTGTGAGAACATAGAATTCAATGTAACGGTTTCTTAGTTTGTGTAGAAAGAGAAACAGCCTGGTTGATAACTAGCAATTTATCAAGTTACCGCTCACTGTATTGATAGTAGCTCTTACTAGACATGAGATGAGCTGTTGGATTTCTGTGAAAAGAACGCCATATGGTTAGGTGGATAGCTATAGGCATATTATGTTCATGTTCAACACTTGGAATATTTATTACTGAAGCGTCTTCTGGTCACTGAGTGAAAATGGCCAGAATCGCAGTACTTCTGCCGTATTGAGGCACTTGGTTGGGTAAGGAAGGCCCGATTGTGGTTTCTGTGATGTCTCTTGGGATCTAGTTAGTTAGGTGGTTATTTCTAGTTACTGGAATATTTTACGGTTGCGTCATAGAAAGATGCTTTGGACTTGACTGTTAACGTCAAACTCAGAAACATTAAGTGTTTTTGAAATATAATGGCAGTGCTAAATGTAACCACAAACACTTGAGCAAGGTTTATAGTACTTCTGCACAATATCAACTTCCATTTTATAGTGATTTTGCATAAGTCACAATAATGTGCACCTCAAATGGCTTTGACTTCACATCTGAATGATAATAGCATCTCCCTCTCCTTATGGTATATCTGATCTTCTGCAGTCTGCTATTGTCTTACGTGGTGGGGATAACAAAGAAGTGCGGTTTAAGGCGAAGACAGTGAGTTTTCTTTGTTGTTTTATATTTTTCTTTAACTGTAGCCTATCATCTTTCGTATCGTTTTTTTTCCTGATATGGAAAGCATGCTTGATTGCTGTCTGAAGAAGAAACGGTAGGAACTTTTTTCTTCTTTTATTTTGGTAGCTGATACCTGGCAGAAATAGTGAATGCTCTATCATAACTCGATGAGGAATGCATGCTTCATTGCTACCTTGTAGCTAGAGTATGTGCTTGCTCGGACTGCCCCATGCTTATTTTCTGTTTTTTTATCCACGTAGTTGAGCTCACCCTTTTTCTAAATTATAGAGCCTTTAATAAGTCCCAACAGAGATATATTGTGTCCAGTATAGAGGCCTTGTGCCACATATGCATGTTGAGGAACATAAATTATTGCTCGCAGGAAATAAAAGACTTGAAGGTGAAAGCAGATGCAATTACCAGACTAATGGAGCGTGGTTACAGGGTGAAGGTACGCTCGGGCTCACATTCATTTTTAGTTCATTCTGTATGATTCTGCTAATGTTAAATGACAACCCAAGGAATTGCTAAAAACCTCCTTTTTCTTACTCTGATTCACTTAGTTAAGTTTTATTACCGAGCAATAGATTTTATTTATATGGCTTTCTACTTAAATTATCTGGAAAAGAGGAAACCAAACAGTGTGAAATGATTAGAAGGCTTCTGTGGACCTGGAACCCAATGGTTATGAAAGCTGTTGTGACTTTAGAGGCGGAACATTGCTGGAGAGTAGTAACTCATAAACTCCATGTATCGTTGGTGACTGCTGACACTGGTGAATAGAGTATGATTCGTGCTGTGTGTGCTTGGATGTTGCCGGTAGAAATGTTGCCTTGGAGTCTTGAAAGTATCCATGGTTCTGGGGACAGTTTTAATCTGACGTTTAAAAGTTTCAATACCAGCTACTTCATTTCTACCTGAGGTGACAGCACAACCTTTGAACTGCGAACCAACATGCATATATCCAATACCTACTTAACCTAGATTTTTGTTACGGTCTATCGAAACTTCATCTTTTACGTCGTGGGTTCCTTCTCCGTACATAGGTGGTGCTAAGGGTACTGGGACCAAAACAATTAGTTGCCCCCATAGGGCTCTCAATTTATTATATGCAAAGTGTAATTTCAACAAGAGATGCATTGTATATCCACTCAAACATCAATGTCTTAAATATCTTGAACGTATACTTTGAAAAACTTGACGGTGCTCCTATTTGGCAGTGCATGGCGATGCCCGCAGGCAACGAAGTAGAAGATCTAGGCGGACCACTATCTCGGTTATTAGGACTGGTGAGTACTATGCTCCTTATTATTTCCCATTCCAGATTAACTAAATGCTATTCAATTCAATTTAAGAACTGCTGTGCATGAGAGTAAAGTTTGTCTCTTTCTATAATTTCCCACCAATTGAACAGATTCAAGATGTCTGCATTGTAGAAAGTGGGCCACATTTGGACTCCAAGCACGCATATGTTATTGTCCGGCATGTGAAGTTTGCAACCAAGAAAGGTGGAAAGAAGGCTAGCAAGGCCATCGAAGACGCAGGCAAAGGTACCCCCCGCAGTGCTGCCTCTGAATCGCCAGCCGCTGCTACAGATAGCGGGGACGTGACAAGTGAATATGGTTTGGAAGCTGACAAAACGCCCACCCGTGAATCTTCCATGCAAAGGGAAGGGCCAGACGGAGGCTTCAGAAGGGAGTTAAACTCCAACCCAGGCAACAACCGCGAAAACACACACAGCATGAATGCCGGAGGGAACAGGATGAACCCTGGCCAGGGGGGACCGCAATCATCGCCAGGAAAGCGAGATATGGCACCTGAGCAGACCAACAGGTACACTAGCCGTAGACAGCAGCCCGGAGGCAGCGTCGATAACCAAGGACGATTACCGCAACAAGACCTGAGAAGAAGTGAAAACGAAGGCCGGCATCGGTTCAACGAGAACCAGAGGCCTTCGGAACAGCCCAACCAGCCACCGCCGCTTCCAAGATTCAGCCAAGGAGGCAGATCGCCACCACCACCACAAGACCCAAGGAGAAACGAGAGAGGAAGCCACATGCCACCGAGTAATAACAACCAGCGGCAGTTCCAGCAACCGAATAACCAGAGCGCCGAACAGGCAGCAGGTCGTGAGGCGGGGAATCCTGCTTCACCAGCCAGGAGTATGGGCGTCTTCAGTAGTCGGACACCAGCCACGCCCGAGGTCAAGAAGACAGATGGCGCGCCTGCTGGCAAGCCCGCGGCCACCAAGAGCTTTGGGATCTTTAGCTCGCCTAAAAGGGGATCTGGCAGTAAAAGCTCGTGAGAATGTTTCTGAAAGAGAAATTTTGTGGTGTATCTGGGGAGGGGACATTCTATTGTTACCTGTGAGGAAGGATTTTTGGTGGCATCGATCTATTGAGAATGTTTCTGATGTTCCGGTGGCTGCTGCTTCTTTCTAATCGGCCTCTGTGCATTTGATATGACTTGGCAGTGCATGAATTGGTGATAGCCAAACTGTTTGTTGGACTTGGTCACGCTCCACGTTGCTCGGTTCAGTGGCGCAGGCTCTAGAAATTCTCCACCATTAGAAGAAACTCCACAGCTGGCAAGATAATTCCTCAGAGTATTTTTACTCAATAAAATATAAAGTGTCTAGATAGGCATCAGAGTCGGGTTCTAAGGCTAATCCAGTGACTAAGCTCTCAGTTAACCCAGAGCTCGCAATTTCCATCAGATCAAATGAAACGAACATAAACTGAAACAATTAATACTGAATCAGTTATCTATTAAGATTGATTTTACTATTGTGTTGCGTAGTTCTGTTTTTTTTTTTGGGCGTGTGTGTGCTTCATGCCATATGTTTTCTTGACTAGATTCTGTATTGGTGTGTTCTCCATAATATCTACTGTATCATTTTGGAAGATTTCTCCGCTATTCTATCTCAGGGTTAAGTTCATTATGTAACGAAGCTGCATTTGCCTAGAACCGAAAATAACAGATCAGCTTGCTTGTAGTATCAGATCAGTTATGCGTTAAGCTTGCATGCATTCTCTCACCATTTGTCTTGTGACGATGTCCATGCACAATGTGATTCCTCTGCGAACATGTAAGCTATTTTTTGCATTGGCATTTTGGCGTCCTAACGAATAATAGGCCGTGGTCCCTTGTATTCTTGGGTGGTCCCTTGTATTCTTGGACCATTTCTATTTGTTATTGCGCTTGCATTCTTGCATTATTCTGGCCTTTGTATTCTTGGACCCTTGAAATAGACCAGGCATGGAGTGTGAAGCAAGCAAGTGAAGAGCAACAAACCCTCTGGCTGCAACTAGTGTAGATATACAACTGACATATGTATGGCAAAATACATGGGCGGTTGTTTTCGTACCCAGGTTTTACTATGTTGATCGATGATCCCTAGTAAGGTAGACGGGAAAACGCATAATCAATGGATCAATTGCCCCCTTACAGAGAAAAGGCAGTCGTAGAAAATACGTGCGTGGCCCCCGACGCCGTTGCACTGCTGGGTTTCTTCCCGGCTGCGCTGCATGTTCGCATTCATCGTTTCAGTCCAAAAATTCGCAGGCGCCGGTGAGCGCAGCACGCACGCACCTTCACGGCGGCACCGGCACGCACGCCGCTACCCACTGCGTCGACCGTCGAATCGCCGATGCGGTACATCGGCCACCGACCGGTCTCTGGCAGTGTTCGTTTCTCGTCCTCGTCCGCCGAAGATCGGTAGAAAAAAAAAGCAAGCAGCTCGGAGGGAGAGAGGCCACGCTCCCAGACTCATGAGTGAACTCGAATGAGTCGTTTACGGGCTACAGGCTGTCTGCCCAGCAATACCTCCAACCTACCGAGCTGCTGCCCCCCATTAGGCTAGGGTAACGAGCTCACGCCACTGAGCTCAGCGAGAATACATGTCCCAAGCCCTAATGTAAGCTGCGTTTCGCTGTGTTCCTAGTCCGAGGTGGGACAAAAAGAAGTCGTTCTCGTAGCGTAGCGTTCTGCGCATCGAGGCTCGCTCGTTCAGCCCGAGTGGTGCGTGCGCGGGATGCGGCCCAGATAGAGCGCAGCATTAGGCTAGATTTCACGAGCTCACCGGCCCACGAGTAAACCGGTCCATATAACCAACACGAGCTGACTCGCTGCTCGCCTACGACGCCTCCTCCGACGAGGAAGACGCCGGCGACCCTCCTCCGCCGCTCCGGCACCTCACCCACCGTAGGGCCGCAGCCGAGGCCTCCGTCGCCCTCGACTTTCGCGCGCGCCGCTCCTCGGCAGCCCGCGCCGCCGCCTGCCCCCAGCCAGTAAGCCCCGTGCTGCCTCTCTAGGGTTTCGATTGTAGGGACTGGGATTGGTGGGGAGGTCGTTGATTTGGGCATTGCTTGCTGGATTTCCTTGTTTGCGCCTACTGGATTTGGACTTACGATGTCGTGGCCACTGAGTAGGACTATGATGATATGCTAGAGCTTGAGCTGGTTGGAATATTTGGTCGAAACAATACCTGACGCATACCAGTTTAGCACCACAAAGGGTCAGACTTGAGCTGATTCTAATGTTGTCAAGGAGATTGTTATCAAACTTTGAAATGATGAATAACCAGACCAACTTACAGGAAATTTGCGCATCAAAACTTAAATGAAACAACTCCCACTAGTAAAAGAGGTAAGCCGAGGCTTTGTATCCATGGTATTTCTGCTGCAATGAACTGGGGCTTGTTAAATATGCCCTTGGGCATGTAATAATTCAGCCTTTGCCACAATTGGTGCTTCTGGTGCTGTCTTCTGTGGCCTGAAGATGTGTCGAGGTTTCGTTGCCAGCGATTCAGCTGAGGCCGGGGTTTAATGGAATCATGATGTTCCATGTCCAAAAAAAATAATATATATACAAGTAGTTAGCTATGAAGCTGCTATCTCTCAACCAGAACAAAATCTTGCAAAATCCATTAAATTCAGAAACTTCTCAAGACCATAATCGGTGAAATCGGATCAAGCCCCAACACAAGATGACATCACATCTCTATTGCAAACAGCAACAGTATACCTGCAAGAATCCAACAGCTCATTTATAAAGAGACAGAGACAATAAATAATAAGCATAGTATAGCACGATTTTTTGATAGGAAAGATATTTGGTGTTCATCCCATGGAGCACACAAATAATTTTAGTACTGAAAAAGAAGGATGTAATGCAAGTTTGTTAATACACATGGACTAGTAGGAAAAGTTGAAACCATTACATTTTCTGTAGTTAACCGACTGTAGTATATCTAGTTGAAATTACATGGTAGATGGTATAGAGGAGCACGAAATAGTAGAGATGAAAAGTAGCACTTTGAGCTTTCTTAAACTAAAACACCATCGAAGAAAAGTTTACCTTTTCATCTGATTGGATCGACTGCCATCATATGACCACCGGGATACCAGAAAAAAAAAGCCAAATTAAGACAAGCGTTTGAAGCTTAGCTTACAATGAAGTTATATTGATTAGATACAAGTGCTCAAAGCTTTGGATGTTTACATCTCCTTTTGTAAGCATCTAAACCGACTCTGTCTAGCTGACACCAACACAAATATTTTTGGAGCTAGTTGTACTTTGACAGCTCAATTATTTGCTGTCTTTTACCTTTGACAAACCAGGTACTCTGACATACTACTTGATCCCTAGCTAGCTGCTGCTATACTAATCATTCTTTGAAGTTAAACTTTTAACCGTATTTTTGGCTGGTTACATGCATGATATTTGGCGCACGGTGGGCATCGGTGGCAGCACAAATTCGGCGTATGGTGGGCGTCGGTGGCAGCGTGGCTGGGCGTGGGCGGTTTTTCATTTTTCTTACGGCTGATTACAAGTTGATGGGCCTAATTCTAGATGCTAGCTGTCCTATCCAGCGTTAGATCAAATCATACTGTCCCTCTCACAGGACTAGTAAAA
The DNA here is from genome assembly GCA_947311845.1 of Poa pratensis. Lineage (NCBI taxonomy): Eukaryota > Viridiplantae > Streptophyta > Magnoliopsida > Poales > Poaceae > Poa > Poa pratensis. The sequence goes on along the minus strand of CAMZMU010000038.1, from coordinate 78,659,615 downwards.
GGTAATGTAAAAGACGCCATATAGGTAGTCCAGATCTTTAGGTTCAATATTTAATTTTATCTGATCTAGCCGCTAAAATATATGCTTTGGTGATGAGGTTTAATTATAGGGTCTTTACACATAATTAATCAACCAGAAATAACTGACATGTGTTCTTGGTGTAAACTGTAATGCAAGTTTGATAATGCACATGGATTAGTAGGAAAAGTTGAAACCATTACATTTTCTGTAGTTACAGACAGTACTTTATCTGGTTGAAATTACATGGTAGATGGTATAGAGGACCACAAAATAGTAGAGATGACAAGCTAGACATAGCACTTTGAGCTTTCTTAAACAAAACACCATTGAAGAGAAAATTACCTCTTCTGCTGATTGGCTCGACTGCCATGACCACCGGGGATACAAGGGAAATGGAGCCTAATTAAGACAACGCGTATATTTTTAATTAAAATTAGTGTGTGACATATTAACATGGAAGTATTTTAGAACATAATGGCAGTGGAGCTTACCGGTTTTTGGTAGGAGGACAACTCATGCTGGAGGCTGGATATGAGTTGAGTTCGTGCTGCAGTCGACGAGGCTGGTGTCCTACAATGATAAAAAAATCTTACAGTTATGGTTGCCAAATATTGTTGAAGGGTATTTACTACAAGCAAAGGCTTAGCCGAACCAAACACTTGCCGTGTACAATATTTTTTAATACTCCCTTTGATACATATTAATTATCGCTGAATCGGATTTATCTAGACATCATACATCGGATTTAGCAACAAGTAATATGGATTGGATGGAGTAACATGTTTTCCCAATGCATACTATATCATATTGAATGAGTGGAGCGTTTATGTTCCAGAAATCCATACCTCGTTTAACATTGAGCCTATCTTCAGCGTTTCGACAATTTCCTGTATGGAAGGCCTTTTAGACTCTCTCAACTTTGTACACCGTAGTGCAGTCTGGATGCACAGTTTGAATTGATCAATGGAATGGTATCTAATGACTGGTACTTCGACTCCATGTATCCATCTTTCAGATTGCGTACCTACCAGATTAATGATTAATGAGGATTTTAAGTGTGACGCTACAGTAGTAGTAGACATAACCATTCCCTTCTAATCGTCAAGAACATTTGCCTTACCATGGAGATTAATTCTACGCCAAAGTGGTTTGCAATTGATGGTTCATTTTCCTTTCCTGTCGCGATCTGCATGATTAAGAGACCTAACCTGTATATGTCTGACTGTAACGAGAATTTTATCCTCTCTAAATTTTCTGGAGCCATGTATGCCCTGACGCACAGTAAAAATAAATTTTGTAAAATTAAGTGACTAATGCAACTTAATTTACCATGTGAAAAACTTAGAGATACATGATTCAAGGAGATTACATTTCTCGTAGAGAATATTCTAAACGATCCCCGGATAGCTTGTCAAACAGATTCGATACACCAACATCTGAAAGTTTAGGCACCATATATGATGTATCCAATAATATGTCTTGAGGGGCAAGAGGAGTACCAGCAATAGGTACGTCTAACCCTGTATGCAGGAAATGCAGCCCCTCACAAATGCCCCTAATTATTCTGAAGCGCGCATTCCAATCAAGTTGGCATGGTCCATCTGTACAATTGAATAATTGGTGCTTTAGAAACGTGAGGGTTTTACCGGTTATGTAAGATACGCACCCTATTAATGATTGTCAGTACACCCTAATATTTGGTTTATGGTATTTTTACCAGATCAATAATAAATAATAAACCACAAATAAACAAATATAAACTTCTAAGAGAAAATATGCAAAAGCTGTTAGGCGAAATCGCTATCACAATCCATTGTAGTGCCAAAACACATCACTTTCTGGACGCCGCAACCAGCAGCCTCAATGCTGCACTCACCCTGTGAAGCGGCCACATCCCAATGCGCTCAACTTCACGCCGAGTCACAGCGCCTCCTATCGCCGAGCATCGGGCTCAGGTGCACATTCCGCGCACACTGGGGAGTGGGGATCACTGTTTTGGAAATGCGTGGCTATGATGGGTCTTCACCACATTCATCTCCCGGGACGTCTTGTCCACAATTGCCGCCCACATCGACTACGAGCTGTCGTCTGATCTAAGCTCGTTGTCACGCGCACTAGTGCCCGATGGCTGCCTCCATGAGGTGTAGCCGTGCATTCTTGCCGACCAGTCGACCTTGTGTTTCATGGATCAAAACCTCAAGATCCTTATATGGAAAATGTGAGGTCTTAACGCGCGAGGGAGATGCAAGGGCATCCGATCCTTGATCAACTCTGACAGATGCCTGAATAGTTTCTTTCCAAGAAACAAAGATGGAGTTATTTATTTGTCTGTAGTCTTAGAGGCTCTAGACGCTGACTTTGATGAGTAAGTCGACCTTCCCATGAATGGCACACGTGGTGGTATCTTACTCATGTGGAGAGCAGAGAGGTTTCTATAACCGACTCATTGTTCCCCAAAAACACGCTAACGACAAAGATCATCATGAACGAGGTCACCCTGTCACAACAAAGCATGGATGGGATAACACTGTGCAGGGGTCACGTTTTGCCCCACTACTAACCCTAGCCGTCGCCTTTGATCTTCTCCTTGTCGATGTTGGGCAAAGCCCGAGCGGGGGATGATAGCGGCGGCGAGGCCTTCCTCCATCGTGTTTCTAGTGCGGTCGCGACGAAGTCTCGTGCGGGTTCCTTGGCCTTTTCTCGCGCGTTTGGTCCCAGTACGGCGACGAGAATATCTGGAGGGGTGGCTCACCCAGGTGGTGTGGCTCGGTGCTCCACCGGCCACGGTCATCGTCCTTCTTTCTAGCGCCTTGGCGGCAGCTGAAGCTTCAGCTTCGGTATATCGCGAGGGGGTGGGATGGTACCCTCCCCCCACACACATACACACATTCCTGCTCGTGGAGGTCTTGGACGACTATGGTGGTGTCGCGTCGTTGTGTCTGTTACAGCAAGGTCGGCATGATCTGGCCCATCGGCTTCTATTGAAGGTGGGGAAGAGGAGGCGTGATTGCCGGTGAAAAATGAGCCCACTTTGGTCATCGAATACGATGACGGCATCTATGCGCCATTACCCTTATGAAGGCACCGTAATTGCAGCTCTGGTCTCCTTACTTGTGCCATCCCGGGTAAACCCTAGATCTGGGTCTTCCGAATCTAACGATGGCGACGCCCGACGCCATTCTCCCAGCGGAGGGAATCGTTTTTGAGCATGCTGGAGGGGTCAGGAGGTGGAGCAGTGTGGTATCTACTGCATCGACGATGACGGGTTTCGGCGGCGTGGCGTTGCGGGGTCTCGGCAGAGGAAGCGTGCAAGGCGGTGTTGTTGTCATGCATCGTGGTGGCGTCGCCGGCGAGAGGGTTCCCGTTATTTGTTTAGCCTGTTTTCAATGTCTTTCTTCAGGATGGTGAGACTGCGGCTACATCCAGAAGTCAGAATAAGTTCCTCCCTGCCTTATCCTCGCTCTGGTGGGGCGTCTAGCACCGGCGGAGGTCGCGTGGAGTTGTGTGTCCGGCGGATCTCCGGAGTCAGAATAAGGTCCTCCCATGGTCTAGGGTATCACCAATTTTCCTATCTTTTTGTGCAACGTATGGAGTGTATGTGTACTTCAACAACAAAAAACAGAGGATGTACCATCAATCCCTTATACGCACCATAGATATACTTGTCAAGGCTTCCACTGTTGGCATACTCGTGGCATAGGTATGCTTCTACATCCTGTGTAAGAATGTATCTTCCGTTGTGGCTGACCACTTTCATCGTCTTTCCATAGGAAAAGCCAATTAAGCGCAATACATTTTCGTGCTCAACCTGCATGAGATTGCCAAATTCATTCCGAAACACATTAATATCAGGAGCTGCCAGGTAACATCCACCGAACCTCTTCACGGATATCTCTTCCCCAGATCGAAGTATACCCTGTTTAACTTTTCTATTAATACATGGTAATAAAGTGACATTCCAGCAACAATGGAAACAGAAGATGAGACATGGTTGAAGGAAGAGCAATACCTTAAAAACTGTTGCAAATGCAGGTTCAGAAACTATCCGTTCCACTGAGAAATCGTTCGTAATTTCACGCAGAAACTCTAATGGGAGTTCTTCTGGTCTAAAAAAATTCCATCCACCTAAGGGCAAGCTCGACGTTTCGAACGTTTCGCAGCACGTAAAAGTGGATCCCGTTTCATAGTCATTCCCTTCACCTAAGAACAAGGTCAGCAAATGGCATGAGTTGAAACCGTTTGCAGATTCTGTTTCATAGTTTAGTGCACAGAAAGCCTGTAATTCATTGGGTATCCAACCTGTTTCGACCTAATTAAACTGCATACTGAGTGGTCACACTCATATGTAGCACAAAGACTAGAAATAAGCTATGAAAGAAATCATTTTAGAGTAGCACGTACTAACCTGGATAAGGCGGTGTCTCTGGGTAAAGGTAAAATGATCCATCGTCGAACTATAAACACCATGATGTATAAAGCTTAGATAACAAAACACAAATTGATTATTGAAGATGAAGATAAATAATAAATTGTGCTATTTGATCCTGAAACTTGGTCGATGGTCAAATATATGCAACTAATCTGTAGAAGGACATGTCTCTCGTAATAAACGGAATTAATGGCCATACCTGTGAGTCATTTTCCTTATTTTCAACATTACTCAGTCTACAAACAATGTCATTTATACTGGGCCGTTTACATGGGTCCCCCTGCGTGCACTCTACTGCGATCTCAATACAGTCCTCGCTTGTTTGCAATTTGCTTCAAGCGATGTATAAGCCGGTATCTTCTGTAATCTTTTCCTCCAAGTACTGTGTACCTTCAAAAAAGAGATAAACGCACTGGTAGTAACTAAACTTGCGCGAGATGAGTGAATTGGTCACTTAACTCGCAAAATGTGAAAACCCATCACTCAACTCGTCCGAGATGAGTAAATTGGTCATGAATCGTCTCTTACACGGTTTTTTCTGTCCATGTGGCATCCGAAGTGGGGTCAGGAGACATCAGCCATGTATAGTTTTGTAGAAAGAACCCTATCGTAAGTTATATAACTCCCAGTCCCGTCTGTTGAACCAACTAATAGTTTAAAAACTCGTTCGAGGTGGTGATTCGAACTCGAGAATTCGTGTTGATATTTGTTCCCGTTCTAGAATCAGCCACATCTTCGGTCTTGGGTGGCTAATGAAGTTGGTTGTACTCCAAGCTCACAAAAGTTCAAACCCTTTGTTTGACGTCATGGTTGTGTGTAGTGATTCTAAGTTTTAAGTTTGGGGAAATTTTTGCTTTGTCAAACTAGTTTTTTTCCCATTTTACTTTTTCCACTTTAATTTCTGACATTTTGCTTTTGCCATGACATTTCCCGGTAACACATCATTTTTTCCATCTGTGGGGCAAAAACCGAAAGGTCAAAATTTAGAGTGGTAAAAACAAAATGGACAAAAACTAGTGTGGCAAAAACAAAAAAGTTCCCTTAAGTTTGAATCTCCGATGCCACAATCTTTATTGTGATCTATCTGAGTGCGTACATGCCTCCATTGTACTTGGTGATTTATACATTCATGCAATAGTCAACGTACCAACTTCATTTCAACGAGCTCTGCTTATCGTGCACAATTTGTTGGGTCCCTATCATGCTCCTTCAAGAAAATCATCTGGAAGATCCCCCCCCCCCCCCACACCCAAATGGCCGTTTTTTTTGCCTGGTTGGCGGTTAAGAACCGCCTGTGGACCTCTGATCCTCTTGCAATTCGGGGGGGGGGGGGGGTCTCACCAGCCCACTTGCCAGCTTTGTCAAACGGAATCTGGACACATCCTCTTCGAATGCAGATACTCCAAGCAAATTTGGGCTGCAGCAGTCTCCTGGCTCTCTTGCCCCTCCCTTGTGCAATGCATGGTAACGGGCATGCCGATGCTTATTCATTATTGCCATGCCATCTCCGTCTCCCCTTGCAACTCTTTCAAAGGACTTAAGTCAGCGATCATCCTTATCACTTGAGAAATATAGAAGGAACGGAATGAGAGGTTGGTTAACAAAAAATCCACTATGCAAATGGTTCTCATGCAGAAGATCAGAGAAGAGGGCACATGCTGGATTATGGCCGGTGAGAAGAAGCTGTCTGAGATTACAGGAAATTAGTTTTTTTTAGTTTCGTTAACTTGCCTCTTGACAAACTGTTTGCTTCTCCTATATCAATATAACAGCTAATCTTTTGGCCCATTTCAAAAAAAAAAAAGAGACTAGTTTTGTTTCCATTAATAAGTCACTTTACCCTGTGATTCTAAGTTACCTTGCATAATAGCCTTCTTTACTTTATGTCATGCATGATTATATGGGACTTTGTGTGTTATAATTTTTTAATGTGGCACACTTTGGAGAGTAGATTTGGAACCCGTTCTACATGGAGCTCATTTTCTTGAAAAAAATCGAAAATGACATTTTTGAGTTTAAAAAAATCACGAAAACAATTACAGATGTAGATAGTGTCGAGATCTACAAGCGTGCAAAATTTACCTTAAAATTCCTAGTATTTTGGATGTACACAAAGACAAATCAGGAAAATTTCAAAATTTTAGAACTGTGTATTGTTCACCACCGAGATCCACCCATTTGTTTTTTTGCAGCCCAAAATACGACGATTTTGGAGTTAAAAATTTGCACGATTGTAGATATCGACAATATCTACATCCGATTTTTTTATCGTTTCTTGGAAACCTAAAAATATCGATTTTGAATTTTTAAAAAAACGGGCACCATGTAGCGCGGGCTCCATTTTAGGTTTTCGCACTTGACCATTCTTATTGTGTAAGCCCATGTAAGAGGATGAATTTGGGTATGTGAACAATTTTTTCTGCCTAATGAAAGATCTTTTCATCCCTTTATACCAGTTTATAGTTGTCAGATCGGATGGCTAACACATCTGACTTAGAAATAGTTAGTCAGCCTCAGAAATATAGAATGGAACATTTTCTTTCCGCATGAAGCAACTTGGGAAGGAAAAGGCAAATCGGCAAGACACAGTAAAATTGCAGAGAAAATAATTTGATCCCGGAGTAGTAACTGAACAACTAGGGTCAAAATATAGAGAAGGAAACTATTCTTACATGCTCGATACATTCATGGTCATCCATACCAGAAATATGATTCCAGTAGTCCATTCCAGTCAATATCCACTTAATTGTAACACCCAGGCTAAATATGTCAAACTTTTCTGAGAACAATTTCCTGTCTATGTACTCTGGTGGCAAGAATCCACTGCATGAATGATAAAACTAAAATCAGAGTAAGTAAAATCAAATATCTGGTAATAAATATGTGTTCAGATTAGACAATAATCTTACCGTGTCCCCAGAGGAGTATCTATCAACTCCGTGCAACCTTCCCGCAATAGCCGTGATATACCTAGATCCGCTATTCTCGGCATCATTTTCTCGTCTAGCAATATATTATCCGGCTTTAGATCACAATGCATAGTAGAAAGCTCATGAAGATATTTTAAACCACGACATGTCCCCTGGATTATTTGGAAGCGTGTGTGCCAATTAAGATGATACTCTTTACCTGCAAGGACAAACATAAGTAATCCGAAAATTCAAATTTGCAAGCTGAATAACACACTTGTCTACGTAGATAACCAACATACCAGAAATATACTTGCCAAGTCCTCCATGGGGCATGAACTCAAGGCAGAGTGCCATGTGTATTTCTTCAGCGAGTACCATTTTGCCTTCAAACATTTGTAAAGTAGACGTAATTTCATCACAGAAACCTACTAACTGCACAACGTTCTGGTTCTTGAGCCCCTTAAGGTGTCGAAGTTCATTTCTAAATTGCTTGTCATAATCACTCGACTGTATGAAACGGAACATTTTTATGGCAACCTCTCTTCCATCTTTAAGCACTCCCTGTTGGACGGGACGACGTGCAAACTTTAGCGACACCGTACTTGTAGTATGGTTTAAGCTTATAGTAGTATTACGGTTGAAATGTATAAAAGCGTAAGTATCCAATTTATTAGTTAAGTCGGCATTTTCGTCCAATCAATTTACTTTATTTTAGGCTGAACAGTGGTTACCCCACTACTTATATTTTTGTATTATTCTCAATAAAAGTTATGTAAAAAAGAAGGGAGATAAACAATAGAAAGAAAGCAGTAGACCATACAAAAATACTTACGTTGGAGCACATGGGTACCAGCACACCCGATATTAAGAATAAATTAGTAATACATAAAAGTTCAAATATTTCAAAACTTTCATTCAGGCAAACATAATCAAGTATAGTATCCGTATAAAAATATTCATCAGAGAATAACTTTAAATGTAACATTGGTCAAAGATTTTGCCAAAAAGACACTCTATACACACTATATTCATCATAGATTTGTATTTTTGTCTTGAATTTAATGAGAATCATTTCCTAGCCAAACTTTTAATACAAGTACAATACTTAATCATCTTTGAGCACATAAAAGATTTGGAATTTTTTGACCTTTGTATGAATCAATTTTTTTTTACATATATCAGGAGCACGGGTACTCGAGAGCCAATAGTACTTGTCTCTGGACCATATAGTTAGAAGCCAAGATTCAGATTGGAGTGACTCCAGCTTTCGAAGTCCTTACTGCGTCCTTAAATTTCTTTCTACATCTATAGTCTTGGAGGTACACCCCAATAGGGGTCCGGACCCCAAAAAAAGACCACCTCCAATTTAAAAACTGTCTGGCACCGTCGAGGCCAACCCGTACTTGGGGGCCAGCTCGGAGGCGCCGGACAACGTCCAGAAGTGTCTGCATGAAACATCAGACAGGTGGGCCTATATTGCCATCCGCACACCGGTCACGTCCATTTCAATGACGCCCAACCTTCTCGTCTTTCGAGGCGGCGCTGCCACGACGACGTGGCAGAGCTATGACTCCCCCATGTGTCGCCGGCATTTGCTCCGACGCCCAACCTTCTCGTCTTTCGAGGCGGCGCTGCCACGACGACGTGGCAGAGCTATGACTCCCCCATGTGTCGCCGGCATTTGCTCCGACGCCCACCCAATCGCGTTTTCTATCCATGCCACCGTTTCCCGTCGATTCCACCTCAATTTCCCCCACGACTCCATCTATCAATGAAGTGCACAATACCAGCAGGAAACACTTATGAAAGTCACTATGCATGTAATAATTGCCAAATGTCCAACCTTCGGGCCCACGCTTCTTCTAATATCACCCTTAGTGGGAGTAACATAGGTAACATGCATGGCACCCAAGTAATAAGATGATGTGACAGCTAATTAATGAGACGTGAACAAATAGAGTAACATATTATGTTAGCGTCGCATAACGCTTTCCAAGAAAAGATGAGTATACTATAAAATAAATGAGACAATCTATGATACTACAACCTCTATGTTATTTTGCACTATGGAGATACTAACATAGACTAGTAACATATGCAACATATGTATGTTACCACTCTAATTAAGTTACTCCCCACTATGACTAGCCTAAGTGAACAATTCGCTGCTGAGCAGACCGCCCACGCCAAAATTAATCGCGCTTATGGACCAACATTGTGACGTTCTGGGCTAGAGCTCAATAGGATTGGTACGATATCAACAAGTTGCACCATCTATTTCCGAAACGCATCTCGAAAAAACTCTGATGTCCAGCGTGCTTGGCTCAAAGCAATTCTGGGATGGGTGAGCGCCCAGAAAATCCTTCCCGGGTGCGCACGAGGAGGACAAAGTGCGCATAAAAAACTAATGTTAATCTGTGGGTCCAATCTAAACATCCTATACAGCTGCCCGGTGTAACAGCCGTCGGCTCAGGCCCATGGGTGGCCCAGGGCTATTACATTTGTTATCAAAGTTGACCCTCGCGATTACACGGGCGTGTGCGAGTCAGGGGCGCAGGCATGTGCGACATGTGCCGGCACTGGACCACAGACGGGTGCCAAGAGGAGAAGTTCATGTACTGGGGTGGAGCGACGAAGGGGTCGGTCTTCTAAGAGGAAGAACGTGACGCCAAAATCCTTCCCCGATGCGCATGAGTGAGAACAAAGTGTGTAAGAGACTAGTATTGATCTGTGGGCCAATCAAAAAATTCTAGAAAGCTTCCTGGCATAACAGCCGCCGGTCCGATGGTGGGCCGGGGTCTTAAACATACACACAAGTGGGTTATCCGTAAGCGAGCAAGGGTCTATCAAACTATGGATGCAACTTTGTCCGAATCTAGGCCTGAATTTGCCAGTAAGTAGGGGTGTGACCGTAACCCGAACGGCGAATCATTTCCATTATTAAAAGAATTAAATAAACTTCTCGGGCGTCGCTGGGCACCACTTCCATTATGTCAGATACGTGTCCGGCACCCACACAAACCGGACACAATTTAATGGCGTTGGACAGAATTCTAAGATGCATGGAGTTACTTTATAATAATCATCTCCATGAAAAATGACAGCTGGATGCAGTTTGTCGGACTTAGAATGAGGCCATGTATAGCAGATGATTGCGGTGTCCAGATGGAAAGATGTGCCGACAACAAATAACAGCAAAAGTATAGTGATAGAAAATATGTGTTTTAGCTTTACAAACCCACGGAATCACACGTAACACAATCATAATAGCTAATAGTACTACTATTTTGCAACAACACTGAGTTCCAAAATCGAGTGTGGTATTTTGGAGGCCAAGTTTCATTGAGCTAGCTAGCTTTTGAAGAATTCCAAAATCGATACTTTTATGTTTTAGAAACTTCGAAACAAAAATTTTAACTGTAGATAATGTCGAGATCTATCAGTGTGCAAAATCTTAATGAAAAATTCTTTATGTTTTGATCTGGGAAAAAAGACAAATATGTAGGTCTGGATCGGTGAAGAGTGCATGGTTTCGAAAAAATGCCATATTTATCATTTTGTGTAGTCTAAACTAATGTGAATTTTGTATTACAAATTTGCACAGCAATAGATCACGACATTATCTATAGGTAGAATTTTCGTTTCAAACTTTTGGAAACATAGTGCGTAGATTTTTTGTTTCAAATTTTTAGAAACATAAAAAATGCAGATTTCTATTTTTTGAAATACCGAGCTCCATTAAGCTCCTCCAAATGGAATTGCGGATGCAAAGAGGAAGAGTACCTCGTACACATCCGCAGACGCACCATAACCAAGCAACCGGTATTCGGCGAAATTGTCTGTAATCTCCTTTAACAGTTGGATTGATAACTTCGCTGGCTCACCACGCAAACCTTCCGACTTGCTATCCATGGTTGTTCCTGTACACAAACTCCATTTCAGCAAGAGCATCAACATGTGTTCTTAAGAAGATGTAACTTGTACAAAAATCAGTACGAGGAAACCTTACTTCCTTGTCCTCTCCTCTTCCACTAGCCCTTTCAGAATCTTGTAATGACAAATCTAAACGGATCTAAGCGTAGTTTGTAGCTTATGCAAGTAAAAGATGTGGTGAGGAGAACACATCAGAGCCAGCAGAGCTACATAATACAAGAAACAGATGTGGTGAGATGATGCGCGCTACATGCAGAGCCATCAGAAAATTGATTGCGCGGAAGTTTGTAAGAGCAACAACCATGGATATGAGAAGGTGTGAAGGCTCTTACCTGGAGAAGACGACCAGCAGTGCATTGGCATTGGCCCGGCTAAGAATGAACAGTTGACCTTATAACAGGGATGGGATCGAGATGAGAACTGAGATCGAGCTGATTGATTAAAGAAGTGTGGCTATTAGTTTAGAGCTCACGGCAGCCCAGATATATGGGTATCTTGCAAATATTAACTTGACTCACATCGTTCCAATCAGAGTTTATGGTTGCAGACTTGCAGTGCAGTGGTGGATCTAGAAATTTATGAAAGGGTATGGCTGGCCATGTGAGTCACTGCAATGCACTGCATCCCAACGTGATGGATCGTGGCTAAATAACTCTATCCTGGTTTGACTCACACTAGAGGCTGGGGCGCCCCTCGGGGCGCCTCCTAGCCGGTCATCTGCGTTCTAATCATAGCCCCAATTACAACATCCATTGCGTTTTTGAAATACAAAATTACATTTGCCCAAGAGCATAATGTTTGGAAATTCTTACATTCAGCATGTTACCATTGCAAGACCCTCTTTCAAATGTCAATCTAGGAAGCTGATAATGAAACAATACAAAAGACATCAAGGATGACTCACCGAATAGACATATAACCATATTGCAGGTCAACATTTGTTAACAGTTTCATGCATAGCAAAACTACAAAACCGTCATGATGCCATTGCAGACTAAGACAAGAAGTTCTTAATACATCACTTGATTGTCACTCCAAACAATGACTGTGTTGTCACGATTCTTGTTTTGAGAAGGCCTACGGTATCATCTTTGTCCACAATATGAGACAAATTCATAAAATATCTGCCTTGTGGTTATGATTTTTTTTAACCAAACAAGTAAACATATATAATGAAGCATAGTGCTAGTAACCCTATCTATGTCCGATCGTAAATCGAATGACGACTCCCCTTTTCTCTTCCAGTCATCTAAGTTTCCCACCTGGTAAATGCCAACGGTAGATATCTAGTGAGTATTCCAAGCCAAGAGTACAACCGGTAGGCACAACAGAGTAGTTATAACTATCAGCAAATAAATTGACCCATCCTAGTTCAAAGAGCTCAACTTTAATATAAACTACACTGGCAAAATTGTATGACAGAGTCTGCTCTAATGATAAATAATGTTACTCAATTAATTATATTTTCAGTTCCCTAAAAATTATATTTTCTGCAACTAATCCTATTTTCTATGAACATAAATGATCCGATCTGATTAATTATGTACACCCATATTTCTCGGTAATTCCCTACTTACTTGTGGATTCATCCTACTTGACTAAGTACTTAATCCCCTGGAATGGATGTAACTAAGAATATGAAATGCAGCATGCGATAGGTAAGAGCATAATAAACCAATGCAACATCTTGTGAACCTCCTAAGAAAAGAGATACACTTTCAACGAACCGCCATAAGCCGCGAGACCCTTACAATTTTGTTGTTTTGCAGCCAATGGCAACCCTAATAATAAGATCATAACAGTATTGACAAAGCAACAATGTCAAAGCACTTAAGCCGTTACTACACATAGAGTTGTATTTTTTAACACCGTTACCGTAGGGAAAAGTCTGTACATAACAATTGTTCCCGATAATTGAAATTCCAAAAGAAGGTTTTAGATGTCCTACCATTAAGGGTGACTGAAATTAACCAGAATTAGGCAAAGACGCATAGAGCTACATGGAAAAGGCACGTGGACAACTATAGTTTGCACGCCCATGAAAGTGCACACTATCAGCGAGATGTATAAGTACCTGTCTAGCCTGACCCTACTGAATACTTGCGTCGGACAGATACAGCTAGAAAATAATGTCCTTTGAACAAAAATAAATATCTCCAGCCTGCACTATGTTTTAAAGCACATAGGGAAAAAATACAGAAGTTAACCTATAGAGCAAGATCTAGGGCCAATATTCCACTTTCAATGCTAAACTGTGTCCAACAGAAATTAAAATACTGGATACGATACGAGCGTGGTTTTTTCCTCCGCCCGATCCGGACAAAACGACCGGGGAAAACGACAAAACGGGACGAGAAAAACCATCCCCTGGGCGCCACGTGGATAGCGCGAGGAGGCGCCCAGGGGGTGCGCTCTTGCTTGTTCTCAATGATATCTCTCCTGGCTGCCCAGCGGCCGCTACCCTGATGTGATGGATCGTGGGCTCGTCCTGGAGCCGACCTTAACCGAGGCAGCCGATCACAAACTGATACGATCGGTTCGACAAGATCGCGAAATTCCTGAGCAAAGCTGATCGATTCACGTGCCGGACCAGAAGAACGCGTAGGTACAGAACCACGTGTAGTACTCTTGATATCCGCGGTCCTCAATATTGCAAGCCCAATACATGTCAACTACGTATGTACATAGTTATGGTACACCAATAATTTTATCTTCCGTGATTCAAAAAAAAAATTACCTTCATATTTCCAGAGATATCAGTTAATTATAAAAATATTGTATAATGCTGTGTAAAATAAAGTATAAAAGCTATAAAAATTAAGTCTAATTATAGATTAAATAAAAATATTCCATATTAATAAAGGATTTTTTTGTACCTTTTATCCAGTCATATGCATTTTTATTATTTTTGTGTGTTGATTGTTGTGTTCTATCGATTTTTCAATAAAATATAGACTGGTGAAGTTTGGAGAGTTCGATGTAGAGTTTACAGAAACGCGGGTGCAAAATGAAGTGGCAAATATTTTGGAGAGTTATCCAAATAGAGATATCGACAATCAAATATTGGAAAATCAGAATACTTAATCCAATGCAAAATTATAAGAGCAACAACCATGGATATGAGAAGGTGTGAAGGCTCTTACCTGGAGAAGACGACCAGCAGTGCAATGGCATTGGCCCGGCTAAGAATGAGCAGTTGACCTTAAAACAGGTATGGGATCGAGCTGAGAACTGAGATCGAGCTGATTGATTTAAGAAGTGTGGCTATTAGTTCAAAACTCACGGCAGTCCAGATATATGCGTATCTTGCAAAATTTGACTTGACTCACATGGTTCCATCCAATCAGAGTTATGGTTGCAGTGCAGTGTCGGATATATAAATTTATAGAAGGGTATGGCTGGCCATGTGAGTCGCTGCACTGCACAGCATCCTGATGTTGATGGATCGTACGTGGCTAAATAATTCTATCCTGGCTTGACTCACATGATCTCTCCTTGCTGGCCAGCGGCCGCTATCATGATGTGGTGGATCGTGGGCTCCGTCGTGGAGCCGAGGCAGCCGATCACAAACTGATACGATCGGTTCGACAAGATCGCGAAATTCCGGAGCAAAGCTGATCGATTGAGCATCTCCACTCGCGGCGCCCAAACGGCCGCCCAAACGCCTTCCGGACAGGCCGTTTGGGCGCCGTCCGGACTATTTGACGCATTTGGGCGCCCTCGCTCCCCACTCGCGGCGTCCAAATCGCCCGGCCCAAAGGGTTTTTTTTTTCCGAACAAGGTTTTGCAAATTCGAATGTGCCGTCAAGGTTTTGCGAATTCGAATTTCAGACGGACCGTTTTAGCCACAAATCGAGAGTCCGGTGCCACCAAAATACACTACGCCAAAATATGTCGCCAAAATACGCCGGGAGATGTCGTTGCCCGGCGTCTGCTTGTCGCCGCCGCCGTCGTCGTCGCCGATCTAGATGTTGTCACCGGGCTGGGGCACGTAGCCATAGCCGGGCTGAGTCATGTCGGGGTCATCGGCGATCATGTCGGGGTCATCGTCGACCTGGCCGTCCGCGCCGTGGCCGGTCTCGGCGCCGTTCTCTGGTGGAACGAGCCCAAGCTCTTGCAGGATCGCGGCGCGATACATGTTGTGCACCGTCCTCGCCAGCGGGTCCAAGTTGGAGACGTCGGCCGTCAAGATCATGAAGTCCTGACTCCTCTTCTTGACGGCGGCTTTCTTCTGCTCGAGGTTGATCTTGACGTCGGCCTTCTGCATCAAGGTCGTCCACCTTGCGTTGTTCTCCTCGCGCCTCAAGCTCGAGTTGGAGCAAACATCGGCGAGGACCTTGTCGATGGACGACTGCACTCTGTCCGTCTTTGCCGCCGCTGCCAAGGCCGCTTTCGCCTTCTTGTTCCCGATTGGCCGCCCCTCCGAGTTTTGGGGATCGGCGTTGAGGTCGGCACGGCCGTTCTTGTTCAAAGTCCGCCGGTGCGCCTTCCATTTCTCACAATTTTGGAGAAGCTTATAGCAATGCATCAACTTGAAGTCTTTCTCCTTGTTGATGGATTTGTACAACACAAGGGCGTCCATGACTTACAACAAAGCAAGCCGACGACGATCACAATTGTACTTAAGCAACAAAACAACAAGGGGATGTTCTCGCAAGCCGGCGGTCACCTGATCCGCCGGGCCCTTCCCGCTCTCCTTCCGGTCGACGATGTTCTCGTGGCAGCCGTGGAACTTGTTGACGAGGCGTTGGACGATGCGCCACCTATGCTCGATGGCGCCTTGGCCGCGCACCATGCTCACCTTGTAGAAGTCTTTGGTGAACCGGCGCTCGTCGAACTCATCCTTGACCCGGGACCAGTAGGCGGTGCTCGACTGGTTTGTGCCGGTGATCTCGCCGGTAGTAATGGCCTTCCATGATATGACCATGCACTCGTCTTTCTTGGTCGTCCAGATTATGCCGCGGCTGCCCTTCTTCTTCTTCGCCGCCTGCTCGCCAACCACAGCGTCGGTCACCACCCCCTCCTCCTCGACCTCGTCGTCGTCCTCGTAGAACTCCTCATCCTCGTCGAACCCGTCGTCGTCATCCTCCGCACGGGCGTTGTCGTTGATGATGTCGTCCATGATATGGGCGGTCTCCTACACACAAGGAGCAAGGCCAGTAGCCACGACTCGCCTATGCACACGTCTATTGTACATACCATGGCTACAAAACGCGGGTTCATACCTGCATGAGCTCCGGGGCATCGGGAGTCATTCCGTCGATCACATGGGAGGCGCCCGCGTCGAATGAAAGGCTCCGACCGGCGGCCATTTGGACGGCGGGATCTCTCCGCATCGCCGACGAATTCAGATCGACGGGGTGGTTTAGATCTAGGCCACAAGAAGGGAAGATGACGTTGGGGTCGAAGCCGCCGTGATGCTGGTTGTCGCCGTACTCGGGGGAGAACCTGGTGCGAGGCGTGGCGGCGGCGCTGTCGGCGAAGAAGGAGGAATTCGACGGCGAGCCGCCGATCTTGCATCGTAGAGTGGCGCTGCTCTCTGGGCTTCCTCCCAAGGCGAATGCTTGGTTCAAGGCGGCGACGGTCTTGTTCATGGCGGCGATCTTCCTTGCCGTCAATGGTGCCGCCATGCCGAGCCGTTTCCTCTCATTCTGCTTCACCCGGCGTCCGGCACGGCTCTGCGTGTCCAATCGACGCCGGAGTACGTCGAGGTCCCAATCCTCCTGCCTCATCGCCTCCGGCTTCTCCCTGGGCGGGGGGGGGGGGGGGGCCTTGCGCTTGACGCCCAGCGTCTTCCCCGCCGCCTTCGTCGTCTTCGCTGCCTTCCCCTTGGGTGCCGGCGGTGCCATGGAGCCGGCGCGGCACGAGGGTTTTTCTTTTGGCGGGAGAGATGGCGGGGGAAATGCGATTTTTGTGGACGAATTGGGGGAAGCCAGCACTTATTGCGATCGCCGTCTCACTGCCAGGCGTGGCCCGCGCGTCGGAGGCCGACGTGGCGTCGCGTTTACTTCCGTCCGGGGCCGCCCCAAGCCTCCCCAAGTTGAGGGCGTGGGCTGGGCGTGCCGGACACAAAACTGGGCCGCGCCGAACCGAATTCGCGTTTGGGCGCCGCAAGTGGGGGCGATTTTGTGTCCGGCACGCCCCAAAGGCGTTTGGGCGGCCGTTTGGGCGCCGCGAGTGGAGATGCTCTTATGGTGCACCAATAATTTTACCTTCATATTTCCAGAGATATCAGTTAATTATAAAAATATTATATAATGATTGTGTAAAATAAAGTATAAAAGCTATAAAAATAAATTAAGTCTAATTATACATTAAATAAAAAATTCCTTATTAATAAAGGAATTTTTTCATACTTTTTATCCAGTCATATGAATTTTTATTATTTTTGTGTGTTGATTGTTGTGTTCTGTCGATTTTTCAATAAAGTATAGACCGGTGAAATTTGGAGAGTTCGATGTAGGGTTTACCGAAACGCTGGTGCAAAATGAAGCGGCAAATATTTTGGAGAGTTATCCAAATAGAGATATCGACAGTCAAATATTTGAAAATCAGAATACTTAATCTAATTTGTATTTTGGATGTAATTTGCATTAGTCTTTGGATAGAAATCACGCAAATGTATATTATTCTTCAGTATGCTATCTAGAAAAAAAGGATTAAATCTTTAATAAAAACAAAAGTTTTCATCAGAATATAAAAAACTTAGATATGCCTTAAGTGTATCATTTTGAATTTTGTTATTGATAGAATAAATCACACTTTTACCGATCACAAGAACAGGAACATGATGAAGTCAAAGGTTCGCTAACATAATACAATTTTTTATTTGTTGAAAAAACCAAGTTTTAAAGTGTAACAGTATTGCATTTTTAATGAATTAGTATATATGTCTAAATGTATTCTTCTGCGGAAACACACTGGTGATGACATAAAAAATTTAAAGTACCGTGGCAGCGCACATGCATTTAGCTAGTTACTATGTACTAATCATGGAAAATAATATAGCTCGCATACCGTTTAACTAGACGTGATGGATTGTGGTTCAATAACTCGTGGCTGTTAATTTAGCATGCTGTATTGGTTATTTTTGTTACATAATTATGACTGTTCTTGTTGGGAAGTGAAAATTGACTTTAGTTTCTCATTCAGTTCTGCGTAATGGTAGTGATGTCTAATGATAATAAAAAGGAGCTACACTGTTGCTGACACTCTGATTGTTTTACTTTATAAATGACACTATGACAGTTGCTGCAATGAAGATTGATGAGAAGTAGCCATGCGGTCGACAATGTGCAAAGCCCAGCTCATCCGGAAGATGAAACTGAAATGTTTATGGAGGATCCTGAGATTGATATCTAAACTGTGGAACTGCTAGTGAAAGTAATATGTGTAAGCTAGATGTGCCGTGTGTATGTCCACAATATGCATGCTAGCCATATTGATGTTTTAAGCTGTGTGCGTGCTCCGTCTATATAATCAATCTATGATAATTGTTCTGTGGAACGCTGGAATTAGGCACGCAAACTGACATGAAAAGTTTCTGCTTGTTCCAGGTATTACATGAGATTCTAATTGTTCTTGCCCTTATATTCTTGTACCCAGAAAGGCTTGATAATAATATTTTGTATCAGTAATTTATCTATACAAAGTCTTTTACCCGCAACCAGATCTTCGCAGCTACTTCCTCCGTCTTGCTAAAACGGTTTATATTATGAGACCGCCGAGGGAGGAATTGATTTGTACCATTGCTATCACTTGCTCACATCTAACCACAACCCTGGATAAATCGGCATGTTCCCCGTTAGAAATTTCACAGTGGCAAAATTAAAATGAAGTACCAGGCATGGAGTGTGAAGCAATTGAAACGGGAGCAAAAGATTTGCCCCAATCTATTAATTAAGAAGAAGAGAATTGCCCAGTTAATTTACGGAAAATCGGGTGAAAACCGATACAAACACAACAAAGATGACTACTCGCAAAGCAAGAAAACACCACGCCCACATAGGCACGTCAACAAACTCTCCCAACACCTTAGCAACACAACGAATGCTCAATGAGAACAGAGGATCAAGCTGCTGCGGGAGCCTTTCCTACGGCGCCACTCTTGTTATTTTTGCACCAGGGAGACTTCTTCTGGATGCCGGTCCGAGGACAATCACCCCCCCCCCCCCCCCCCCTTTTTGTTTTTTCCCTTGATCGGCGTCCCTGTTAGTAGGCAAGCAATCGCTCTTCCCAATCCAGGTTTAGCAACCTCCACACTGCCGAGCAAGTCGCAAAGATCTTTGGCGAAGAGAGCATCAGAATTAAGTTTCGGCGGCGGCTGAGGCGCGAAAACCACATCTGAACGCTCAGGCAAGCTCAAGGTCGTCGGCGAGTCCACTTTCATATTCTCCACTGTCAAAGGCAAAGAAGGGCTCGCACAAAGCTCCTGAAGTTCGGGCATGATCTGCATCACCGGAGTCACAACCGAGCCGAAGGCCTCGCCTGCGGCAGTAGGGGAATCGGAGGACAAGGCGAACGGCGATGGGTTGTCCCCAACACGAGGAGAGAGACAGCCATATAACTCTGCTCCCTTGCAAGCAAGTGAAGAGCAACAAACCCTCTAGCTGCAACTAGTGTAGATATACAACTGACACAGATGATCCTGCTTCCTGCATCGGGAGTTCGGGACTAACAATGATGTGGAATTTCTCGGCAAATAAATGTGCCTGCGTCCAAGGGCACACGCTTTGGTTTGGATGATTCATGTCAAGATTTGGTGACTGCATCGGGGAAATTTTCGGTCAGCTCTACATATCAAGCCATGATGCAGGGACAAATCAGATTCAACCTAGCTGATGCGATCTGGAGGAACTGGGCAACACCCAAGAGCAAGCTGTTTACCTGGCTCGCCGTCCAGCACCGGATCTGGACCTCTGACCGACGCCATCGCCATGGCCTGCAGGCCACCACATCGCCTTGCTTCATTTGCCTGCAGGCGGAAGACACGGCGGAGCACATTCTGATTCAGTGCCCGTACGCGAGGGAGGTCTGGCACCGCTGTCTCCAGAGCTTCGGGGCGGCAGTGGCGGCTGCTGCCATGGACGACACCTTGGAGCAGTGGTGGTGCGCGCAGCGGAACGGAAGAAGCGTCAGAGGGAAGAAGGAGCTCGACACAGCGGTCTGCACAGGCGTGTGGTTTCTGTGGAAGCAGAGGAATGCACGTGCATTTGGCAACACGCACGCGCAATTTCAGACGGACAGAGTGGCTGCTCTCATCGCTGACGAGGTAGTGATACGTCTCCAACGTATCTATAATTTCTGATGTTTCATGCTTGTTTTATGTATCATTGTCACATGTTTTATATGCATTATATATCATTATTATACATTTTCTGGGACTAACCTATTAACAAGATGCCACAGTGCCAGTTCCTGTTTTCTGCTGTTTTTGGTTCCAGAAAAGCTGTTCGGGCAATATTCTCGGAATTCGACGAAACAAAAGCCAAACCTCCTATTTTTCCGAGGGACACACGGAGCCAGAAGGGCAAGCCAGGGGGAGGCCCACGGCCTCCAAACCACATGCTCGCGCGGTGGGCCCCAGGGCGCGCCGCATATGGTGTGGGCCCCTCGGGGCCACCGACGTTGCCCCTTCGCCTATTTAGTCACCCCGACGCGAAAACCCTAAATATATATCTAATACTCCAGAAAGACTTCCGCAGCGCCGCCGCCATCGCGAGACCTCGTTTCGGGGGTCAGAAGTTCCTGTTCTGGCACCCTGCCGGGACGGGGATTGACCCCCGGAGCCATCTCCATCGACTCCACCGCCTCCACTTCGACTCCATGATGGTTTGTGAGTAGTTCCCCCATGGACTACGGGTTCTTGGCTGTAGCTAGTTGGTACTCTCTCTCCCATGTACTTCAATACAATGATCTCATGAGCTGCCTTACATGATTGAGATCCATATGATGTAATTGGTGTTGTGTTTGTTGGGATCCGATGAATTGTTACATTATGATCAGATTGTTCATCATATTATCATACTATTGTTTATTTAAGATCTTGCATGCTCTCCGGTACTTGTGGTTACCCTGATCAAGTAGTTGCTTGTATCTCCAAGAGGGAGTATTTATGCTAGATAGTTGGGTTCAGCCTCTATTTAACCTGGGATAGTGACAGCAAGTTCTAAGGTTGTAGATGTGTTGTTGCCACTAGGGGTAAAACAGCAATGCTTTGTCTAAGGATGAATGTGTTGTTTACATTATGCACAATACTTAATGCAATAATCTGTTGTTTGCAACTTAATACTGGAAGGGGTGCGGATGCTAACCGGAAGGTGGATTATTTAGGCACAGATGCATGCTGGATAGCGGTCTGTGTACCTTGTCGTAATGCCCAATTAAATACTACAGTAAACCTTATCTTATCATAAGCATGCATT
Source organism: Poa pratensis (assembly GCA_947311845.1). Taxonomy (NCBI): domain Eukaryota; kingdom Viridiplantae; phylum Streptophyta; class Magnoliopsida; order Poales; family Poaceae; genus Poa; species Poa pratensis. Next base: position 78,637,896 of record CAMZMU010000038.1, on the reverse strand, counting down.
GTCATGCCCTTACAATTATCAATTGCCCAACTGTAATTTGTTCACCCAACACCTGTTATTTGTTTGGAGAGTTACCACTAGTGTAGATAGCTGGGAACCCCGGTCCATTTGTCATCATCATTGCTCTCTGGTCCTATATGTCATTAGAAGTAGTATCAACTATTTTCTGGTGCCATTGCCTCCGTGTTACTGCTGCTGTGTTACTGTTACTATTGCTCTCATATTACTGCTGCTTTCACATCACCCCTGTTACTAGTGCTTTTCCAGGTGCAGCTGAATTGACAACTCAGTTGTTAAGGCTTATAAGTATTCTTTGTCTCCCCTTGTGTCGAATCAATAAATTTGGGTTTTACTTCCCTCGAAGACTGTTGCGATCCCCTATACTTGTGGGTTATCAAGACTATTTTCTGGCGCCGTTGCCGGGGAGCATAGCTCTACTCATAAGTTCACCTGGGGAGTACACTCTACCTCTCTCTCTTTTTTTATTTTATTTTGTTTTGTCTAGTTTATTTGTGCTTAGTTTATTTTTGTTTAGTTTATTTTTGTCTTGTTTTATTTTTCTTATAAATTCGAAAATCCATAAAAATTTGAAAAACCGAAAAACTAAAAACTGTTGTTATGGAAGAACCCACAACCTATATGGAGCTTATAGAATTATATATGAAGTATAGAGAATCAAAAAAGGGTGAAGTCATGAGTGTGTGTTAGAAAGGTTGAATACAATTGCTAAAATCTTGCTTAAACGCCATGATATAAACTGTTGCTCTAAACAGGATACTAAACATCTTAAATTCCAGTGTAGCTTTAGTGAAGAGTTTTAATTGTGAACTATCATTGGAATAACTATATTCATCTTGGGTTCGAAGAAGTAGAACAATTTGTTTTATTTATGGGAGCCTCTGAGATAGAATCTTTCATGGCTAAAAATTATGAAACTTGTATTGCTTGTAAGGACCTTAAAGATTATGTCTCTTCTATCCTTGATTATTGCATAGAACATTACAGCAATAATCCTTATATCGTTGATTACAAAGAGAGACTCATTAATGCACAAGAATGCACTCACAATTTGCAGGAACCTGTGGAAGAAGAAATTGCTGAACCTGAAAGCTCATTAGATGAAAAAGAGGAGGAGAGTGATGAACAAAAGGAGGAAGAATGGATTAGCTACCCATGCCTACCTTCTAATGAGAGTAACTCTTCATCTCTTACATTATTTGATTGCCCTCCATGCTTACCCAAGGAGGATGAATGTTATGTTCCTGTTGATTCTCTTGAAATTTTTCCTATGAGTAAAACTTGTGAGAATAATTATGCTACTGTTATATATGATAATCCATGCTATTTTGATAAATCTTATGATAATCCTTTATTTGTGGCTGATATCGAAATGCATGGTACTAAAGAGTTTTGCTTAGAAAATGTTTATGATAAAGCTCTAGATGATGGTCCTATGTTACTTGATAATATTGACTGTACCACTAATGAAAATGGGATTGGAGAAGTCTTGACTTTATCTAGGTCCCATATTTTGAGATGATCAATCATCTTGTTATAAAATTGTTACATGTGGGTTCGAAATTTTAAATCCCACTACTTATGAGCTTGATAAAAATTATGTGTTTGTAGATCATGAAAAGCATGCTTTATGTGATAGTTATATTGTTGAGTTTATTCATGATGCTACTGAAAATTACTATGAGAGAGGAAAATATGGTTGTAGAAATTTTCATGGTACTAAAACACCTCTCTATATGCTGAAACTTTTGAAGTTACTCTTGTTTTATCTTCCTATGCTTGTCACTTTGTTCTTATGAATTTATTTGTGTACAAGTTTCCTATGCATAGGAAGTGGGTTAGACTTAAATGTGTTTTGAATTTGCTTCTTGATGCTCCTTTTGCTTCATTTTCTATTTTCATGAGAGCATCATTAAAACTATCAAGCCTAGCTAAAAGGCATTAAAGAAAAGCGCTCTTGGGAGACAACCCATGTTATTTCTGTAATTTTTCTTTTGCTTTTTGAGTCAAGGAGCTTGCTTACTTCTGTAACAACTCCTTTGTATCTTTATTTTATTGCATTGTTGTGCCAAGAAGAGCCTTTAATGATTAGATGATGCTAGATTTGGATTCTGCGCAGGGACAGATTTTTAGCTGTCACGAATTTGAGCTTTTCTCCCTGGAGAAAAATCGAAAAATTCTATAAAAAATCACGCATCTTCCTCAGATATGTACGCATCTTTCATTAACTTCACTTTTTCCGATTTGAGCAACGGAAGTACCTCGAAAAAATTCGTCTTTACTGGCTGTTCTGTTTTGACAGATTCTGTCTCTGTTTTTTGCATTGTCTCTTGTGGACTTTAAGTAAGGCTTTCTAGACGTGGAGGGCTGTAGCTAATGTTTTATTGAGTATTGCAATGTGTCACTACAGAACCAAAGTGGATTAATGTTTTTGAGTACTAACCCCTCTAATGAAGTTTATGAGAAGTTTGGTGTGGCAGAAGTTTTCAAGGGTCAAAGAGAAGGATGATATTGTGATCAAGAAGAGTGAAGAGCCTAAGCTTGGGGATGCCCCCGTGGTCACCCAAGCATATTTCAAGAAGACTCAAGCATCTAAGCTTGGGGATGCCCAAGGCATCCCCTTCTTCATCATCAACTTATCAGGTCATCTCTAGTGAAACTATATTTTAATTCTTTCACATCATATGTGCTGTTCTTGGAGCGTCTTTGTGTTTTTTTTTAGTTTTATTCTCTGATCATATCAATGTCGGATCCTATCTATCTTGTTTGGGAGAGAGACACGCTCCGCTTTTTCATTTGAATACTCCTATTCTTCACTTATATTGTTGAGTATTCATTTTCGCACTGTTTAGCTTCTAGCTCTTGGTTTTCATGTATCTCTTGTTCAGAGCTATTAGTTATTTTATAGAAAGTACTCTCTTGCTTCACTTATATTTATTTGGAGAGTTGCTTGGTTGATGTGTTGGTCCAGAAATTTTTGCATGTGGTAGTGGTATAATGAAAAACTTGCATAATCTTGTAGATCATTGAACTTTGATAATCTGATTCTTTGCAAACGTTTTGAGGTATTTAGATGGTAAAGCTTGCTGGTTAATTAAGTTAAAATCATTAGTGGATTGTTGTCTTTAAGCTTGTACCGTACTACAAACTCTAAAATTGTTGAAGGTGTAGTTGGACTTGATAGCTTTCCATGTCTGAAAGTTCATTGTAATAACTAAGTTGTGCTGAAGGTCGAGGGATCTAACGGGGTACTTGTGCCGCCGTGAACGGCCCTTCTTGGAGTGAATTTTAATCATGCTCTTAATGTTGAACCTGCTAGTTGTTTGCAATAAACTTGTGAGTTCTTTTTGACTAATGTTAAGCTACGGTTTTTGGCACTTCCACCATCCAAATTTGCTAGCCTCTTCGGTGCTGTGCATTGCCTTCTGCTCACATTGAGAGTTGTGCATACTTCGCCGGTACATCCAACCCCGTGGGAGGACTTCCTCTTGTTCTCCTACACATAAGCCTATACATCTTCCTCAAAACAACCACCATACCTACCTACCACAGCATTTCCATAGCTGTTCCGAGATATATTGCCATGCAACTTCCATTTACATTACATGACTTGTTGTCATTTCACTTATATATTGCTTTGCATGATTCTATACAGCTGATGTGTGGTTTACCCATGTTACGCTAGATCATTGCATATCCTGCTACACTGGCAGAGGCATACAGTTTCATACATCATGTTTGTTCGTTATGAGTTATATGTACCAAAAAGTGTGTTGTCATATTAGAATGTTGCCCCTGAAAGTGAAAAGTGCTATGTGGCCATCGAAAAGAGAAACAGAAAAAGAAAAAAAAAAAGAAAAAAGGAAAAAAGAAAAAAAAGAAAAAGAAAAAGGGGGCAACATTACTATCCTTTATCCACACTTGTGCTCATTTAGCACCTATACTCCATGTGAGAGAGTTTTCATGTTCTACTAGTATAACTATGTGGGGAATTTACACTATAGAACTTGGGTTGTATATTCCAATGATGAGCTTCCTCAAAAGTGCTCTAGGTCTTCATGAGCAACCAAGTTGGATGCACCCCCACTAGTTCCATTGGAGAGCTTTCATACACATATAGCTCTATGTGCATCCGTTGCATGGCAATCACTACTCCTTACATAGCTTCGATTATAAGACTTCCTCTTGTCTAATGATCACTTATAGCTTTGTGAGACTTTCTTCCATTGGCCTTCCAAACCCCCATTAATGTTCTCTTTGCCATAACATCCTGGTGCCAATACCAAATGCTTGCGCTCACCGGTTGAGTAGACTTCGAAACAGTTGATTCATGACGTTCATGTTTATGTTTACTTGGCTGAATCCTTCTATGTTATGAAAATTTGCTTGATGCTTGGATTGAAGGATAGAACTTCTACGCTGGATACTTAAACCATCTTTAATGAACCTTGTACGGTTTCATGTCTTTAAAGCGATAGTTCATGAAAACTTTTAGCTTGTTTGACTCTTGCTTTATTATCTCTTATATCAACTATAGACATTTGCTTTGAATGATTTGATCTCAGCTCACATGCCTTACATTATTATTGGATCAAGATTATGTTGGTAGCATGTCACTTCAGAAATTATTTTCTTTTTATCGTTTACCTACTCGAGGACGAGTAGGAACTAAGCTTGGGGATGCTTGATACGTCTCCAACGTATCTATAATTTCTGATGTTTCATGCTTGTTTTATGTATCATTGTCACATGTTTTATATGCATTATATATCATTATTATACATTTTCTGGGACTAACCTATTAACAAGATGCCACAGTGCCAGTTCCTGTTTTCTGCTGTTTTTGGTTCCAGAAAAGCTGTTCGGGCAATATTCTCGGAATTCGACGAAACAAAAGCCAAACCTCCTATTTTTCCGAGGGACACACGGAGCCAGAAGGGCAAGCCAGGGGGAGGCCCACGGCCTCCAAACCACATGCTCGCGCGGTGGGCCCAGGGCGCGCCGCATATGGTGTGGCCCCTCGGGACGCCACCGACGTTGCCCCTTCGCCTATTTAGTCACCCCGACGCGAAAACCCTAAATATATATCTAATACTCCAGAAAGACTTCCGCAGCGCCGCCGCCATCGCGAGACCTCGTTTCGGGGGTCAGAAGTTCCTGTTCTGGCACCCTGCCGGGACGGGGATTGACCCCCGGAGCCATCTCCATCGACTCCACCGCCTCCACTTCGACTCCATGATGGTTTGTGAGTAGTTCCCCCATGGACTACGGGTTCTTGGCTGTAGCTAGTTGGTACTCTCTCTCCCATGTACTTCAATACAATGATCTCATGAGCTGCCTTACATGATTGAGATCCATATGATGTAATTGGTGTTGTGTTTGTTGGGATCCGATGAATTGTTACATTATGATCAGATTGTTCATCATATTATCATACTATTGTTTATTTAAGATCTTGCATGCTCTCCGGTACTTGTGGTTACCCTGATCAAGTAGTTGCTTGTATCTCCAAGAGGGAGTATTTATGCTAGATAGTTGGGTTCAGCCTCTATTTAACCTGGGATAGTGACAGCAAGTTCTAAGGTTGTAGATGTGTTGTTGCCACTAGGGGTAAAACAGCAATGCTTTGTCTAAGGATGAATGTGTTGTTTACATTATGCACAATACTTAATGCAATAATCTGTTGTTTGCAACTTAATACTGGAAGGGGTGCGGATGCTAACCGGAAGGTGGATTATTTAGGCACAGATGCATGCTGGATAGCGGTCTGTGTACCTTGTCGTAATGCCCAATTAAATACTACAGTAAACCTTATCTTATCATAAGCATGCATTGTCATGCCCTTACAATTATCAATTGCCCAACTGTAATTTGTTCACCCAACACCTGTTATTTGTTTGGAGAGTTACCACTAGTGTAGATAGCTGGGAACCCCGGTCCATTTGTCATCATCATTGCTCTCTGGTCCTATATGTCATTAGAAGTAGTATCAACTATTTTCTGGTGCCATTGCCTCCGTGTTACTGCTGCTGTGTTACTGTTACTATTGCTCTCATATTACTGCTGCTTTCACATCACCCCTGTTACTAGTGCTTTTCCAGGTGCAGCTGAATTGACAACTCAGTTGTTAAGGCTTATAAGTATTCTTTGTCTCCCCTTGTGTCGAATCAATAAATTTGGGTTTTACTTCCCTCGAAGACTGTTGCGATCCCCTATACTTGTGGGTCATCAGGTAGCAATGTTGCTGAGAGTGAAAAGGAGTAGGGAGGGAGCTCAAAATAATGCCGCGAGAAGTTAGCCTAGCTTATTTTTGGATGTAATGGAGTTTCTGTCTAAGCCCTCTGATCTCTTTGTACGCAGAGATTTCATGGTTTGTAACATTATTCTGCCTTCTATAAAAGTACGGTACGCGTTCGCGTACTCTCTAAAAAAAAGATTTGGTGACTGATGATTATGCAGCTTTACGTGAACTTCCGATCGATGGCGGCGAACAAGGCAAGGCCGAGTTCTTTTCAGCTGAAACCTCTGATTCTGTACAACCGCCGTGAGTGCTCCTAAGACTGGCGTGGCTTCTACACTCCTCCTTCAATGTACTACTCCCTGCGTTCCACAATATAATATTTTTTAGTATTTTTCCACATGCACACACATGCATGTGTAATACCTAAAACATCTTACATTGTACTACATGGTTGCTGACCCGAGAGTGCGGTGACTAATGAGGAGAAGAAGTTGTACATAGAAAAGGCAGTCGTAGGAAATACGTACTGTGGCCCGCGACGCCGCGCACTGCTGGGTTTCTTCACGGCGGCACCTGCACATCCACCATGAATCGCCGATGCAGCAGTGTCCGTTCCTGAAAAATAGCAGCTCGGAGGGAGAGAGGCCACGCTCCCCGACTCATGAGTAGTAGAACTCGAAAGAGTTTAGGGGCTACAGGCGGCGAGCCCAGCAATACCTCCAACCTACCGAGCTGCTGCCCCCATTAGGCTAGGGTTCAAGAGTCCACGCCACTAGACTCGGCGAGATTACATGTCCCCAAGCCCTAATTTAAGCTGCGTAGCCTAGCATTACTTTGTCTAGGTGGGACAAAAAATAACTTCTCGTAGCCTAGCGTTCCTCGCATCGAATCGTAGCTCAGCCCGAGTTCGAGCGTGCGCGGGATGCGGCCCAGCTAACTGGGCCTTAGAAAGCGAAGAGGCCATCTAGAAGCGAGGCGACGTCGCCCAACAACTCTCCGACGAGGAAGACGCCGCCGACCCTCCTCCACCGCCCCGGCCTCTCACCCACCGTCGGGCCGCAGCCGAGGCCTCCGTCGCCCTCGCCTTCCGCGCGCGCCGCCTTCCCCCAGCCAGTAAGCCCCGTGCTGCTTCTTTAGGGTTTCGATTGTAGGGACTGGGATTGGTGGGGAGGTCGTTGATTTGGGCATTGCTTGTCGGAGTCCTTTGCGCCTACTCAATTTGGACTTATTGATGTCATGGGTGATGGGTGGCCATCGAGTAGAACTATGAGGATATATGCTAGAGCTTGAGCTACTTGGAACAAAATCAGCAAGCCATAGAAGAAATTCATGCAGCAACACAGGTCATGGTTGCAACTAGTGTGTATGTGCAAGCCCGTATGCTCTTGGATGTTAGATTCGAAAGGAGGGTTCATGCTGGGTCCACCTGTTCCTTGCTGCTGGGCATCATGTAGCTTCCGAATCCAGAAGAGCGCGTTCTGTGTTCCTGTACTTTAGCGTCTCGGTATAGAGAAATTGCCACTCCAGTGCTGAATTGCTGAATATATGGAACCAAAGGACGACGTTGGCATCATGCTCTGATGGATTGGATGGGAGGATGAGGCAACATAGAGACAGCCAAAGAATCTGCATGCTAGACATCACCTTTCCAGTTTCCATTAGTGCACATTTTATGAATGGTTGTCACAAATGCTTACCTTAGAATGCAGTCTTGTCCTGTCCTGCACATTTGAGTGTGCAAGGCCAGAGCTCTGGGCTTCATTTTCAGATGACAGGGCCACACAGATAATCCAAAGTCGACCATATCAATCGGGAAAGCTGAAAACTACCTGAATGTTGATACTCCAATAGTCTTCCAGTGGAAAATGCGGAACCCTCCCAATCATCTGATAATTAAGTTTAACTTGCCACCTGACAATAGCAGCTACTTGTCTGCGAATCGGACCTGAAGTCTTTTTTGCAAACAAGATAGAGTTCACTGGTTAATTATTACAGACTGTTGACAGAAGAATTTGGTAGTATGGTGACTTTAAAAGAGCGAGGGTATTGAGAATCTCAGATTGTCTGCAATTAGTTGAAGCAAAACACAGAGATTGAGTTGGGTTTCCCCGCAACCGGCTGCCTGACTTTGTTACCTTCTGGATCAATTTCAGGTCTGCATCTTGTATATCATAACTCTTATCATTTGACCAATTAGATTATTACATTATCACCCCTTAAAGCTATCTTGCTAGTCAGATGATTTGCAAATGTTTATTTGATAATCCTGCTGAATTGACATAAAGAATGGTGTTTCTTGTTTCCGTATCCTAACTGCATACTTGGGGGTCAGGGCTATCTTGGTTCAAATTCTGTGATTGTCAACTTATTGAATGATGGATTTGATTTGTTCAAGTCACCTGGTAGGTTATTAGGACCACCATGGACATGGTTTTCATCATTCAACCTAAATAGAAAAGCAGGCCTGGACGGAGCAGGCAAGGTAGTAGACTTTCCAACAAGCATCAGGATCACACTGGACATGCTGGGTCTATCACTTGGATCCTCTTGAACACATAATAGTCCAATGTGTACGCACTTGAGAACCTCACTTTCAGAACATTTGTAGTGCAATGATAGATCTACTATCTCAGCTTTTGTCCCCCTGGTCCAGTTCTCCCATACCTGTGCACAAACAACAACTCGTCAAAAAAGCTTACGACATGATCACATTTGAGACTTGAAAATCAATGTATGTAATACCGACATAGGTTAAAAGATGCTCAGCCATCATTGTTTCAGATGATACACTGTTTCTCCTCCCAGTCACAATTTCTAGAACAATCATTCCAAAGCTGAACACATCTGATTTGGTTGAGACATGTCCAAGAACCACATATTCTGGCGCCATGTAACCACTGTGCAATAGAAAAATGGTTAAGCGTTGCTTCTTTTGTGAACGTGATAGTTATGAACTTATCATAAGAATAACTGGATCCATATAGACTTACTAGGTTCCAGCTACTCTTCTTGTGATATGCTTTGTATGATCACCCTCAAAAACACTTGCCAAACCAAAGTCAGAGATCTTTGGATTCATATCCATTTCTAGTAATATATTGCTTGGCTTCAGATCTCTATGTATAACTTTTATACGGGACTCGTCATGTAGATATACCAAGCCTCGAGCAATACCACAAATGATCTTGTACCGTGCATCCCAAGATAATTCTCTACGCTTCTCATCATCTAAACATGCATTGTAAGCCAAATAAATCATGGGAGACAAGAATTACTTAAAACATGCACAGTGGGACTAACTTCAAAGTTGAAAAGATGCATGTGAATGAGAAAACTAGACATTTTGGGCCTTTTGGCTACTCTACCAGTTTAGGTAACAAGTTCCCTTCTTATCCATTATTGTAGAATCACTGTGTGCCGAGTTCCTGCTCATGTTAAATAAATAAAACCAATCATCGAGAATCCAGATTTTAATTTTGTTTCACTGATGTCCATGCAATGATTTGTTTAATTAACACGAACCGATTTTCGTATTTTCTTGCTACCCCCGAATTTATTTTTATTTGTAAATTTATAGTAGCTTCGTGAAATGCTTGATTTTATTGTATCTCAATAATATTCATTACTTAAAGAACAATGCGGTGATGAAGACAGTACACCTAGTATTTGGCAATCCAAAGTGCTTGGAATAAGAAATAAAGTAGAAACTCCAGTACCGAAAATAAAGGCATCAAGACTTTTCTTTGGAATATATTCATACACAAGCAACTTATCCTCTCCATCGAGGCAGGCGCCTATTAACTTCACCAGATTCCGGTGCTGAAGTTTGGCAACTAATACCAGCTCATTTTTTAGCTCCTGAAGGCCTTGTTTTGATTCTTCTGATAATTTTTTTACTGCTATTTCTTGTCCATCTGGCATCACACCCTGAAAACAGCAACTTAAATTAATATAACATCATAAAATTCAACTATGACCGTAATCTAACTTCTCATGTACGTATAGTTTAGGCTAGGATAAGTAGCGCAATGAGAAACTAGATTAGAAATTGGATCGAGAAGACACAAGTCACAACCCAATTAGTAGATCAATTTCGAATGACCGAGATAAAGTAGAAAGCCCACACCACTAGAAAGGTAGAAAGAGGAGAGAACAATCAGCACATAAGTGCAAAGTGGGATTTAAGAAGAACATAATGGCATTAATCTAAGGTAGCTAATCTGTACTATCCTGATAATGGATAGTTCTCAATTGTTCATGACAGAAATAAGAGTCAGCTGGAAGTCAGGTGAAACAATATGGTGACAATAGCAGGAAGCTGCAAACAACCAATACTGGGTTTGTTGCCGGTTTACCTTATAGACTTGCCCAAATCCTCCTTCCCCCAGTTTATTTTCTTCAGAAAAATTACTTGTTGCTATTCTTATTACTGATGTGTCCAGTAGAAGCGATTTAATATCTTCAATATCCTCTGAACAAGCTGTATCTGCATATAAGGTACAAAGATCTGTCAGTTGTTCTTTTTCCGCAGAGAGCTGGTAGAACAGCAGTTACAAAAGAAACAGTACTGAGGGAGCCTTCAGAAATGGATGCTTTATGAAAGGGTGAAATAAAAGAGAAAAACCATAGGTTGCGTTTCGATCCATATAGATATAAAGAAAGAGTTGCAACCGTACAAGCACTCAAGACTAGGCTGAAACAAGCAGCACTCAAGACAAGACTATGATGATCAAGGGATGCTAGACAGACAGTAGAAGTAGAACAGACAATACCAAACAAACCCCAACCTAGCACTCAAGAGAAAACCACGGCCAACGGATGCTAGACACACTACAACCACATACACGGCCAACCAAAACCAGCCTATTAGTCATCGACACAAACACACGGGTCGCAAACCCTGCCACAGGGAGCGAGAACCCTACTCTGAGAAGACTGGCTGCTGCATAATTCAGTTTACTAAAGGTAAACATAGATACTTACATGATAGTGTGGTCTTGTTTAGACTTGATCTCTTTCTCCAGATGCAAATTGATATAGCTGAGATTAAACAAAGTGCTGCTACCACAGGAAGGACAATCGGCAGGATGGCAGGGCTACTGCCGTGTCTGATTGGGCTGCTACTGTTTGCATCTGAGGTATTGCCATTTTCCTTGGGCTTGGTACCATTTCCTTTGTTTGTGCACATGTAGAAAGAAACAGTTAGACTTTATTATGAAGGCAATTTCGCCAATTAATTCAACTGTGATGGAGGAGGATCCTACCGGAAGTTGGGGTGGTGCCGTCTAGCCCGCAGCCGGAATAGGGGCGCTCACCGACGAGATTGCCAGGGGGGTCGTAATTGCAGGTGATGAAGGTGCCCCCACCTGCGCAGGTTACAGTCGCGCAGCCAACCCTGGTGGAGTTGGCCCAGACGAGCTGGGTGTACTCCCCGCAGACCGTCCCCTCCTTGCACACGTTATGTGTGCAGTCGTAGTTTGGCTTCTCTCCGAGCCAGGAGAAGAAGGCGTCGGAGACGGTCCAGCTGACGCCGGCAACACCTTGGAAGATGTTCTCGCCGTATGGCCCGCCGGAGGGAACTTTCAGGCAGTCGCTCTTTCTCTTCTCTGCGTAGCTTTCGGCGTAGGCTGCCACCGTGCTGTCCCACGAGAGCATGCCCACGACGACGCCGGCTCTGGCCGCGTTCTGGAGGTTGAGGAAATCTTGAGGGGAACTCTGCGCTGCAACACCGAAAGAAATAATCTCTCTTTTTAAGTTGGAGAGAGACATAAAGAAAGCAATACCACAAATTGGGATTTTGGAAAGTACCTGACCGGTTAAACTGCCCACAACCGGCGTACGGCCGGCCGCCCTGCAGGTTCCCCTGGGGTCGTACTCACAAAGGATGAACGTTCCGCCGCCGTCGCAGGTCACGGCGGCGCACCCGACCCTGGTGGTGTTAGCCCACACGACCTGCGCGTAGTGAGTGCAGAATTGTCCAGCGGCGCATGAGCCATCGCTGCAGTTGTAGTATTGCTTCTCCGAGAGCCACAAGGCCACCGCGTCGCCGGCCGTCCAGTTAGCGCCCGCGCTGCCCCAGAATAGGTTCTCCCCATAGGGCCCGTTGGAGTGCGCCAGCTTGCAGTCGCCTTTCCTCTCGCCGGCGTATCTCAGAGCGTAAGCCGCCAAGGTGTCGTCCCACGCCAGCGGCGCGACGCCAACGTCGGCGCGGGCCGCGTTCTGGAGGTCCACGAAGGTCTGGGCGGAAGTCTGGGAGGCGGCACCGGCGACCACTATACAGTACTGCAGTAGTAGCAGCGAGGCCGCCGCGACAGCTGCCATCCTCTCTTCTTTGACTTTTTGTTTGTGCTTCTCTGACAAAGATGGTGCACTTGTTCTTGTTAGAGAAGGATTCCGACTTGACGCGTAACTCGCTGATGATGATGGAGACCTGGTAGGTGACCGTGCCCAATGGGAAGGCGTGGTGGTGGACGGACGGCAATGCCTACAGTGCTGCCGTGACACCAAGGGGACGACGGTGTGGAAAATTGCAACCTAGCAATGGAAAAGTCATCAGAAGACAAGTCCATACTCTTGAAGAACAACACGCAGCCTTGTACTAGAGTACTCCAACAGTACTACTATTCGGCTCCCCGCCACCGTTAGGCCACGCTCCACCTCCTCCCGTGGCGCCGGCCAGGCGCCGCCGCTTTCCGGCCGGCCGCAGGCACCCTGCACCCTGTCCCTCCGGCCATGCTACATCCCACCACCTCCAGCCACCCTTCCCTCCTTTTTCACCCAAGCTTTTCCGGGTTTGGAGCTCCACGCGAAGGTCTCCGCGGGATCTGCATCTGCTGCGCCCAGAGCTGAGCGCCGCCACTCCGCTTCGATTCAGCCCAGGCAGGCGCGCCTGGGCGTCGACGCGCTTCTCAGCGACCCGAGCGCCGGCCGGCCGGCCACCGCCTCCGTCTCCGCGTCGTCTCGCCCCGGTCCGTCGGGGGTGCTCAAGGAAATGGCGCCCGCGGCGGCGACCCCGTCGCCCACCACCCACCACCGCCCACTCCTGACGATGCCCGCCCCGGCGCCGTCGTCCACCTTGTCTCTGCGTCCCCACCAGGTTCCTCCGCCGCCGCCGCCCGAGTTCCCGGCGGGTTTCGTTCCGCGCATGCTGGCGCCTGTCCCTGATCTGCTGCGGCCGAAGCTCAAGTCGGTGGTCGTCGGTGGCTCCTGCTCGGTGCTGACCGTTGCCCCACTCCGCTCCTGCGACGCGCGGCCGCACGGCGCACGGCCATCTCCGGTGCTCCCGGCGGTAAGCCCCGCAACCACTCCTCCCGCGCCAGCTCCACCCACCTCCCACCACCCCCAGCTTCACTCCCTCCTGGTTTCACGCCTGCTTTTCTCGGCCGCGCCCCTCACGCCGCAGCTCCGTTCGGTTCTGGATCCGCAGCCGCGCTCGCGGGGCCGCCCCTGCCAGCTCCGTCCACTCCCGACTGCTCCGGGCGGCGCCTTCAGAGCGTCCTGGTGGGCTCCCTGCTGCTGACCTCGCCTGAGGTCTGTGCGGTGGCCAACGTTGGCTTGACGTCAAGAAGCCAGGTGGCGCGCCCTCCGACCATGTCTTCAAGGGCGAAGGCGCCCACCGGAATCCTGCGGGGCATGGCCTCAATTTCGTCTGCGCCAGCACGCCCTCCCAAGACCGTGCGTTTCTGCATCCCGGCTCCACGCATCCCGGCTCCGGCGCCGGGGCATGCCGCGACATCCACGCCGCCTCGGTCGCCCACGTCCTCCTCCGACGAGGCCGTGCCGGACTCGGCCCCTGCGTTCCCCGCGCGTGGCATGGCTGGCCCACGTGCCGCTTCTCCGTCAGTTGGATCTCGCGGGGAGGCCGTCTTCAACACGGCCGGTTCCCACCCCATCGTTCGCTCCATTGTAGTTGCGACATCCACCCAGCAAAGGACGGGAGGCACCCTTGCCCTGTCCCCTCGCGATACGGCGCTCTCTGCCCGAGATGACGAAGGATGGCTCACCCCCAAGAAGCGGCGCCGCCCGGGAGCGGCCCGACTTCCTTATCGACTCGACGGCTCCAATTTACTCCGGTCTTCGATGCCGTCGCGCCGCAGAGCCTACTACCGCTCGCCACGCTCCAACCGTGCCCCCAATAACCACTCCAGCTCCAGCTCGTCTTCGCGCTCTCGACGATCCCCTGTTCGTCGCTGCCGGCGGTGCCGCGCCAGCGACCACTTCGCCGCGGCCTGCCGTGACCCAGTGTGGTGTGACCGGTGCGACCGTTCTGGACATTGGGCCCGCGACTGCCACCAAGATTGCCCTGCACCCTTGACAGCCCTCCGCGCCGTCCTACCCGCCCCGACGCGCTCGCAGCCTTGGCCTCCGCCTCCTCCGTCGTCGGCCCCTTGTGGAGTTGTTCCCGAGCACGGCATGGACTTCTTTGACGCCTCGGCGCCACCGCCGACGCCTGTGCCGCCGGCGCGCGGGAGAGCGAGTTCGCCGCGTCTCCGGAGCGTCATCACGGGCTCCCTCGACCTCGAAGCTTCTGCCCCTGCTGACTGTGTCGCCCCCGCGCTGGGCTCCGTCCCGCGGCACCTGCTCTTCGATGTTGTGGTGGCGCCCCCGCCGGTCGCCTCCCTGCTGGATCCTGTCGCTGCTCCGGCCCCTGTCCTTCGTCCTCCCGCTCGGCGTCTCGTCCCGTCGAAGGAAAAGCTCGCTGGCCGACACTCCGCTTCGCCAACTCATGCTCGTCACGCCCAGAGCGCGCCGGCGAGCTCTACCTCCAGCGACCTCGCGCTCGGCAGCCAGGATCATGCGCACCCTGCGAGGGTGTTGGCTAGTGAGAGGTGCTACAACATGAGCGTGGACGATGTGCTCTCGGCGGAGAACAAGAGGACTGACCTGGGGCTGCTGCAAATGCAAGGAAAGGTCGGCGACCGCAAGACGGCTGAGTCGGAGGTGCTTTTGTGCCTGTCGACGGCTGCGACCGGGGAGGTGTTGCCTGAGGTCTGCTGTAGTCACCCGCTCCTTTCTCCGGACGCGGGCCTCACCGTTTTGCTCTCGCCCGGCGACGCGCCGTGCGAGGGGGGACATCCCAGCGTGGACGTTGAGAGCGTGGATGGTCTCACCATGGTGTTGATCTCACCTGGCGACGCGCTATGTGACGGGGGATTTTTCCAGTGAGGATGATGAGGACGAGGAGATCGAGCAGCTCCTACCATGCCTCGCCGATCTGGATCAGCAGGAGCTACTGCTGGACGGCGAGGAGGTGGGCGACTGGGCGAGGAGGGAGTTAGAGCCCGTCGCGGACGTCATTGACGCTGACGCGGAGGCTGCTACGATTGGAAACCTCCTCGCTGCCGATACTCATGTCAACAGTGATGATGATGATGTTGCTGACGCTGCGGGTACGACTCCCACATCTGGCATCGTGATACGCAGTGTCGCGGATCTGTTCAGCCTGCCGGTTGCGCCGCTGCTGCCCATGCCTATTCCGCCAATGCCACGTGCTGATGCGGCCCTTCCCGCCCCCGACCGTCGTAGCGGCAGGCTCGCGGCGAAGCCTCAACTCCCTGCGGTCGGCAAAGCGCAGCGTGTCCTACACAAGAAAATGGGGTTCGACTTTGGAGCTATCACTAGTAGGGAAACCCTATATAGGTAGGTTGGCACTCTGTGGCGCACCCTTAATTGGTGCGCCACAGAATTTTTTCTGTGGCGCACGTGGTTTAGTGCGCCACAGAATGTCACATTTCTGTGGCGCACTGTGGCGCACCAAGCCTGGTGCGCCACAGAAAGTCACATTTCTGTGGCGCACATGGCCAGATGCGCCACAGAAAGTTATCTGGGGGCGGGTTAAAATGTCAGGTGCGCCACAGAAAGGTGACATTCTGTGCGCCACAGAAAGGTGACATTCTGTGGCGCACCAAGCTTGGTGCGCCACAGAATTTTTTTTTCCAAATCCCACCCCCCTGTGGATCGTCTTTTTAGCAACATGTAGTTAGGTTTGAGTGTCTAGTAGGTATAGAAATTTTGAAATATGTATTTTGACCTTTTCTGCAACAAACAGGAAAAAAAACTTGTAATGGCCATAACTTTTGCATACGACGTCGGAATAACGCAAATAATATGTCAAAAAATCGTGAGAAAAATCCGAGTTCGAATCCACCCGGGTTTACCCGGTCAGCAATTCACAGATTCCTCAAATTCCAAAACAAAAAAAGTTATTTCAAACAGACGATTTTTCGCAGCAAAATCAAAAAAATTCAAAAAATTAAAAAATTCCAAAAAAGACACAGAAATATATAACAAAGAAGATTGTTGACTTTTCTTGACTTTTTTTATTTTTTTTGGATTTTTTAGATTTTTTGAATTTTTTTGAATTTTTTGGATTTTTTTTGGATTTTTTGGATTTTTTGAAATTTTTTAAGTTTTTTGAATTTTTTAGGATCTTTTGAAACTTTTGAATCTCCTTTTGAAAGTTTAGAAGTTTTTGAAAAATCTGAAATTTAAAAACACACGTTTATAACATATACATAACATATACACATACAAGACTTAAGAGGATACATATGATATATATATCAATAAGAACTTGAGTAACACAAGGGTAGGTGAAGTGGGTGGAACTTAGAAGTTAAGCGTGCTAGGGTTGGAGCAATTTGAGGATGGGTGACCTAGCTGGAAGGATCAGTTCAAAAAATTCAAAAAATATAAAAATAATTCCAATAATTAGGATTTTCATATTATTTCATATTCTGATTTTTCTGGATTTTTTTTGAAACTTTTTATATTTTTTTGCATTTTTTGAATTTTTTGAATTTTTTGAGAATTTCTGTGGCGCACCAGGCCAGGTGCGCCACAGAAATGTGAGAATTCTGTGGCGCACCAAGCCAGGTGCGCCACAGAAATAATTTTTGTGGGGGTGCGCCACAGAATACCAAATTGGTGCGCCACTAATAGCCTTTTATGTACTAGTGTATGCCCCTGGTGGAGGCTACGAAAGAATTCACGAACACCTGCAAGAAGGCTCCGTTCTCTGATTCGGCAATCCGCGGGTTGAGCACCCTCCTCAGGCTGAACTTGCCGTCCATGACGGCAGCGGATGAAGCTTTGATTGGCCTTGCTGGCCCAGGGGGAAGCGATTTCCCGCCTCTGTCGGCGCTGGACGTCTCCGCCTGATCTGCTTCCCGACCCAGATCGCGCCGCGTAGTTGCGTTTTGAAGATATGACGATATATCTTTCTGAGAGAATAGACGGAGTAGGGTGATTTGGATCCTAGCGGGGCTACTTTTCGCCTAGTATGCCCTGTCATGTATGGTTTTTTTTCTTTTTGGCCTCGGCCGTGTCATGTTTGCTTCTCCTATATCAATATAAAAGGCAAAACTTTTGCCTCGTTTCAAAAAAAATATATGCAACTGAAATATGCATGTCAATTAAATGTGCTGTTCTTTGTGCACCCAGGTTTTGCTATGTTGATGATCGTATGGTGTAAGGTTGACGGGAAAACTCATGGTGACTAGAGAGCTTCGAATGATCCTCATCCATCCTGGGGACAAACGATGTTGTGTAATTTCTTGGCAAAGAAATGGAGGACAATGTGACTGCGTTCATGGGCACATACGCTTTGGTATGGATGATTCAGTATGAGGATTAGGTGAGTGATGAACTGATGATTATGCAGCGTTAGGTGAACTTCCTATCCAGGGCGGCTAACGAACAAGGTAAAGCCAATGTGTTTTCAGCTGAAACCTCTGGTTCTTTGCAACTGTGGTGAGTGTTCCTGGGACTGGGGTGGCTTCTGGTGTACATGGTTGCTGACGCGCTGCTGCCGGCGACTGCGCGCCGCCGACAGCCGAAGATGATGAACGCAAAAATAGCAGCTCGGAGGGAGAGAGGCCACGCTCCCCGACTCATGAGTAGAACTCGAACGAGTTTAGGGGCTACAGGCGGCGAGCCCAGCAATACCTCCAACCTACCGAGCTGCTGCCCCCTATTAGGCTAGGGTACGAGACCACGCCACTGGCCTCAGCGAGATTACATCTCCACAAACCCTAATTTAAGCTGCGTTACGCTGCGCTAATGACTCGAGGTGGGACAAATCTAGTTCAAGTTCTAGTAGCCTAGCGTTGTGCGCACGGATGCTCGCTTTTTCAGCCCGAGAGCTGCGTGCGCGGGATGCGGCCCATATAACTGGGCCTCGGCGAGCGAAGAGCCCAACACGTGGACGCGGCCTGGGTAGAGCCCAACAAGCACGGATCTGCTAGTATTTTCATCCCTCACAACTCCCGCGTGGCGCGTACCCTGCAAACTCCCGTTCCCGTCATCGCCGATCTCCTCGTTCGTCGTCAGGTCGCCTTCTGTGTCCACCAGATCGAGGTTCGTTTCCATCAGGCGATGAATTACTAGTCAAAAGTCCCACTGAACTTCATGCGCGAGTACTGAATGTCCATCAAGATCCGCCCCTGCGCTGCAGTATATTCTCAAACCCTAGATCCATCTGGAGTAATTCTTTTTTTTCTTTTTCGTTTGGGTCGATTGGATCCTTCCTTGTCCTCTGTGTACATGCCTTGAGATTGTGCCTGACATTATGCTGTGGTGCCATGCCTTTTTTTTTTTAACAAAACGGGCAACATTGCCTCATTTTATTAAAAAAAAGTAGGAGGGAACTGACCGGTTCATTAGCGGGGAACCGGCCGAAAACCGTTACAAGTGCACCAATGTAGTCATGGAACACCACATTGGGCAGACCCGCCCGACCTGGCTACCCACATGGAACACACACGCCGCCGAGGAGAAAAACAACATCAAGGTCGTCATCGAGCGTCATCATCGTCACTCCTCCCCGAGCAAGCGATTCCGACTTCACCTTCGGCGACCACCGACGAAGTCCTCGCCGCAGCCGACGCAGAAAACCATGTCGGCCTATGCCAAACAGTCGACCCAAAGCGTCGAGGAAGAGGCAGCTCCGACTTCGACGAAGAGCTTCACCTGAGAAAGATGCACACCTTGCACCCACGGAATCCGCGAGGCCACTGCAGAAAAAGTGGCATCGTTGCCAGCCTGCCCGCCCCGAGACACGCAGCTCCGACTTCACAACTTCACAGCGGGAGACAGCACGGACTGTCGGTGATGAAGGACATGCCGTGACTCGGCTCCGCTCGCCACCGTCATCGTTGCCACACAGCTCGCAACGCCACCATAGCACCCAAGACATCGTCAGCCGCTGCCAACCACGATGTTGTGTGAGTCCAGCCCACGAGCGCGCACACATGAACCATCATCATCAAGACGACGCCCTCAAGAGGGGAGGCGACGAAGATCGACGCCGTCGTCCGACCCTGCACAAACAGGGTCCAGGTCTTCACCCGAAGAGGAGGTCCAAGACTGAGGAGAATCGAGGAGCTCCAAGACGACCCCCAAGAGGGAGAACGGCGTCCACGGACGTCGCGTCGTCGGGCTTTCGCCCAGAGCACTCGAGACTCTCCAGCCCCACGCAGCCGGGCCAAGGCGGGGAGACCCGCGGCACCGCCGGCCTGCCCACCCACTGATCCAAACACCTCATGCGCGACGGCGGCGCAACCATCGCACAGAGCCTTCCAAACCTTCTCCGACCTCGCCCAGACGTAGCCGTCCCCGCCGCTGCAGCCTCACCAGCACCACCGAGCAGCCCCGCAAGCCGCAACCCTGCCGGCCACGCCGAACCACCGCCGCACCAACCTGCCCTCTCCAGGAGCCAGCAAGCCGCCCTCACGGGCCCGCTAGGCATCAGATCCTGCGCGCGAGCTCCATGTCCGTCGCGAGCCTCGCCGACGGCGCCCTCCGCGCGGCACCACCGCCGGAGGCCAAGCACCAGAGCACCTTCCCCGGGTCCGTCGACCCGGCTTTCCCAGACCCGCCGGCCGACGACGCCCCCACGGGCCAGCCTCCGCCAGCTCGAGCATGGGAGACCCCCGACTGCCTTTGGCAGCGGGGGCCGGCCGCCACACCACCACGGAGGAAGCCGGCGGCGGCAGCGGCCGAGGGGGCCTGGACGGGGGAGGACTTGCGGCGGCGGGGTTGCGCCCCTGGCGTCGCCTGGGGGGGCGACGCGAGGGGAGGGTGAAGCTGGGCAGTCCAATACAGAAATGATGGTGCCATGCCATTTATAATTACTTGCTATTTGGTCTCCAAGCATGCACCGGTGACAGTGCTACTACATCGTTTAAATTACTCTCTAACAAAAAGACAATGTCACTTGTGCACCAGTGCTAGGTAATGGAGACAAAAGGCAAGACGGATGAGAAGAAGGTGACACTGCTACCACATCGTTTTCTCACACCTTATCCTCCTCGCTCCAAGGACTTCTACTCTGGAATGGTAAAACCCCTATACAATTTTGTTTTCCCTTTGAGCTGGCTGGCTCTCTGCAATATGGGTCAATCTCATCTGGATGAGCCTTCTTCATGCTGCCTGTACCTGATTGACCTAGCTAGTTTCATCATGTGAGACACACAATCTTCAGTTTCTGTTGCTGAGACTTTACTAGCTAGGAGAATGCTCTCATTTTGTCTGTAGCTAGGTACAATTTTTTTTTTGAGCTCAAGGTACAAATTAATTGAGTTGATCAATTGTTGCTGAGATATTGTTACACTTGCTGACAAGTTTCAGATCGACGATTTGTTCCGAATTAGTTTCACTGTGCTCGTGATGAAAGTATCATTAAATACTACTTTCTGTGTGTAGGTGCTTGTTCTGTCAGTGTGCATGATGTATGAAACCAGTTAACCGAACCATCACATGAACTTCAGGGCCAATTGAAAAGAAAATGCTTAAACCCTTTGAGCTGGCTGCCTGGCTGGCTCAGTCTCATCTAGATGAGCCTCCTTCATGATGCGTGTACCTGATTGACCTAGCATTTCTTGTTGAGACTTGACTAGCTAGGAGAATGCTCTCGTTTTTGTCCATAGCTAGGCACAACGTAATTGAGATGACGCTGAGACAAGTTTCAGATCGATTTGTTTTTCTACAACGTAATTCATGGGCTTTTCTGGAGGGTGTCATATATAGTTAAACCCTGTCAATGATACAAGGGCTTAGTTACTACTCCCTCCATTTATAAATATAAGATGCTTTAGGTATTGCACATTTTGACTAGATGCATATTGAAATGAGTGAACATGTACACTAAAACATGTTTAGATGCATGTAGGTAGATACATGTGAGATCTAGAAAAGGCCTAAAACATCTTATATTTAAAATGGAGTGAGTAGTACACATCGCTAGGAATCGTATTATTCTTTGCTACCTACAAACTTTGCTTCCCAAATTTGGTGGATGTTTTCAATCAGTTTGTTCTTAGTTTCACCGTGCTCGTGATGCAAGTAGCATTGAATACTCATTCTGTGTGTAAGTGCTTGTTCTGTCGGTGTGCATCCAGGGGTCATGTATGAAACCAGATTACCGAAAACTTCTGGGCCAATTGAAAAAGACAATGCTTATCTTCTCCACGTTGAAACTTGAATCTGATGCAAATTTCATTCTACTCAAAGTCCTGTACTAATGTTCTAACTGCAGCCTAGTACTGGACCTCGACCTCCAATCTTCGAACGACCTCAGCCTACTTGCTTCGAAAAAGCTGTTATTTTCCAACGCTTGTATGACGAGCTGCGTGCAGCGCCAGGTGATGTGACTGCTGAAGATGCTATTTTCCATCGCTTCTACGACGAGCTGAGTGCATCCGTTGATGTGAGTGGCTATATATATCTTCATACATTCTCTTCTTTTAGTTAACCAGAAAGAACACTCCCCAGCTGGTAGGCAAAAATATTGCTCGATAGGCAAAACCCAAATATAAAAAGCAACAAGCTTGAAGCTACGCACATAATAACTGGAAACTCTAGAATCGCATAGCCTATTAGGCTGTTTTCAGATTACAATCAATTTCCTGCATTTAGGCTTTTCTGCAACGTGAAACATACATTCTGTTATTCCAAAGCACTGTCGAATTAAGGTTGTCATAAAAAGTTGCCTTGCCTCCTTCGTTTTTGCAGGGCAGTGTGCCTTTCAAAAATACCCCACACCTGCAGTTTCCCTATGTTAACATCGGAGCCGTTTCTGCGGTTGATTCTCCTGATCCATCAGGGCAGGCAAAGACTACCAAACAACTGTGATGTGCTATTTGTTACCAAAGAGGGTGGCTCTTCTGCATTTATCGCTTCATATTATGATTGATTTCCAGTTTTCATAATGTTCTTCAGTCCTAATAAACTGTACATGATATTACCAGAGAGTTCAGTAGATTCTTACTACCTGGTTCGAGGACGACTTTGTGAATTATCATCGGATGGTACTGTATTAATCATCTCTTGTCAATTGGTTGTAACTTGTAAATATTGTCTCTTATCTTGACAGGTTGGCATAGCTAGTTAGCTACTGGATACCCCAAGAGTAATGATAGTTCAGTAGTCCCAATCCCTGAAGGTATGTGCCATGTATCCGCATTTGTTTTTTGAAGAACAGTTTTGAGACTTATCAAGTATGACTATAAATATATTTTAATACAGTAAAGCAAGTCAAGCTAGGATAAATTGGTTAACTTGTTGATTGGGTCAGATGCCATGGCTGTTAATTTAGCATGCAGTTTTGGTTATCTTTGTTACTTAATTATGACTGTTTTGTTTGGGAAGTGAAATTTTACTTCAGTTCTCCTTCAGTTGTGCGTAATGATAGTGATGTGTAATGATAATAAAAAAGAACCTACACTGTTGCTGACACTAAGTTTGCTGTACTGTATGTATGACAGTTGCTGCTCTGAAGATTGACAAGAAGCCATGTGCTTGACGAGAATTAGTCGGAAGATAGAATTGCATTATTTACGGAGAATCCTTAGTTGGATATCTAAAGTATGGAACTGCTAGAGAAAGTAATATGTATGAGCTAGATCTGGCACGTGTGTCTACAAACTAGCCATATTGATCTTTTAAGCTGTGTGTGCGCTGCGTCTATGTAATCTATGATATGCATGTATTCACACTCGGTTCAGGCTGTATCTGACAGCAGATTTGCGGCCATCTTTCTTCACCTATTGTTCTCTCTTGAGAATTTTTTTTTCCTCTACTGTGGTGTTCCTTTCACAGTACCATGTCGATTTTCTCTCTGAAAATTCATCGCTGTATATCTTGATACCTTGTAGGCTTGTACGTTGAATTCCTGAGAAATATAAAAATTTCTCCTGTACTGTGGCGACCATCTCACAGTAGTACAGTACCATGTCGATTATCTCGACGAAATTCATCTCTTTAAGCTATGTATGCGTTCAGTTGCTTGTATGTCGTGATGTCTGGTACAAAATGCTGGTACTCTGTAGAAGCATGGAACAGAGGGGCGCAGACAGTTTTGAGCACCTGGTACAAAATGCTGGTACTCTGTAGTCTCAGGGGTGCACAATGACACTGCTTGAGTTGCTCATATGCATCTGCTCTGTCAGTTAAACCCCTCATTGGTATTGAGGAGCGAGCGAAAGCCACGAGAGTTAGGAAGGGACTAACGGAGGAAGCCACCACGGCATGCAGCACGACCCCTGTTGCCCCGCGCCCCTTCATCCGCAGACAGACTGTTTCTTTCTTCTTCTCGATCGGATCGGTTCTCGCATGCATGGCCGAGGGAGTTGAGTCGTCACTGCTCCACAACCGGAGAGCCGCGTACGCGAGGTCAAGAAAGAAACAGTCCATCGGCGTGCCGCCGTTTGTGCCAGAGAACAGCGGCGCTGCCTGCATGCTAGCTGCTCCAGATCCTTCTCTTGGCCCTCTACCTATATATAGCCTCCCAGATCAGACACCGACATCCACTACACTGCAGCACACACCACTCCGACATGGAGCTCCTCCGTGCGCTCGTCGTCTTGCTCTCCCTGGCGGTCCTGGCTCACGGCAGGGACACCGACCTCAGCCGGGACAGCTTCCCCAAGGGCTTCGTCTTCGGCACCGCCTCCTCCGCGTACCAGGTGGAGGGCAACGCCCTCCAGTACGGCCGGGGGCCCTGCATCTGGGACACCTTCCTCAAGTTCCCAGGTGCTACTCCTGACAACGCCACCGCCAATGTCACCGTCGACGAGTACCATCGCTACATGGTCAGTGATCAATCAAAACAAGAAACTAATCCTTTCGATTGATTGATTTCTTATTTGTGTTTTGTGGTCGATCCATGGCAGGACGACGTGGACAACATGGTCAGGGTGGGCTTCGATGCCTACCGCTTCTCCATCTCCTGGTCGCGCATCTTCCCCAGTATGTCTCTCAGAACATGTATGGCCAGTGATGCGTGTATTTCTTCTTCTGAATCTCTGTACGAAAAATAAAATGCAGGTGGGATCGGGAAGACCAACAAGGACGGAGTGGATTACTACCACCGGCTCATCGACTACATGCTCGCCAACAGTACGATCCATCCCTCTCTGAGTTTCTCTGAATTATTATCAATCTCTGGATACTAGCTAGATGATTTCTTTTTCTTTTAACGTTTGCCCATCAGAGATCACTCCATACGTCGTGCTCTACCACTACGACCTGCCCGAGGTGCTCAACAACCAGTACAACGGCTGGCTAAGCCCCAGGGTCGTGTAAGTGTTTTCCCCTTTTCAAGTACAGAAGCTTCATATCCAACACGTTGTGATTTGACTGCTGACATCGAGCTCGATTTACAGGCCGGACTTCGCCAACTTCGCCGACTTCTGCTTCAAGACGTACGGCGACCGGGTGAAGAACTGGTTCACCATCAACGAGCCCCGGATGATGGCCTCCCACGGCTACGGCGACGGCTTCTTCGCCCCCGGCCGCTGCTCCGGCTGCCGCTTCGGCGGAAACTCCGCCACCGAGCCTTACATCGCCGGCCACCACCTCCTCCTCGCCCACGCCGCCGCCGTCAAGATCTACCGTGACAAGTACCAGCCCGACCAGCAAGGGAAGATCGGCATCCTGCTCGACTTCGTCTGGTACGAGCCGCTCACCTACACCACCGAGGACGAGTTCGCCGCGCACAGGGCGAGAGAGTTCACACTTGGCTGGTGAGCACCATCTCTATTCACAATCGTCCCTCCGGTCACCGGCGACGGCTGAACTTGGCTGAAACTGATAACTGGATCTCTCTCTCTCAGGTTCATGCACCCGATCACCTACGGCCACTACCCGGAGACGATGCAGAAGCAGGTGGGGGAGAGGCTGCCAAACTTCACGGAGGAGCAGACCCGGCTGGTGCAGGGCTCGGCGGATGTAGTCGGGGTCAACCACTACACCACCTACTACGTCAAGAACCACGAGAACCTCACGCACATGAGCTACGCCAACGACTGGCAAGTCCAGCTTGTATGTAAGTACGGTTAACTCAAACTGCACACTGCTCCATCCGTCAGAAACATAGTCACATTTTGATCCTTTATACTATATCATCAGCTTGTCTGACAAATCTGATCTTCTTTTCTGTCTGCTCCTTCAGATGAGCGCAACGGCGTGGCGATCGGAAAACAGGTAATTAACGGTCATTTTGTACGATTATCAAATTTGCAAATGATGCAACATCTTGTGATTTATGAATGTTGTACGTACTCAGGCGCACTCGAAGTGGCTTTACGTTGTTCCTTGGGGGTTCTACAAAGCCGTGATGCACGTCAAGGACAAGTACAGAAACCCCGTCATGATCATCGGTGAAAACGGTACAAAAACAATGCATGTCGCACACATCACGAATCTTGATGTGCATATCTAACTGTGTGGGACTCTTTTGGTGGATGCAGGCATCGACCAGTCGGGCAATGACACTCTCCCGCACGCGCTGTATGACAGTTTCAGGATCGACTACTTCGACCAATACCTCCACGAGCTGAAGCGCTACCGACGATGGCGCGAGGGTCACCGGGTACTTCGCCTGGTCGCTGCTCGACAACTTCGAATGGCGGATGGGGTTCACCTCCAAGTTCGGAATCGTCTACGTCGACAGGAAAACCTTCACCCGGTACCCCAAGGACTCCACACGGTGGTTCCGGAAGGTGATCAAGAATGAGGCTTGAATCAAGCGAATTGGGCATCCTAGATAGCAGATGTTTTTCTTGCGTGACATTTAGTTTTTGGTTGCATGAATAATATGTCTAGTAGATAAGGATGTTTAGATCAAAGTGAGATTTTTTTTTTGCCTGTTATAGACTGTTGCAACTTGAAGGCCATGTTGAATTTTGGATGAACTGTAACCGCTTTAACTAGTGTTATGCATCCAGTTTTCTGAGACGTTGCTGATAAAGGAGGCAGATTTGAAAATTTGGCTTGCATATACATTTCAAAGAATGTGTTTCACTTACAGTAATTTTAAAATGAAAAATACACATAAGAATCCCGCTAGTATTGTGGATGGGGTTCGCCTCCAATTCACTACGGGAAAGGCCCAAAACGCCGACGGCCGGCCGCCGTCGGCGTACGCTCGTATGCCGTCGGCGTAGGCCTACGCCGACGGCGGCCGTCGGCGTATCCCCGTCGGCGTAGAGGCCCGTCGGCGTAGCAAATTTGCCGTCGGCGTATCCGTTGCCGTCGGCGTACGCCCTCATACGCCGACGGCATTGCCGTCGGCGTATGAAAGCAGAAAAGTTAATTTTTTTTGAATTTTTTTTAATTTTTTTAACTTTTTTTTCTATTTCGAATTTCTAACTCAGCTACATACTAAATCTCTAATTACACATTTAAGCATAGGTCAAAGTACTTACGCTGGTCAAAGTTCCCGTTCGGTCACCCATCGTCAAATTGCTCCACCCCAAGCACGCTTAACCTTTGAGTTCCTTCATTGTTAGCTTCCAAATGAGAAATGAGAACTTACTGATACTTATATCATATCAATCATGTTAACCCCTGATTTAGAATGTTACACTTTTTCATTGTTTCAATTTCAAAAATTCATTTGAATAAGTTACAATGATTGTAAAATAGGATATATTTTTAATAAATGAAAAATAAAATTATTTTTACTTTTATTTCCTTTTTACATTTAATAAGGAATAATTCATATCTTTAATTCCGTTAATCGGAATTTGAAAAACAAAATGTCTATGTCAATAAGAAAAATGAGAGGAATTAAAATATGACATCCATATCATCCTTTGCATTGTATAAACATCGATGGTTTTAGAAAAATGATTCTTTTTTCACAAAAATCAAATAAAGTAAAAAACCCTTAAAAAAAGGTATCCTTTGACATAGAGTCCTTTTATATGTACTAGTTGCTAGGAAAAATGATAAACTTGAGTTTTGACAAATATTTCAAAAAAATGCTTCACAAAAAGGTCTATCATCTATAGACAAGTAAAACTTTCGTGTCAAATGACCAAGTTATGGCCATCCACAGGCCATAGTTTGTGATTATGTTCCATATTTGGAACATAGGGGTGTCTTGGTATGGCAAACATTGTTGCCAAAAACAAATTCCAAATTATTTTTATAAATATCCTTTTCCATTTTTTAAGTGCCGAAAATGACTTTTGTTATGAAGTAATTACCAAAAATATGTTGCAAAAGGCACCCATCTTATTGTCACAAATGGTACTACATATTTTATGGATAATAGTAGTGACTTTATCACAGAAATATTGATAGTTTTGAAAAATGTGACCCCTTTTAATGAATAGACACGACGGTCATTTCGACTGTTTTTTCACAAAAATAAAAGAAATTGAGAAAATACTCAAAAGATGAATTCCTTTGACATGGAGTCCTTTTATGTGTACTAGTTGCTAGAAAAAATGATAAACATGAGTTTTGACAAATATTTCAAAAAAATGCTTCACAAAAAGGTCCATCATCTATAGACATGTATAACTTTCGTGTCAAATGACCAAGTTATGGCCATCTCCATGCCATAGTTTGTGATAATGTGTCCATACTTGACACATAGGGGTGTCTTGGTGTGGAAAACATTGTTGCCAAAAACAATTTCCAAAATATTTTAATAAATATCATTTCCCATTTTTTAAGTGTAAAAAATGACTTTTTAATTAAGCAAGTAACAAACATATGTTACAAAATGTCATGTGCACGGTGAAAAAGATTTTAAGGATGTCATATTTGGATTCCTCTCATTTTTCTAATCAATTTAGACATTTAATTTGTTAAATTCCGATTTACGGATTTAAAGATATGAATTATTTCATATTAAATGGAAAATAGAAAAAAGTATACGCCGACGGCATTGCCGTCGGCGTATAAAATGTAAAAAGTTGAAAAAGTATACGCCGACGGCTGCCGTCGGCGTATCAAATTTAGAAAATTGGAAAAGTCTACGCCGACGGCCAAAAGCTACGCCGACGGCCGAAATCTATAGGCCGACGGCAATGCCGTCGGCGTAGCTAAAAAAAGAAAAAAACATCAAGGTTGGCCTGGTCGGGGTCTACGCCGACGGCCCCGACATTTGGCCGTCGGCGTATGTCCTGGCCGTCGGCGTTTTGTGGGTTTCCCGTAGTGCAAGTTCTATTTACGTTGCTCGAAAAACCTTCACAATCGTCCTTACCCCCACACGGTGGTTCCTGAAGGTGGTCAAGAACGAGGAATGGGTTAAGCAACTTATTCGCCCTAGGTAGCAGATGATTTTGCTAGTATCTCGGTTCTTACATTTAATATGTCTGGTAGTTCAGAGAATCAAAGAGGGTTTGATTTGTTTTCTGTTATAGATTTTTGCAAATTGCACGTGAGTATGATTTTGGATGTAGTTAAGCTCTAACTAGTGCTATGCATCCTATTTTCTGATATGTTGATTAGAGAGGCAGATTTAGAAATTTCGCTTACACATATACTACAACGAATTTGTTTTCCTACATTTTTTATGAAAAATCTACATAAATGTTTTTTATTGAAGTGTAAATAGTGCCGGTGAAAGGTATCCCACATTATTAGAATACATAGGCTATAGAAGGCAGTGACCATACATGAGTCTCACTACTGTATTTGGTGGCCATAACTTGATGTTCTCAAAATACATCGACCAAGGTGAGCCTATATAAGTTGTAGTACCGTGGATACATTGTACTCCACTCTGGGATATTCACCTCCTTGATTTGAATTCCTAGGTAGACTACAAAATGATTCAGAAAATCAATAAATTATAAACATATATATGGTACCATAAACAATGTTAATTTTAGTTGAAGTCAACATTAGTATATGTTATAGTATCATTTGTTAATTGGATACTTCCGGTGAGAATTCTTGTTAATCTTAGAGTTCCACGCCTGATTATGCATCGAATGCGAAGGAGTATGTTATTGTTCCTTTTTTTTTTTGAACAGGGAATGGTCCCGAAGGACCTGGAGTTTTCATTAATTCTCAGCGGCGGAAATACATTTTACAAAAAGGGACTCAAGAGAAATATAACTCCAAATGTGATACAGCATTATCTTTCTATCAAATTATTATCTAAGATGTTTATTTCAAAACAAAATACAAGACAAACTTTTTGAATTTATACATTATATGAATACAATTTCAATATTTTCTGAATGAGTCATATGCTTGTACCTCTTGCAAAATAGTATTTTCCTCTAGTTTTGATTTTTTTTGTGATATATGTTTTATGTAATCGGCTAACTGGTTTTTTATTTGTAGATGTGGCATCATGTATTAAAAATGGAAATAGACAAAGAATTGTTACAAGATACAATATCCGATTAGTAGTCAAAATTGAAATCCTATTACATTTCCAAATTAAGTAGAGGATCATATGAATGTGTATGATCTTCGAGATGGCATTTTACTTTTAAATGTGACGGGAACCATCTAGATATGCAATGTTGCAGAATAAAGTGCACCACAGTACTGATCCAACGGCGAGCAGCACACATATCTGCCACCTCCCTACCATTAGGTGTGACAAATTCAATGGTGTATTATTTGAAGTTATTCATACACTATATAGTATAGTAGTTTCTGTGTATAGTTGCTCATACCACTATGTGAATAAAATGTTTAACCACTTCAAGACACTCATCTAAAATGCATTTATCAAGAATTTTCACTAGAGTGAATATTTGTGTTAAGAAATATTTGTAGATAAGATAGCTAGTTTTTTTCCAAAGTATCTTAAACAAGTGACATTCGAAATCCTTAACAACTGTAATATTCAAAATACATTCTTTAATTTGTAGTGTTGCGCGTCAATTTTTAAATTTCAAGCATGTCACCAACTTCATGTATTTTTAACTATTCAAAAATTTACCTTCAGTATTGTTATTAAGGCTGCCACTATTCATTTGGCTTGATATACTGATGTGTTCAAGGGGAGATAGCTATATGTAGAGATTGTGTTTTTACATGGTGTTTACATGAGGCAACCTTCGGGTTTTGAGAATAAACATGTACCATCATGTGTGTACAAGCTAGCTTGACAAAGTCCTTGTATGTTTGATACAGGCTCCCAGGACATGGTACTCTTGATTGAGTTCTAAACTTCTTGATTTTGGTTTTGTGCCATCTACAACTAATATATCCTTGTTCATTTAGAGATAAACGCATAGTCACTCAACCTATCTGAGATGAGTGAATTGGTCACTCAACTCGTAAAATGTAAAAACCGATCACTCAACTCGTTCGACAAGACCGAATAGGTCACGAACCGGCCCTTGAGCCATTTTTCTCTCCACATGACATCTGGAGCGCGGGTCCATGAAACAACGATCATGTCTATTTTATAAAAACAACCCAATCATTGTATAAATTTTAGTTTATAGTCCATGGCTATCCAGTTACATGTTTACCTTTGTTACCGATACCAAAATTAATCGTGCGAGCTTGGCGAATCTGGCGTGTTGGTGGAGTGGCCAGTGGAGGCCGGTGCCGGCGCGCCCCCATGGCGACAGTGGAGGCTCGGGATAGCACCGTCGTCGAGAAAGACGATGAGGACGCGGGATCCATGGAGACAGGGCCATTCCCAGCGCCATTCTCGGTCGCAATGGCAGCGACCACCGTGCCGTCTGGCCCCAACTCCGCCCACCTCCTTCCACCGGCTGCAGACCGCATCCGACGCGGCGGCAGATCGCCCGCCCCGGATGGATTCCCAGGCCACGGCGCCGCGAGCACGGCCGAGACCGCGGGGCTAAGAGCACGGACGGTGGATTCCCTGGGCGACGACGGCGACGTTTTTAGGGTGTGTGGAATGTCGGCTAGTCGGGGCCAATGACTGGGTGGATTCAAGGTAGGGCACTCGCACAGTTAGAGCCGGGAGTGCTGGGGGAGGTGACCACACCATCTAGCATCGAGGTCATCGTCGTTCTGGATGCGGGATTTCGTGCTCGCGGCGGGACCCCCAGGGGACGAAACCACCGTGGCGTCGACGCGCGCTAGGTGGAGTTGAGCCCGCGGTAGGGAGCGACCTCACATTTTAATTAGTTGAGTGACCAATTCACTCATCTCCAATAAATTGAGTGACCATGAGTGTGTTTATCTCATTCATTTATAACAAGTGTGATATGACTATTCATATGCTAGTCAATGTTCATGGATATTATTGTCACTAGCTCTTCTTAAAGTGCAATTACAGCTTTGTTGAAAAATTTGAGACCACACTTTGCTGTAAAGGATTTTGGAGATTTGCACTTCTTTTAAGGAATGAAAGTAATGAAAACAATTAATGGAATAATTTTGACAAAACAGCGACCTCTAATCAAAAGACTAAAAGCCCCTACGGAAGATGAAAAAGGCGAGGACTGAAATGAGAAAGGAATGACTTCGGCAAGACGACTTCGATTCACAGGTGAAAGTGATTCGAAAGCAATTGATCTGTTGGGCAGAATTGGTATGAAGGATTCCAAACCTTCACCAATACCTCTCTTAAGTACTCAAAAATGTCTGCCTATACAAAGGAGAAGTTCTCACATGAGGACAGCAGAAGGTACAGAAATATTGTTGGATGACTTTAGGAGTTACTTGTTACCGCGGGCCTGATATTGCATTTTCTGTGAACAAAAAATGCGAGTATTTTTATGCGCCCACTATTATTCATTGGACTACATCCAAACACATTTTGAGATATATTCAACATGCTTCCAACGTTAGTTTAACTTTTAATAAATCATCATCTACTTTGGTGAGGGTCATTTTTAACGTTTGTTAACTTTCAATAAATCCATCTCTTTTAAATTAACTTCATTCTCTATTTACTCCATTAAAATAAACAAATACATCGACAAATATACCAACAATGCTCCTATCCTAAGTATATAAAAGTTGCATTATTTCGCGAATTCTGGGAGGCCCTGCCACTGTAGCAGCTGCAGTCTGCTACGGTGTTGAACAGTACCGTGGTAATTTTGCAGAAAAGCCTCCGCACTTTACGGAATTTACAAATCGGTACTTCCGTATATATACGGGCCACTAACCCTAGATACCTAATCCTCCTCATTTCCCCCCTTGCCGCCCGTCCCGCACCGCCCTCCAGCCCGTCCACCGCGCCGCCCTCCACCCCCCGCCGCCGCCTCCAGCCCCGACTCCCCGGCCTCCACCCGCTCTTCCTTCCCCTTCCTCGCTCGCGACCGCGTGTCGGGGCGGTCCGAATCGAGCGGATCCATCGCCTGGGCGCGGCCGTGGATGACGGCGCAGCCCGACGGCACGGCCGGTGGCCTCGGACGACGGCCTGGCAGGACGAGGGCGGCGAGGACGACGGTGGCCGGACGACAGCGGCTGCGGGCGCTCCGCTCGACGGCGGCCTAGAAGGAGCGGCCTAGAAGGAGGGCGGCGGTGGCGGGCGTGACGAGGCGTGGCAGGAGGGCGGTGGCGCGGACGGAGCCGGCCGTGGCGGCCGTGCTGCTGGTGGGGCCTTCTCCTCCGTTCCCGTCCCCATCCCTTTCTCCTCGCGTCCATGTTCCCGTCCCCTATACACGCGCTGCCTCGGCTGGATCCGTCGTAAAGGCTGAATTTTTTTAGCCTTTTGTCCGGGCGGCGGAGATGCTAGATCAAACGGCGGTCATACCTTGCCGATTCGTGACGGCGATGCGACCTGGAACCCAAGTGGTTGGATGCGGCGCTTGGATGCTTCCAGGACGTCCTCAGCGTTTCAAGGTAAAAGTACCGTCTTTATTCCCTTTGATTCCTTCTCTTCCAACCCGAGCAGAAAAAATCTTTCATGTTCATCGGTTTTTGGGACTGGTTTCATGCCGGTAATCTATGATTCAGCGACTGTTTGCTGTCTCAGCGTCTGAGTGGTTCATGCGTGTAGCCAGTAGCAGCAGAAGTAGGCTTGGTTCATGCCACTACCACTGGGTGTAACCAGTTGCAGTAGGCATGTTTATTTTCTGAATTTTTGTTTACACGCAATGGTGCTGAATCTGCAGGTTCCAAGCCCGGATGCTGCAATCTCACTACGATTTCCTGAAATTTTTGTTTGCTACAACTAGGTGTCCATATGGATTATAGCTGGTTGGACAAGCATGATGATGTTGGCTCTGCAGGTTCATGGGTTTGATTCTATTCATGTGCAGTGATCTGCATGGTTTAAATTCACTATGAGGTGAGTTATTCTGGTTGCATGCTTGCCCAGTTCAAATTTGTCGCTTCTATTCTGATCTGCTTGATTTTCCACTTCTTAGAAAATTCTTTATCCTCTTAATTTTGCTTAAACATTATTTCTTTACTCTGTCAAAAAACAGATACATTTGTGGGCAGTATTGGAGAATGCTTGGCGTCATGGACTGAGTAATACAATGAATGCTATAATCCACCCCTCGGAGATCCTATTTGCAGTACAAATCTCTGCAAAAAAAAAAACATTGCATAGAGGCCGTATTGGTTTAGATATGTGATCATGAGAATTCTCGTGCCAATGTATTCTGCTATATTTAGGAAGTTTTATTTGCAGTGGAATGTCATCTTTTGTTTTGGTAATCAGATTGTTTTAAAGATCTTGGTAATCCCGTCCTTCAAATGTTGTTGTTCTTGGTCTAGCTAGAGTGATGATATGGGTAAGCACTACAGGTATTTGTTTGCTAATCTCTACTGTAGTTGATTTACATATGTTGCTGGTGTGCCACATGTCATAGGTTAGGTTTCTTTGTATACTCGATTCGCAATTGCAGTACCTTATACATGTATCTTATTTACCTGCCAAAATTGTAATAGTATCTACCTTTCAAAGCGGTTTCAAGTTTTAAGTTATTTGTTCATGTATTTTCCTACACATATTTCATAGTAATAACGTTTATGTGGTAGTTCTTCATTTGTCATTTACTGTTTTGTATGATTTAAATCTTTGCAGGACTTGCCAATTCACTTTTTTCACGGATGCGTCTTCAATCAGTAAATGCCTATTTATTGGTGATGCAATTTTTTCACAAAGTTCCTTCAAATCAGTAAGTCGTGGTATATTGGCTAGGCATGTTTTCACCAAGTTTCTTCACATCAGTAAGTTGTGCTACACCTTTTTCTGCAATCTGTAGCAACATCTAATAGTAGAACAATACAACTATTTCTATATAACGACACAAGGAATCATGGCATGTTATCTTAATCATTTTCGGTCTTGGGTGCAATCCTCTTTAGACATACTACTCTCGGCAACGGCACCATTTGGTCGCTCATATCTGCCCTTGCGTAGGCGGTGGAGTATGATAAAACTGAGTCTTCTTTTCTGTCTATTAATTTTCTCCATAGACTCAAATTTGCATGATTGATTTGCTGTTGGTGATCATTGGATTTGTTTAATGTTTGGATTATTGCAATTTCTAATTTTTTTGTTAGGAAATATGCAAGCACAAATGTCAGTAAAAGACTTTTTTTTTTATATCACGTTAAACTTGACAATGTATCCCCACATCTAAGATGTTTTGCAGCACTTCAGGTTTGTCAACATGAGTTCTTCTTATCTTTGTCGAGATGGCCACTGCACATGTCCAGTAAAGAGACAAATCGGTGGGTCTGAACTTTTTGGTAACGACCAAAGTTCACCCTTCTGCTTTGTTCAAACTTCCCCATGAATTCTCATCAAGGGCGCGGCGGCAAACGCAAAAGTAACACCAACAATACAGTTGGCTGACAGCTTTCCTCCATCCACTCTAAACGATGGCAGCTGAAGGTAGTAACCTACAACCCTTCAAGCACATGAGCACATCAATACATCTCCTTTTCATTTCTTTGCATAAATCCTTATTGAGCCTACTGCCATATATTTCAGGCTAGACCTTCTCCTTTGCGATATCAGTGTGGCCACCATATTGATGAGGCCAATATGAAGATCGTGTTCAATATCAATTAGCCAAGTATAAGTATTGTGCAGTTTCCTTTAATATCATCTGATAAGTATACTTATCAACTCAGTATCCGCATTTTGTTTTCAACTGTGACATGCCGCTGTTTCATATATTGCCTATGCGAACCAGCGTGATCATACTGTCATGCCAGCTGAAACGGATGTATAGATAATCATATGCTACCTAATGTAATTATGTAGCTAGATGTGTATTTTACTACCTGTCAGCTTCTCCAGATGTTCTCACAATTTCCATTAAAAACTACACTTGCTTCTGTTATCAAATAAAATTACGTTTGACTTTCACTACCTGCAACATAAATTCATCTCTACTATATAATATGGCTACAGGTGATGGTTGGTCCGTTTTTCACTTTCCAATTTTACCCCTAGAGTTGAAACAAATTACGCACCGTGCCACCTCTAACTGAAAAAAAAGTTTCGTTTTTTTATTGCGTACAGGTTCTTCGTTCGACTGAGTAGGCGGATAATATCGATCCCCTTCCATCCCCTTCCTGCCCGCCGGCGAGGCACCAGGACGCGATACGAGCCAGCCCAAGGAGGGCTGTCCGCCGCC
The DNA here is from genome assembly GCA_947311845.1 of Poa pratensis. Classification (NCBI taxonomy): domain Eukaryota; kingdom Viridiplantae; phylum Streptophyta; class Magnoliopsida; order Poales; family Poaceae; genus Poa; species Poa pratensis. The sequence continues at coordinate 78,601,842 of CAMZMU010000038.1, read as the reverse complement.
CACGCGATGGAAGGAGGAGGGGACAACTCCTCGGATGAGGGGGCGGTGGTCCCGCGCCTGGGCCGCCGGCTGGTTCCGGCCGCCGTTGCTCCCGGGACTCCTCCGCCGGTGGGGCTCGCGGTCACAGGGACGCCGTGGACGTGGCCGTGCGGCACCTCGATGCGCCGGATCTGATGGCTCGGTGGGGCGTCCCCGTCAAGCTCTTCTTCCCCGAGCGGCCTCGATGCCAGACTTGAAAGGTGCCAACTTTCTTGTGCACAAACATGTTGTGCTTGCTTGCTGCCTCTTGTGCACAGGCCCAGTAGTCGCTCTGATTCCAATTTTTACTGCCCAGTAATTTCTCTGATTCGCTGATGCTGCATCTGTTGCCTGGAAATTCGTTTGCTGGATGTGTGCCTGTGACAAAATAGGCGACTCTGAGCCAGATAATTTCATGTTTTCAAACGTAACATTATTGATCTTGTCTACCAGAGAGGAACGTTTGCGGAGACGACAGTCCTCCTTCCTCAGGTAGGTCACTTCCGACGTTTCCTGCCGCCGGTGGAAGGAATATGTCCTACAAGTGCGCTTCCTCCCGGCTGCTCGTGGCTTGCTCGCCTCGACTACTGTGTACTTCATCCGCGAGGAGCAGCTGTGCTGGTGGGGTGCAAGGATGGGGAGGAGAGAGGCGAGGAGCAACGGCAGAGTGTAGGAAGGTGGAGCAAGGAGCGTGTCCTTATCCCACTGCTGGCTCGCCTTCCCTACGAGCCACCGGCCGTGAACTCGGCGTAGTCGCGTTGAGCGAACTCCCGTCAGCGAGCTCCTACGAGCGCAATCTCAACCGCGCGTCTCCGACTCCCCATCTTCCCAGTTGATGCCGAGCGCGACTCTCCACCTCAATGTTGGGTTCAGGCTTCAGTAGAAAGAACGGCTGTACAGGTGCACCATACCGATTTCGCCGGAAAGCATTATGGCCCCTTTGCCGATCCTGAGCATCGCCGCTGTGTTGGTGACTACCAAGTATCCCATGCGCCTGTAGTTCCAGTTGACTACTGTGTTCGATTTCGTTGGCAGCTTCAGGTACAATGGAATCAAACTCATGTTTTGCTTTCGAGATAATACTGATGCAAATCACAGCAACAAACCTAATATAGTGCTCTTGGTCTATCCCATGCCACTCATTGTTTGTCTTTAAAAATGCAGATTCAAACCACTTCGATTTCTTCAAGGGAGGATGTTACCACAATGAAATAATTGAGTGGCTAAATTGACTGAACCTGCAGCCTTTAAGATCTACTGTGTAATTCAATCAATTTAGTGTATTTTCATGGAGACAGTTACATATTAATTTGTATTTCATATGTGGCAGTCATCTACCAATACCTAAGTGCTTTCCAAGAGAAAAATACAATCGCTCATCCTTGTGAAATAGAGGAGGAGCTCAGCAGCTGCGTGGTGAGTTCTTGATGAATCGCTTCCATGACTGCTATATATTTCAGTACTGTTTTCTAACATCAGGGCCGAGCAGATTGGGGAAATATGCACACATAGTTGATTTGATAATTTTCAGGGATGTGATTAGTCCATACACAGATGCTCTACTTGTCATGCAAAATGTTTTTGCTGATTTTGCTACATGGGATAACCGATATTCAGTTAATCTAGCTTTGTTATGCAGTCAGCTAATTGCAATGCTGAACGCTTCATTTATAAATAAATTAGTGCTGAAACACGGCGAGCAACAAGCAGAAACTAATCTAATATGCTCCCTATGTCATAGTTTACCCTCTCTATTCAGTAGGTACTGTCGTGGTGTTACTACCTGAACCACATGCTTTTGTAAACCATAACTGATACAAGTTTGTTGCAAATCCTGGAAGGAGTGAAGTAGACTGTTCATGCCCTACACTATGGTCTGGAACTCTGGATTGCACAATGCAGATTTAAATTAAGTAATATTTATCTTTGCAGTTCATTCTCTAATCTGTTGCCTTAAGCCTATGCTAAACCTTGCAGTCATGTATAGCATGTTCCCTCATTTTATTACAGAGGTGCATGAAGCTACGGAGATCTTGAGAACCCTATGATAGCATTCATATATAGAGGTCCAACTAGGTCAAGTAGTAATAGTTTTTCCCTTGTGACTTTTCTGTATTGGGATGAGTTTGGCTAAGTAGCCTGTGCAGGTTGCATTAATTATCAGAGCTTGAGCTTATTGCTATTTGTCTCCTGGAAGAAGAGCTTCCCAAATATGTTCGATATTCTACGTACAGAAATGAAGATTAAATGAACTTAATCCCCTATGTTCTAATGAGGGACTAAACCTGGCATATACTGTTGGAATAATTTTCCTACAAGCACGATAGAAAGTTGTATAAAGAATTAGGTCATTTTTTCAATCTAATGGGAAATTTAGTCTTTTCTATCTGCAAATGTTCCTCATTTCTTGATATTATTGAATGTGCTGACGTGATTTAGAATATACTTGTTACAGTTACAACTTCACATGGATACTTTTGCGCATACTTGTGGTCAATCTACTGTTGATAGTTTAGGTTATCAGAAGACTGAACATATAATGATGCCCTTTAGTGAGCATGCTTCTGTGATGTAACGGATGGTCAAACAATCGCACGATCGAATAACAGGATTGGGGAAAGTGTAACGAGGCAGACTCCCAAGCATAACAGTGTCAGACGACCTCGTACATTACAGAGACAACTCTATGAAAGTTACATTGTTGTAGGGGGATGTACATGTTACTCGTTACACTACATTTAGATACGTGTCTTGGGTGCGAGTGTCTATTTGAAAGGACAATCGTATTTGCATCAAGTTGTTCTGTAGGGTGACTACTGACTACAAAGTATAGTGGCAGAGTTGTCGGAGTGGGGTGACTACCAAGCAAGATAATGGTGAAAATGGGAAGCTAAGAGGCTGGTGCGAAATTCTATCATTTAACGAAGAGAGAGTGAGAGAAATAACGATGACTATGAATGAAATTTTGAGCACCCGTAGCAACGCACGGGCATTGAACTAGTACCTAATAAACCAACCAGCAAACCAACAGCAAAAAAAATACCAGCAAGGGCGCGGCGTCACGCCGCGCCGAAATTCAACTAGTATGTATACATGCCCCCATAAATTATGAGGCCGTAAAATGCCTCGAATCTGTATACCAAGACAAGAAAAAATGAATTCGTTTGTGGCCGATGGTCATCCCTCAGGCATGCACTCCCTTACTGCTGCATCTATACACGTGTCATGCACTCGATCGGGGTCAAAAAAAAAAAGAGTTGGTTGTGCGCGAGCGTGTATGCACTCCCCTTACTGCTGCCGCAGATGGTCGAGCGCCAGCTCGAGCGTGGGGGCAAACCGCTCAAGGTCAAGCTTAACGTCCTGCTTGCCGAGGTAGTACTCCGCCACCTTGTCCCACCCGCTCCGGTGCACCGACTCCGGGTCCTTGATCACCGGGTGGTCGGGCCCGAGCATCTTCAGCAGCGTGCTCTCCTCCGCCGTGATGCTGTACTCGAGGTACCTCAGCTCCATGTCCACCACGGGGTCCCCGAAGTCCAGCTTCGCCAGCGGCTCCATCTTCCCGTACGGCACCACCTGGATCACCACCGCGCCCTTGGGCAGGAACACCGCGTTCGTCAGCCCCGCGCCGTGCACCCCCATCAGCACGTCGAACGAGTTCACCGACCTCGCCAGCTCCTCCACCTGCACGCCGAACCGCGGGTCCGATATCGCCACCTCGAACCCGGCCTCCTCCGCCGCCTTCACGATCTCCGGCACGTTCACCAGCTTCCGGTAGTGGCCCCGGTGCAGCAGCATCAGACGCGGCTTCTTCTGATCCGGCGTCTGCGCCTTCAGGCTGATGGGCGCGGCGCGGGGGAGGGAGTACGTCTCGCGGAGGAAGGCGGTGAAGTCGACCATGGTGAGCCGCTGGCCGTCGGGGGCGAACTCCGGCACGACGTCGAACTCCTTGTGCATGCGGAGCCCCACGGTGACGCGCGGGAAGCACCGGACCTGGTCGTCCTTGTCGAGGTCCACCGCGTCGTACTTGGACAGCCGCCGCACGATGGCCTCGTACTTGCCTAGCCACCACGGCTGGATGTTGCTCACCAGGAGCTGCACCTCGCCGCCGTACCGCCGCGACGCCACGAACAGCGGCACCAGCGCGTCGCTGAAGTCGTGCCAGTAGTTTCCCGTCAGGCCGCCCAGCGCGAACACGATGGCGGGCACGTGGTGCGTCACCGTGCACGCCGGCGCCGGGGACGATGCGGACGTGGATTCCAGCTGCGTGATGGTCACCTCCGGGATGCCGGACATGTCGCGGCGGATGTACGGTTTGATCGTCCACTCACGGCGCTCTGTGACGGACGTCGCCGGGACGAGTGTCACCGTGTGTGCCGTGCGTTGGTGCGCACGTCGCCGAACACGTCGCAGGTCTCGGAGTAGGGGCCCGCCGAGGTGCACACCACCTTGCCGTTGTCTGTTCAGTACAAAATGGAGTGATAGATTCAGTCACCATGGATAAAAAAGACTGAACAGCTTAGCATTTTACTGATCAAGTCGAATTAATTGATGTTCGTAGCGGCGCAAATGACTACAGATTGAAACTGCATTTCTCTTGCTTCGATTCAGCACTGGTGTTAACAAAAGGTTTAACAAAATTCAGGAAAAGAAACCATATTCATGCACAAATTCGTATCATTTTCATGACGACAAAGCGTGTATTTGGTTCCTCGGTGCCAAAAGCTTGTGTTCGGCGCTCCAAATATGGAAATTTTTTGTAGTATAAAGTGGCCAAAAACCGTCAGCTAACTTTTTTTGCTGACAATGACCTCAAGTGGGTAGAAAACTAAGTTGTGCGTAGACTTTTCCAAGATTGTTGTGTTGCTTGGTATTGTTAGGTCCGATACTAGAAACTTTTCAACACAAAAATCCCTAAAGTCTATAAAGTGACCTGGACTTGGCCTTTGCTCCTTTTAAAAGAAACTTTAACAAAGACATGGCGATGGCTTCACGCACTTCCGAGCCAACGCAGTAACATAAAAAAAAAAAGGAAAAGTGGAGAAAATCAAAAGAAAGGAAAAGCAGGAACATTGAACAATTTGTTTTTCTTAAAGCTCAAATAATATGAAGAATATATATAATGGTAGCGGATTAAAATTCAAGAGGCTGGGTGTAATGCTTAAACGTTTTAAGTAATAAAGACTCCTTTTATCTAAAAAAGCAGATTAAAATTCATGCTTTTCTATATGTTCCTTGTTTTCGTCAAGAAAATTGGCCGACTACCGCGCCACGTAGGTGAATCCGCCACCACGTCAGCTCTAAGCGCTGCAAGGTCTTCATGGGTTGGAAACTGGACCGACCATACTTTAGCAACCGCGTTGTTTCGCAAAAGTCATACTATGAAATAAACAAGGGAATATTGATCGATCCAAACAGTAGTGAGACCAGACACATAGGTACGGCCCAAAGGAAATCGAATCGAACCAAAGAATTATATATGCAGACATATATTCCAAAGAGGAACAGATGGAATCATCCCATGTTGTTAGTCTAGTCTAATCAAGTAATCAGGGCAGCAAGCATCGGACATACCGAATGGTTTGGCAACAGCCGTGTCGTCTCTTTTCGGGGGCTCATCCGTCACCACAGCAGGTTCCTCCTTCGGCCGCCATTCCTGCTCTGCAATTTTGGAAAAGCAACAGCTCCCTTTCGTTCATTCCTCTGCCCATAACGATGGAAAACAAGAAGATAAATCTGGTTCGCCGTGGTCGGCTGAAGCCACCTGTATTTTACCTGGTGTCTGCTGCTGATCTTGGTTGCCGTCACCTGACGTGTCCGTAGGACGATGGTCTTCAGAGGCTTCTGCAGGTGTGGTCGTCTCCGTCTTCTCCTCTCCTCCATCCTCTTGCGTTAATCCTAGTTTCATGACGATGATATTGATGATGATCAGAGACGAAAACTTAATAATAACCTGACGGCGAGAGACGCGCAACGCCTAGCCGTTCCCAACACGCTGTTTTATGACAGCGATCGAGGGCGGCGTTCTTGAAGCAACAAAAAATTCAAGCTGGATTGAGAATTACAGAGCGCATCGACCCTCACCTGCTTCGCTTGGCGTCCCGATCTTCCTGTGCGCTAAACTCGCCGGGACATCTGCAGCTGGACGAAGGAGCCGTTCTCAGTTTCATGGAGATACATATATATAGCAGAGGCAAGAAACCAATCGAACAGTGAACAATATTGTGTCAAGTGTCTAACGTGCGTACCGTTGGGGGAGTTGATGGAGAACTGCTGGGAGACGACGATATAGGTGATGAACACGAGGAGGAAGCCGGCGACGAAGCCGACGTTGAGGTACCTCTTCCCCAGCGCAAACGCCGGCAGCGGCTGCTTCATGTCGCCGTTGCCCATCGATCCCTTCCCTCTGCCGATCCCCTGTTCTCCTCTCTATCTATCAATTAACCTCAAGACCTCCTATGGATGACACAGCCGTGTCTCGTGTGTACGACCGGAATTGTTCTTCGGTGCGACCAGCCGATCGACGACGGCCGGGCTGTGTACACGGCTAGCTTAATTTCCTGGAAGGTTTCTTGCTGGTTTACAATGGACGGAGAGCGACAGAAAGGGAGGCGATGAGGCGTGGGCTGCGGTGTAGCCGTGTAGCGCTTGGCTTCGTGTGCTGCCGAGGCCAAGCTGATTGCTTGCTGCTCGCTTTCTCGCTGCCTTTTGTACCCATCTCGCCAGGCGGGCATATGATCTTCTTCCACTTACGCCCCTCGCCATTGCGCGAATTGCATCCATGGTTGACCCGTGATGGCGGCCATGAATATGATGATTGGGCCTTTATCTGCCAGGTAGTACTCAAGATCGGTTGGCACGTCTGTTTGAACTTAAATAAACATAGAATGAGAATATGGTTAGCACCGACTCAAGATCAGGTATAGTTTCTTAATTTCTCGGTTAGCACTGAGAACCTTGGATCCAACATAGAGATCCATGCAAGAGTTTTCATTCTGAAATCTGAGACCAAAAACCATATTTTCAACAAATTTTTCCATAAAAATGATTGAGATTTGTCTAACTCTCAATGGACTGAGACTTAGCCACTCTCCATTTTTTTATTAGAAACCAACTGCAGTGAGGCGCGGAACACACATGATGGAGCCACAAAAGAAAGACCCACTTTTCTACACAGGGCTCTAGAGAAATTTAGTTTCTCTCCTATATCTTTTCTATGGTCCAAAACAATTTTTGAACTCTTGAAAAAGGTCACTAGAGAACCCCCGCTATACCCAACCAAATTATGACGCACCCCATACGACGCCGAAACTAGAGTAAAAACAAACCCTACCCAATTGTTCGCTCGACTGCCTCTCTCCATCTCCCCAACTCCAGCACTGTGTCGGTCGCCATGCCCTAGCAGATGAAACTCGTGTTGCCTGCCTTGCCAAATCGGACTTCATTATCCTCCTCCCTTGACTAGCACCGCCCCAAATGAAAGGACCATGGTATTCCTCTGGAAAGCATGAAAATGATAGGATACCCTCGGCGATTGCCATGACAAAATTGATCTTGACATTGATCCAGCAAGTAGGAATACATGGACGAGCTAGAGGGTCGACGCGAACGAAGCAGGACGACGCGGGGGACTAGTTGGATGGCAGGAGAGTGGGACAACACACGCACTCGTGTTGGGAGGTTTGGCGATTGGGTGTTCGTGTTGGGATTTTTACCATGAGTGGTGATTTTGACTTCGTGGAACGACCCGTCCAGATTCAGTTAGGGTTCGCTAACAAACTTTGATGGCACTTGATATCCATTTAAGCATTTTTAGCATTTGTTTCGGACCAAACAAAAAAAGGACAAAAACTAAACTTTCTCCGGAGCACAAATGATTTTTTTTATTTTCTATGTGTGACGCTGATGTTTCTTGAGGCATGTGTTCTTCGCATCAAATATCAGAGCGTCAAAACAACTATTCATCTTGTTCTTGGTTTCTCTTCTTTCGACCGCGACGGTGCTTAGAGTGTGGTGTTTCGTGAACCATTTTTCGTGCTCCTTCTGGTCCGACGAATGTTTTTCTTCATCACATCCGGTGTAGTACTTGAGGTGTTACTTGAAAAAAGAAAAGAAAAGTAGACTTTCTTCGAACCGGAAACAACCTTCCTACACTAGCCAAGCGCAACAGGCGAACAGACAATCGACTCCACGAAAACAAAACAGGGGGCTTTGTGCCCTTTGCATCTGGTTTGTGTTTGATTTCTTTTTTTTCGAGAATAACGGGGGGAAGAGTTTTCCCCACCGCTTGTTATATTACTCGAAAGCAGCCACCAGAAACGCGGCCAGTTTTACAACAGCATCATATCAGCAGCAACGCGCGGGGGGGGGGGGGGGGGGGGGGGGGGGTATAGAGAGAGATAGCTAAAGAGGATCAACAGTGTAGTACATAGCCGCGCAGGGCATCAATACAGGGGCGGGAGTCCGAGCTGAGCCTATGCGACCAAAGTCCAATGTCGTCCGCAGCACGCTACAACACAGCCGACGCTGCGGTGGTTTTCTGGTTGAACACCTTGTCGTTCCTGGCTTTCCAAAGCTCCCAAAACACCGCAGCTGAGCAAAGGATCCAAGCGTCGCGATCCGCGGGGAGGGGTCCTATTTGTGTTTGATTTCTGATAATTACCGGGCAACTATTTTTCTTCTATAACGGAATGGAAAAGCATTTCTCCCTCTTGAGGTGTTGCCTTCAAACAGAAAAGAAAAGTAGAGACTTTAACAAAGCAAACAATAGACGGGCAAAACTTCCTGTACTAGCCAAACGCAACAGGCAAAGTGACAAATGACTTCACACTTGGATGATACGTTCCTTTTCCACGACCCGTGCATGCATGATTTTGTGTCCCGTCCAAGAAGTGCGCGCTGTTCGGTGGGCGTAACATCGACTTCGATCCATGATTAAAGTCCCAAGCACAGCGATACGTTTGGCTGGTGTACTTGCTGGTTAAAGAGCGAGAGTACCGTGGAAGCCAACGACATTCATTCAGAGTTTGGACAACACATCGCCATCTTTAGGCTATAGTATCGATGTATACAACTATAGTAGTATGGTTCTTTGAAACGTCGGTATATATGGTCCCCATACATCGGCCTAACTTCGCTTTAAAATGAAATAAAAACAAATTTTGTAGTACTAGTCTACTGGTTTCATTAACTTATAATGTTTGACTTGCACAAACTACAAACCTAACAAATTGAATCAGAGAGTAATTAATCTCTAGAGATTATTTCTTGATTTACATAGACTTAACTGCTCATGATAATTTAGTCAAATCGACAGGCTGTCCTAATCAGAAAGCAAACACGTGGAGAGAGCAACACGTAGTAATCAGTAATCTCTGTGGTCGGCCGAACCGGTGTGCTTGCACAGCTCACGGTTTCCTCCTCGATCCTATGTCGACGCTGGCTTGGTTAGAACAGATCCAGCACAACTGAATGGCTTAATTAGTTGTATCTTCCCATCCAATCAGATTAACTCGGGACGTGAACGCCTCTCGTGGACGCATGTTCGCCCGCGCGCCGGCCATGTCCAATCATCTCAAGGGCAACATGGCGGCAACCATCCTGACCGTGACTGCACACACAAAAATCAGAAATAATCCTTGTTTCTTTTCTTGTTATAAATAAAACTAGCTACCAAGAAGATAGGCAATAGGTTCCATGATAGTCAAATGATCAGCATGATATGCAAGCTGTCCATGAAGATAAGCAAAGAAAAATGGAAGTTGTGATTCTCAACTTAGAGGTGACATTCTTCTTGGAGCAATCTTATTGGATAATATCATCGCCCATACTGATTAATCGACAAGGGTGTAATTAAGTACGCGTGATTTTCAGCAGCTGGCGAGATATGATATCTGCAACACGCGTGATGTTCAGCAACTGGGGAGGTGATATCTGCAAAAACCGTTGATCCTGTCCCAATCACACTACTTGCACCCCATGTAGTACCAAGATCACCAGCCTCCAATCTGTCGTAATCTCGCCAGTTTTCCGTTGTCAATTGCTTGTGGGCCCCTTCTAGCTATCTCCAGCTTCAAACCGTTCCTCACGTAGTCCATGGCCTAGGATTATTAGCTCATACTTACTACACTGGTTATTGTAGTACTACCAGCTGGGGAAGGGGGTAGGATTCTTCCTTAAGTAGAGCAATAAAGAATAGTGCTACAGATTAACGTTAATTTGATCACATTTGGATGCTGTTGTGGGCTGCGGCTCGATCCTTCTTTACCTAATCAGAGACGCAAACTGTACAGATTAAGCTAAACTAATCCATCAGGCTAGTTGCTTCTTCTGCTGTCTCAGAAAACATCCAGTCCTCTTTTCCTAGAATAACCAACTGTACACTAGTAGAAAATGAGCCTTCCGTCCGAAGCTTTAGTCCCGACCGTGTTTAGGCCCGGGACTAATGTGAGCATTAGTCCCGGTTCCAACGGGTAGGACGCCGCATGTGGCACGACCAAGTTTAGTCCCGGGTCAAACGAGACCTTTAGTCCCGGTTGGAGAGCCGTTTAGTACAGGTCGGTGTCTCCAACTGGGACTAAAGATAGACCTTTAGTCCCGGTTGGAACACCAACCGGGACTAAAGGGGTTGCGGCAGGCTGCGGCCGTTGCATTTAATATGAAATAATTCATATCTTTAAATACGTAAATCAAAATTTAGCAAATAAAATGTTTAAATCGATTAGAAAAATGAGAGGAATCCAAATATGACAACTATATCATCTTTTGCATCACAAAAACTCATTTAACTAGGCGAAATTACTTTCTAAAAAATCGCATAAACTCATTTTTGCCACTTAGAAAAAGGAAAATGATATTTATAAAAATAATTTGAAAAATCCCTTCGGAACCATTGTTAACTATACCAAGATACACATATTTGTCGAATATGAGAACTTTATCACAAACTATGCTGTGGGAATGGTCATAACTTGGTCATTTGGCTTGAAACTTATAGATGTTTATACTCCCTCCGTTCCGTTGAGTAGGGCGTGAAACTTCCGGCTCGTCGATTAAGGAGAATCACATAATTTAGTTTGTTCCCTTCGTACCCTATTTATTAACTACTAGCATGGTCAATCTCTCTCTCCAATTCGATGCATGCAGCCATGCACCTCCTCGTTTCAAGGGCAGCCACGCAAAGCCAATCACGGCTGCATCTTTTCCTTGATTCCAGCGGGGGGAGAGGGGCAGATTCGGGAGGTTAGCTTTCAACCGCATGCACGCCTTCTTTTTTGGTAAAAATGAAAAAAACTTTCACGCGGAGATAGTACATGACAGACCTTTTTGTGAAGATTGTTTTTTAATAATTTGTCAAAAATCAAGTTTATCATTTTTCATAACAAATAGTACACAAAAAAGGACTCCATGCCAGAGGATATTTGTTTTTAGGTTTTTTCACTTTATTTTTTTTTTCAAAAAATGGTCAAAATGGCCACCATGATTATTCATCGAAAGAGGTCAAATTCTCTAAAACTGTCGATGTTTCTGTGATATAATCACTAGTTGTGGACCTTAAAATGATTTTTTAAAATTTCAGACCAAACTATCAGACACTTGTAGTTCAAATTTAGATTACTTTCGGAAAATCAGCATAAACTCTTTTAACTAGACGAAACTAGATAGAAATTAAGAAAATTCCTAGTACTTAGGGATTATCCATCAAATGTGGACTACTCTTTGTGAGAATTAGATGCGTGCCATTTTGCACCATATTTTTTGTACTTGGTTCACAAAAAAAGTCATTTTTGCCACTTAGAAAAAGCAAAATGATATTTATAAAAGTAATTTTAAAAATTTCTTCGAAACCATTACTTTGTTATACCAAGAAACACCTATTTTTTTGAATATGAGAACTTTATGACAAACTATGCCGTGGGAATGGTCATAACTTGGTCATTTGGCTTGAAACTTATATATGTTTATACACGATAGACCTTTTCGTGAAGATTGTTTTTGAAAAATTTGTCAAAAATCAAATTTATCATTTTTCATAGCAACTAGTACACATAAAAGGACTCCATGCCAGAGGATATCTTTTTTTTGAGGTTTTTTCACTTTATTTGATTTTTTAAAAAAAAAAAGCCAAAATGGCCACCATGACTATTCATCGAAAGAAATCCAATTCCCTAAAACTATCGATCTTTCTGTGATATAACCACTAGTTGTGTAACTTAAAATGATTTTTTAAAAAATTTCAGACCAAACTGTCACTCTTGTAATTCAAATTTGGATTACTTTCGGAAAATCAGCATAAACTCTTTTAACTAGGCGAAATTAGATAGAAATCAAGAAAATTCCTAATACTTGGGGATTATCCATCAGATGTGGACTACACTTTGTGAGAATTAGATGGGGCCATTTTGCACCATATTTTTTGTACTTGGTTCACAAAAAAGTCATTGTTGCCACTTAGAAAAAGGAAAATGATATTTATAAAAATAATTTGAAAATTCCCTTCGGAACCATTGCTTCCTATACCAAGATACACCTATTTGTCGAATATGAGAACTTTATCACAAACTATGCCGTGGGAATGGTCATAACTTGGTCATTTGGCTTGAAACTTATAGATGTTTACACTTGATAGACCTTTTTGTGAAGATTATTTTGAAACATTTGTCAAAAATCAAGTTTATCATTTTTCATAGCAACTAGTACACCTAAAAGGATTCAATGCCAGATGATATCTTTTTTTGAGGTTTTCTCACTTTATTTGATTATTTTCAAAAAACAGTCAAAATGGCCACCATGACTATTCATCGAAAGAAGTCAAATTCTCAAAAACTATCGATGTTACTGTGATATAACCACTAGTTGTGTACCTTAAAATAATTTTTTAAAAAATATCAGACCAAACTGTCAAACACTTGTAGTTCAAATTTGCATTACTTTCGGAAAATAAGCATAAACTCTTTTAACTAAGCAAAATTAGATGTAAATCAAGAAAATTTCTAATACTTGGGAATTATGCATCAAATGTGGACTACTCTTTGTGAGAATTAGATGGGTGCCATTTTGCACCATATTTTTTATACTTGGTTCACAAAAAATGTCATTTTTGCCACTTAGAAAAAGGAAAATGATATTTATAAAAATAATTTGAAAATTCCCTTCAGAACCATTGCTTCCTATACCAAGATACACCTATTTATCGAATATGAGAACTTTATCACAAACTATGCCGTGGGAATTGGCATAACTTGATCATTTGACTCCATGCTAGAGTTTTTTTTTCATAGCAAGTTTATCGATGTTTCTGTGATGCAAAAGATGATATGGATCACATATTTGAATTCCTCTCATTTTTCTAATCGATTTAGACATTTTATTTGTCAAATTTCGATTTACAGATTTAAAGACATGAATTATCCCATATTAAATATTATTACATAATCAATGTTATTTATTCAAAAAAACATTATTACATAATCATTGTTATTTATTCAAATAAAATTCAAAAATTTAAACAATAAAAAAGTGTAACATGAAGACCTAGGGGTTAATATGATTGATAGGATACTAATATCAGTAAGTTCTAACTTCTCATTTGAAAGCTAATTCGGAAGGAACTCAAAAGTTAAGCGTGTTTGGGCTGGAGCAATTTGAGGATGGATGACCGAATGGAAAGTTTGACAAGGGTAAGTACTTTCACCTGAGATTAAGTGTATAATTAGAAATTTAGTGTGTGGCTAAGTAGGAAATTTCGGAATAGAATTTAAAAACTCCCGGTTTGTGGAGCAGTCCTTTAGTCCGGTTGGTAACACCACCAACCGGAACTATAGGTACTCCAGCCTGAGCGCTCCACGCAGCCACGTGGAGAGACTTTAGTCCCGGTTTGTGGCCAACCGAGACTAAATGACGGGGCCTTTAGTCCCAGTTAAAACCGGGACTAAATGCCCTTCCCAACCGGTACTAAAGGCGTTTTTTTTCTACTAGTGGTATTCTGTATATGCATTATGGAATCTGGTCGCCATGAAGGTAGCACATTATGATGAGCTAGCGGGCGTGGCCAGCACGACTATAGCAAGCAGCCAGCAACAGCGTAACGGTTTCGTGCGTCTACACAGAATTTCTCCAGCACAGATCATCGATCCTTGTTGGTTCGTTGCGTGGCAGAACAATTTGGTGATTTTCTTTTGTCGTTTCATAACTTCTAAGCCCGGGTCTCATGTACTCTGAATCGGGTGTCTATGCTCTAACTCTACTACTACGTGCATGTTATTTTGTTCTTGTGACGACCAATTAACCCTGCAGCTAGCTACGGGTCCCATCCCATGGAATAAGAGTCTAGATCCACGATTACAATACCGGCCGGCCCATGGAGGCTAAGGGCATGTTTGGTTACTCGCCATACCTCCGGCCGGGCTGTGGATACGTCGTTTGGTTGCTTGAACTGTACCGCGGTTTTACACAACACGAAACTTAAAAACAGTGTTGAGCGTGTCCGCTAGCTAGGCATGGCGGCCGTTTCTTTAGAGCCAACTTGGAACGACCCCTGCTGCTGGACGTGTTCAATGTTTTACACAACTGTAACTTTTTCGTTTCATCGGTCATATACGAGTAGATCTTGCACCGGGTATACATGCATGTTGGTGTCTATACATACTGCAGCCTGCCTGATGGAGTGCACGTAGTAGCAGATGGACCACACCGCACGCGAACGGAATGAAACGGCTCTATGCTAATCGCGGACTTAGTACAACTGTGCCTGTCCGCGCGCGCGACTGATGTAGTAGCCCTCCGGCATATATACTCAAGAAAAAGTAACGGTTTCTCAACTTCATTTTTGGTAAATCTTGGAGTTTCCATGTCGACAAAAAAAGAAAACTCTTGGAGTTTCCAGGGTTGGGTGCTCGTTTCATGTCAACCAGGCCGCCATTGTGCTTTGGGCTAGGTGATGATGTCAGGCCAGGCAGTTGAGACTTGAGACGTTGTTGGTTTCGCAGAAATACGTCGGATCGGCTCGTCCAAAATGGATCATATTCCAATGGCAATTGTTGATGGTTTACTCATTTATAACTTCTAAATTAATCCACAAGGGTGTGATTAAGTAGGCGTGATTTTCAGCAGCTGCCGAGATATATGATACCTGCAACACGAGTGATGTTCAGCAACTGGGGAGGTGATATCTGCAAAAACCGTTGATCATGTCCCAATCACAGTACTTGCAGCCCATGTAGTACCAAGATCACCGGTCCACTACGGGAAACCCACGATACGCCGACGGCCAGAAGCCGTCGGCGTAGGCACGTTTGCCGTCGGCGTAGGCCTAGGCCGACGGCAGCCGTCGGCGTATCGCCGTCGGCGTAGCAGCCCGTCGGCGTAGACAAATAACCGTCGGCGTATACGTAACCGTCGGCGTAGCCGCTGTGGGACCCATAAAAACGGAAGCCGTCCTAGTGTGCCACGTGGAGCGAGCTGGTGCGTCTGGGACGTGCGATACGCCGACGGCAAAGCCGTCGGCGTATTCGTGACCATTTGGTCCATTTTAGGCGACGTGGCAGCACCCTGTGCGCCTGGGAGTGCTCTACGCCGACGGCATTGCCGTCGGCGTATCCTTGACCAGAATTTCCAGTTTTAGCTGCTTGTTGCTGCTGGTTTCTAGCACAATTTAAATACAATTAAAATTGCACAAATTATAAAACATGACAGAAACATCACATAAACATCACATAGATATCCAAAATGACACAAACATGATTCGAATTCATACACGCATTCATACAAACTCAAAATGACAGAAACATAGTTCGAATTCACACCCGGAACACCCGAACTAATCCTACATCTCGTGAGAGGTCGAGCCACCTATCTCTGACCGCGTGAGAATAGGCGACCGACCGCGTGGGCAGTCGAACCACACAAGGAATCCGGCGAGGCAAGGGGCTGTGTGGTCTCACGCGACGAACCCGGCGAGGCACCACCAGTGCCATGCACCACGAGCGCGCGCGTCGAAGTCGGCGAGGCAAAAGCAGGATCAAAGGGTGCATTCCTCGAGCAACTCGATCCCTACATGTTTGAGTCCAAGTTAGCAACTTGGAAAGCACAGCATGGCGGTAACAATTTGTTTGGCAAATAACTTACCGGTGTCGCTTGCCTGTATGTGCGAGCGACCGACTCCCTCGTTGGGCCGACGGGCGGGATCCCCGGCCTAGGTGGACGCGTAGGCAGCGCCTCCCGCTCTCCAGTGGCAAAAAACTTCTCGGTAGCCTACAAGATAGTTTAGATGTCAGGAGTTGTAGAAAAAGAAGGTTCAAACTAGAGGAAATGGGACTTGTCATATTTTGCAAATATAAAAGTTGAAACTTACAGCATCCTTCAACTCAATCCACTCCTCATACTCCTGGCTCTTCTGTACCCACAACTGATACTGTCTCTCATAGTCCGCGTAAGCGGCATCGAAGGCCGCCTCGAAATCAGCCTACAGTTTTAAAAGGGAACGCATCTCGTCAACTTAGCCACTTAGCTAGGAACGAATGTCGGAAAGAGAATGAAATTGAGAAAAACTTACATCGGGGCGAGCTCGGGAAGGCCGACGAGGCAGGACGGGAGGGTCGTCGGCGGTGAGGGTAGCCTTGACACGCGAGAGGCCCAACTCAGGAGTACGCGTGAGTACCGCACTAAGCAGGAGAGGACGGCCATGCTCCCAACCGTTCCCCGCAAGGACCACGCTCTCTCGTCGGTGTCATGCGAAGAGGGTTGTCCACCTCCGGGTTTATACCCTTGAACGACTCGACGTATGCCTTTAGCCCCTCCTTGGCAGTGCCGAAGTAATCGGGCTGCGAGGGCTGAGGCTCAGAAAAATTGGGCTTCTTCATCTTCATCCTCTCCCATGTTTGCATGTCCGTAAGAGGCTCCCCGAGATCGGCCTCCTGCAATGCCAAAGAAGTGTCATGCGTATCAAGTAGGAACATGAGGGGAAATAAATGAAGATTGTTTCATGTATATATATACCAGCTTTGCCTTGAAGCGATCATGGTTGCGGGCACCCGCACAATGTGTCCCCCCGCTCCCGCGGTTTAACTTGTTTCGCTCGCTCAAGGCCTTGAACTCGGGGTCCTCCCCAGCCCACCTAGACACCAACGCCCTCCACGCGTCATCCTTGCCATAGGCCCATGAGGGCTTAAACTGAAAAAACAATACTCATGTGAAGAACGGATAATGCAATTGCAACCTAGAACAACATGTAATCTCATTAACAATCTACTTACCGCCATGTAGTCATCTACGGTCACCTCAAGTGGGTTCTCCACAATCTCATGCTTCACCGCCTTCTTGTGTAACGTCTCAGTACTGAAATGATTGATGATGGTATGCTTTGCATTGTAGAACTGCTGTCGTGTCAACTTCCTACAAGCCCCCTCCAAAGTCCTGTCCGCATCGGCCCGCTGCTCAGGAAGTACCCTATAGAACCTCTTTAATCATGCACAAAAAACAAATTGTGAGAGCATGGTGGGGACATCAAGTATGACCAAATTCTAATAGTTCAACTTACCCAAAACTTGTTGATCACGGCGTCAGAACATTTCCCGCCGCTCGCGTAATTGGCGGCCTGATAGTCTACCCAATGGGTGGCTAGCTTCGTCGCGCCGTTGGGGACGGTACTGTACAAGCCTGGCCAAAACTTCCTAATCAAAGCTCCAATCAGGGTGTTAGGCACACGGGCTCCCGCAGGATGTATCCAGTTGCTGCACAATAATTAAACATTACTACATGTCAAATTGTCCTGACCACAATGAAGTTACCATGTTCAAAATTAGTATATATAGTCACTTACTCTTTCCCATTAGGCGTAATGAGGATCTTCTCCTCCTCGGTAGCAGGTTCCTTGTCCTCATCAGGGACCTGGGATTCCCCTCGAATCTTGGCTTCTTCGGCGGCGCGGAGGGCCTCGCCTCCAAGTCCGTGGAGGGGCCCGTCCCCACGTCCGTGGAGGGGCCCGTCTCCGAGTCCGTGGAGGGGCCCGTCCCCACGTCCGTGGAGCCCGCAGAGGGTATGTCCGAAGACACGTCGCCCCCACCTCGCCCTCGTCCTCCCTCACCTCGCCCTCGTCCTCCACCTCGTCCTCGTCCTGCACCTCGTCCCCTCGGAGGAACTGGAGCATCGGCACCTCCCCCTCCTCCAGCATCTCCACCCTCACCTGCATTGAGAAAGGGTGAACAATTAAGCATAAAGAATGAACAAATTAAGAATTGCATCACCTCTACTCTCACCACTGTCAGACAGGTAACGCGGGTTCGGAATAGGTTCTCTTCCACTTTTAGTAACTTTCTTCTGGCGCAGCTTCTTCAGCAAGGAGGCCGATGATTCCTTGCCTTGGCTCATCTTGGTCAATCACCTGCATTGAGAAAGGGTAAACTTTTAAGCACCGTAAACTACGATATAGGGGGCACCTCCCCCTATATGATCTTACATGTGCAATTAGGACCGGTTCTGAGGGTGGGGAGTTAATTTACAAGAATTGTAACTTTCAACAAGAAAATCAAGCATATTTATGTGCAATGTCGGCTATCTATCACCTAACGCAGAAACATAAATCACACCATTTTGTAAAGTATATTCAGTAGGTTTATTGCGGTATACTCTACATTGAAGTGGTTCAAAATAATAGTATTATGGTGATTAAACTCAAAATAATATATTTCACATAAAATAGCCTATATCATTATCTCTTCCTAGGGCCCCTAATAGGAACAAATTTTGTTCCTAGAGCTTTTCCTGCATTTGTTCTAATCTAATAAATCTAAAGCAAGAGCAAGAAGCTAACCCTAACTCTAAAGCAAAAAGCTAAATTGCAACAGCAAGAAGCTAACCCTAACAGCAAGAAGCTAAATTGCAACACAAGAGCAAGTGGTGGTGGTACCTTGTGGTACCAGAAGAAGAGGCGGTGGCTGCCACGGGCAGTGCGGGTTGGGGCGGCGCGAGACCGCGCTCGGGGAGGGGGCACGCTCCGAGGCGAGGTGAGGCGCTCCTGCTGTGGTGGCGTTGGGGGCGGCCGGAGGAGGTGGTGGCGTTGGGGGCGGCCGGAGGAGGTGGACTGGAGGTGGTGGCGTCGGGGGCCGCCCGTGGAGAGGGTCGGGGGCGGCCGGTGGAGGTGGAACGGAGGTGGTGGCGCACGAGGTGGGTAGGGCGCGAGGTAGGGCGGCGGCGGCGAACGGGGTGCGGTGGTGGTTTGGGATGGCACGCGCGGGGTGTGCGGGAATTGGGGATTTGGAACGCGCGGGGTGGGCTAAGAAAATTCCACCAAGCCTACGCCGACGGCTTGGCCGTCGACGTATGGTTTTTGTTTTTTTTTATTTCTTAAAGAAATCAAATATTTAATCCATAATACATCACGAATAATGTAACTAACTTTTGCCGGGTCCTAAGCCGCGAGGTGCTGCGCGGCCGGCGGCTTGCAGCCAAAGATAAGGAACCATCACTGGGGCAATACTCACATGAGGAGGATCCCTATGAAGTGTATACCACATATTGTCATGCACCGCTTGCGTATCCAACCTAACCAGGTAGCGACGGACGTGCTCGTCCTCCTCTCTGATACGGCGACGCACCTCCACCTCGGGGGCCGGCGGCCTCTGCACCGAGGCTGGCCCACGCGACGGCCACCAAACAAGATCCGGGTCGACGACGTCGCCCAGATTCCTCACCAAACTACGCGTCCCGGAAGACACCTCCCAGTGCCAGCCCGGCGGAGCCCAGTCCCGGACACTGCCCGTGTCCAACAAATGGCCGGTGGTCATCATCGATTCCCGCCGAGATCTGAAAAAATGAGTGGGGAATTTGATCAAACAACTAAGGTGCGTGCAACCTAGGTACGTAGGGGAGGGAAAGGGCAGCACCTTGGCATGGCGGACGGCACACGCGGTGGTGACGCCACGGGAGAGTGATGAGGGATCAGATATCAGTTTAGATGTGCTATGCCAATGGAGGCCATGACTACATATATATAGTGAGAAATGGGCTTCTGAGCTGTAGTATGCCCAATCAGGAAGAAGCACACGGATCGTGTGTTTCCTTCATGTGCTTCTGAGCCGTCGGATCAGCGGTGTGTTTCTTTCGAGCGCTGGTGAGATGACTCTCAGTGTGCAAAATTTCTTCAATTGGAACTACCCTACCATCTACCTTCAAATTGCTTGAAAGCCTAGCGGAAATGTGAAACCCAGACACACACTTCTCGCAAGGACCAATACACACCATGCTTGCGCTCAAGTGAGTACCATGCCTACCTTCGACTGGGTTATATAGAACTACCGGTGGCGGCATTTGGCAGGAAACGGTGGCGAGAACGATAGCGGGAAATATTTGGGCGGGAAACGAGCATAGCTAGGGAACCCGAATGTTTTGTGTTTTAGCACAAGGTAGAATATATGAGTGAGTAACCTGGGAAACAAAACACACGGTTTCCCCTAGCTACAGCCCTACAGTGATTCAGAGTCGAATGCCGTTGCGTTGACTGTAGGACGTAGCTAGGGAACCCGAATGTTTTGTGTTTGAGGGTCACTTCGATCCGGCAAGACATCTCTGATGATTACAACCGTCCGGCAAGACGTCTCTGATGTTCTACAACCGTACGGCAAGACATCTCTGATGATCTGCAACCGTTTGGAACGGTCACAGGTCATCAGAGACGTCTTGCCGCTGGTTGCCCAAAGATGCCTCTCCGAGTGACGCTGGAATGTTTTGTGTGAGTGAGTAACCTGTCTGAGGAGGTGGGCTATATATAGACCCGCCTCTCCGAGTGACTCCCTCCAGCTAGCCAATCAGGAACAAGTACGCGGATCGTGTGTTTCCTTCGAGAGCTTGGGAGCCGTTGGATCAAGCGAAAGAAACACACCGCTGATCCAACGGCTCAGAAGCGCTGGGAGGAAACACACGATCCGTGTGCTTCTTCCTGATTGGGCATACTACAGCTCACAAGCCCTTTCGAGTGACTCCCTCCAGCTAGCCAATCAGGAACAAGTACGCGGATCGTGTGTTTCCTTCGAGAGCTTGGGAGCCGTTGGATCAAGCGAAAGAAACACACCGCTGATCCAACGGCTCAGAAGCGCTGGGAGGAAACACACGATCCGTGTGCTTCTTCCTGATTGGGCATACTACATGCACTGGAATATTGTGTCGATTTGGGGTATACTTTGGTTTCTCATGTTCCTATGGCCGTGTACAAGTGTGTTGTGTGTTTCAAATGTCCAAGAATCTACTCCTAGGTGTGACCGACATCACCGGCTTCACTTTCTCTCTAGTGAGTTTCTGCACTTAGAGGTGAAAACTCCCCTTTCGGGCGAACCGGATGGAATCTTGTTTCGATTTGGGGTAGACTTTGGTTTCTCATGTTCCTATGGCCTGACCTAACACAAGCAAGCAAAAAAGTCCACTGGGCTACCCCTTTCGACGCACGTCTATGGGGTAGACGGAAACGTTAGGGTTTTTCAAGCGGATTCAGGGTTTCGCCGAAGCGGGGCCCCGGAGCGTCGGAACCCCACCAAAACCTAGGTTGTGACATACCATATGTGTACAAGTGTGTTGTGTGTTGTAAATGTGCAATATCCTACTCCGGGGTGTGACCGGCTTCACCGACTTCACTTTCTCTCTACTGAGTTTCTGCACTTAGAGGTGAAAACTCCCCTTTCGGGCGAACCGGATGGGATCTTGTGTTGATTTGGGGTAGACTTTGGTTTCTCACCTTCCCATGGCCTAACCTAACACAACCAAGCAAAAAAGTCCACTGGCCTACCCCCTTTCGACGCACGTCTATGGGGGTAGACGAAAACGTTAGGGTTTTTCCAGCGGATTCAGGGTTTCGCCGAAGCCCCATAGACGTGCGTCGAAAGGGGGTAGGCCAGTGGACTTTTTGCTTGGTTGTGTTAGGTTAGGTCATAGGAAGGAATTTACATGTGTTGTTTTTATTTGTTTTACATGTATATGTTGTAGGGTTGGGTTCCGGAAAAATCAAACCGTTATTTTACGGGGGTGGGATACTGAAATTGGGAGGGCAATCATAGGTCCAATATATATATAAATTACAACTACATTAAATATTACATAGAGAAATAAAGAAATGAATATTATATACGAAAATAAATAAATAAAAACCACTAAACGCCGATGGCAGCCGTCGGTGTATAAGAACTCGCGTACGCCGACGGCAGTCCCGTCGGCGTATCAACGATGCTGGATGGTTCCGTCATGGCGCCCTTTGTACGCTGACGGGATTTACAACGCCGACGGCGGCCGTCGGGCACGTATGGCTACGCCGACGGCGCTTCGTACGCCGACGGCTTGTTTGTCGTCTGGCCTAGCTCGTGATGTACGCCGACGGCCCCGACATTTGGCCGTCGGCGTACAGTGAGGCCGTCGGCGTAGTGTGGCTTTCCCGTAGTGGTCCCCAAATCTGTCGTAATCTCTCCAGTTTTCGGTTGTCAATTGCTTATGGGCCCTCTTCTAGCTAGCTCCAGCTTCAATCGTTCCTCACGTAGTCCATGCATTGGCCTAGGATTATTAGCTCATATACTACACTGGTGATTGTACTACATAGGTATACCAGCTGGGGAAGGGGCAGGATTCCTCCTTAAGTAGAGCAATAAATAATAGTTCTACAGATTAAGGTTAATTTAATCACATTTGGATGCTGTTGTGGGCTGCGGCTCGATCCTTCTTTAGCTAATCAGAGACGCAAACTATACAGATTAAGCTAAACTAATCCATCAGGCTAGTTGCCTTCTGCTGCCTCAGACTAGCTATAGTGGTGGTATCATAGCTAGTATCATGCATGCCATGTTGGCAAAAATCTGATGTGGCACAACAATTAATGAGGAAAGAGATGATAGTAGTATCTACCTATGTTATGGTATCATGACACGCAAAATAAGAAATTTTAATACCAAGTAAATCTTATACACATATTTGTATTGAGATTATACAAATCAATAAATAAAGTGTGCCTATGATACTACCATATGATACTATGCATTATATGGGTAGTATCATACACAAGTATCATATGCATGATACCAATGTATGATACTCCCCACTATGTCTAGTCTCAGAAAAAATCTAGTCGCTTTCTCCTATAATAACCAATGAACGTAGCACATTATGATGAGCTAGCTGGTGACCAGCACGACCAAAAGCAGCGTAACGGTTTCGTGCGTCTCTCCAGCGCAGATTATCCTTGTCGGTTCATTGCGTCGCAAATGAATTTCGTCGGCTCATCCACCTATAGAGCATCTGATTTCTATTTAAAACAATCATCTCTCTTTCTCGGTGACTACTTTGAAAACATCAAGGGTCGCCGGCCGGTTTGGTAAACATGGCATCCCGTAGGAGCACAATACAATCTTCCGATCGACCGACCGTATATCACTCCAACACCTAAGCTCCCTAGGAATATAGAGCTCACTAGTTGCTCCACATGGCAAGATTTCATTAGTTCCAGCTAGTTTGTGTTTACCTTTTTTGGCGAAAAATGCACTAAATTTATTAGCAGAGACAGTTGGTACAAGCAATCCAGAAAACCAAACCACTACCGTCACTGACGCGAGGAGAGAGAACATGTCGTCGCTGCTGCACCCTTCTCGGACCGGCGAAACCTTGACTCGATCTACGGCTTGATTTGCGCACGGGAAGTCGTCTCTTTAGCTCTTCCGAGCCGCACGACGAAGATGTGGAAGACACAATTGGGCATGAATTTGGCAGTTCCATAAACTCTGACCGATTCGACCGCAAATACACACCACTGCTCGACGGCACCACAAATCGCGAGGGTTTTAGCCTCGAGGGATGTCGTCACTCTTCTCCGGCGTGCGGCCACCATCGCCTCCCGTTCGTAGCTCTGGCCGGTGAGCCGCCATAGCGGCACTCCTCTCCTCATGTTACTCACTATGTGCCTCATCCTTCACTGCATGCACGCACACGAGCGACACACACTAGCTCTGCTTCTGGCCACACCTTGAGCAGTCTTACCTCACACGTAGCCACCGGGCTCGGTACGTTTAGAGATTAACAAATACAAATTGTTACTTTTTGATTATACGGTTTATACAGTAATGTTAGACCAATACGCACAATATTTATTTAAGAAAGCTACGGATTTATATCTGATCTTGCATGATCCACAACTTTCAATTCAAACCAGTACGTAATATGGTGGTGCCGTGGATTGATGACGTGTAGCGATCTCACGATGCGACAGTACACATTTAGTTTTTGGATTTCACGCGAGTGAATTAATTCTGGGTGGGGCGGCTTGCTCTGGTGGGAACGTCTGGAGAATCGGGAGAATCGTAATTTCGGGTGAAACATTATGTTACGGCTTGCATGCGGTGCCACTAAATGCTCTACTGTATTATATTTGGCACGAAAATAACAATATTTTTTGTTGCCACTGATCACGTTGAGAGAGAAAAATGAAGAGTCGTGCCATGCTCTATGTTTTGTATTCTTATTAGGCCGGCTGGAGAAGGACTTCGGATTAACTTCCCTAGTTTTGAGCATACGAGTCCCATTTTTATCTCTAGAGAATAGCTGCAGCACGACCCACGAGTCCTCCTTTTTCGTCGGCCTTATATTTTGCATGGAATCATTTTGTTTTCAGAAGACACTGACGATGGCTCTCAAGACTTTTATTTCACAACTGAAAGGTGAGTAGCTAGGCCATGCCAAAGATCGGAAACAAACACATTTATTCACCTCTAAAATGATGGTATTTGTCCGACAATACAACAAGGACAAAACGGCATACTGCTTTACTTTCTTCAGCCCGGAAAACGTTTGATTGAGTAAACTGCCGTTACATACATCAGATAGTGTATACAAACTCCACTGAGGCGCCCCGCTTGGGAGCAACAGCCCTGCTGCGTAGAGTAAATACTGAGCAAACAAATGGTACGGAGTACTTGAGTATTTCAACAAGAATCAGAATTACCCAATCATTCCACACGAATCAAAAACAAAAGTCATACCAGTCGTCAACCTATCTATACAAGGCTAGGATGTCCAGCATCTAACCCATGGCCGATACGACCAGCGCTGAGCCGTGGAGATGGAGGTGATAATCCGGGAAGGCATGCAGGCAGCAGCTGCGGCTGAGCTCTCGCCGTCGCCCCAGGGCGCACCACATATCCACCCATGTCCTCAGATTGGCCCAGATGATCCCAAAAGAAAAATACATGGCAAATATAGCATCCGCATTCCTCGGATTCAAGTGGAATGAGGTGGACTTGGCACCACCCGGGTACAAGGAAGACCCCTTCTTCCCCAACCTGGTCGAATTCTGACAAGGACCTGAAAGGTCATGAGACAATACACAATATCAATGCAATATTCTAAAAAAGGAGAGCAATAGAAAATACTGGAGATTGAACATGAGCAACAAGACAACAACATGACCAATCATTCCACACCAATCAACAAGGAAATCAAACAAGTCCTTAACATACCTACACAAGCCTACATGTCCAGCATCTAGCCCATGGCCGGCAGGAGGAAACCAGAGGTGATACGCTAGGAAGACATGCATGCAGCCATGTCGTCGTAGCTGCGGATGAGCCCTCGACCCCGCCAGGGCAAACCAGAGATCCAGTCATGATAGAGAATCCAAGTTAAATGTGGTGGCTGGGCACCACCTGGGTACAAGGAAGATGCACAGGGACCCCTTCCACCCTTCTTCCACAATCTAGTCATATACTGCGCGTTTCCTAGAATTAATAAGGACCTGAAAGAAATAGGACACGTAGTATGAGTGCATATTTCTATTAAATGACCAGAAAAAGGAGTTGTAACAAATATTGGAAGAGGCAGTTTAATCCTGAAGGATTATATGATCGGCTATAAGAAGTTGACGAGCCTGTTTTACGCACGACCCGAGACTGTTGCTAAAAGCGGCGCCTAACACATAAACACGAGTAGCTGAATGCAGTAGGACTTTGGTCAATAATATGTATTATGGGCGTGAACTAAAGACAGTATCAAGAACAGAGTTTATTTATCTCCTAAAAGTTGCATGCAGATAACAACGCGAGTAGCACCTTCCTATAGGACTATTTGCATCATTGGCTAACAATATCAGGTATCACGAACAGACCGGGGATTCAAAAGAAGCCCAGGCATAAGCCAAGATGGCAACTGTAATCATCATCACCACAAACGGAAAATTAATGGATGACAAGCTAGAGATCAACTAACTTCTTAGAAATTAAAACCTACTCCCTCTGTTCCAAATTAATTGTCGCGGATTTAATACAACTTTGTACTAAATCAGCGATAACTAATTTGAAACGGAGGGACTAACAACTAAATAGCCATCCTAACCGCGAACCAATATGAGGGTCATCGGATCGATGGACAGAGAAGATTCTACCGCAGAGCAAACAAAGAACCCCAAAGTGTAGTGCCTGGCTAGAAAAACACGCACAC
The DNA here is from genome assembly GCA_947311845.1 of Poa pratensis. NCBI lineage: Eukaryota > Viridiplantae > Streptophyta > Magnoliopsida > Poales > Poaceae > Poa > Poa pratensis. The sequence goes on along the minus strand of CAMZMU010000038.1, from coordinate 78,575,376 downwards.
ATGGTCATGGCACGAAGGCCACGACCCAAATCACCATGCGGAACACCAGGTTATACAATATATCACATCACATGCATTTTGGCTTTGATAATCAATAGCTAGCTAGTAACTTAGTTCACTGTTATCTAAATGGACAATGACAATTGGCAAAGCATGAAACAACAGGAGCATCATCCAGCTAGCTAGTAGACAGTGAAATCAGCTGCAGCTGAAACCTAAACCGGCACATCATCGGCTCAATTACCGGATCACAGTTCAGCCACGGCCTCATTGCCGTGGTGTACCACACAGCACGAACAGGAGAAAGGAGAGGAACAAGAAACTTACCTAACCCATGGAGTCAAAAAAGAAGGCCACCCACAAACATTGCACAGCGCGGTGAACCCACCGCCATCTCACTCTTGCTCTTGCCTAACCCATGGACTGCTTCTCGCTCTTGCCTGCGAAGGACCAAATCAGCCGGTCGGCGAGAGGGAGACCAGGCCACGTGAACCTCCCCTGCTGCACCAGACCGAGCGGCGGAACTTGCACATCACAGGACAACACGCAATTATTACATGTTTATTATAACTGATACCATCATTGTTTGAATAGAAATCATCTCGCTACATTATATAAAGCAGGTTTTCATGGTGTTTGGATACTTGAGTATTCCAACAAGAATGAGAATAACCAATCATTCCACACAAATAAAAAAGGAAACAAAACCAGTCATGAACCTACATATACAAGCCTGGCATGACCAGCATCTATCAAATAGCAAGCAGTTATTCAGCTGCAACGGCAAAGCCAGCCACAAGCTACATTACCCAATATCCCCTAATAAATCTGCAAACGGGTGCTTGCACTGACTAATCAAATCCATGCGCTACCAATATTTCCAGAAGAATCAGATGCTAAGCAAGAGACAAATATGGCTACACATAAATACTTAACAAACAAACCATTGGAAAGAATAAAGAGCAACGCTACACACATGAAGGCTTTTGGCTTCGGTCATAGACTTGGAAGCCCCCACTGCAGCTGCTGCTGCCTGACACAGAGAGACTTGGACCACTGCAACAATCATCCATATCCCCATGCCATCTTGCCAGCAGTTCTTCCACTGCTGGATATGATCCCTATGAAATGAAAGAAATTCAGAGGAACACTTGCTTGTCATCACACTGTACTCATCATAACCGTACTCAAAAGAGTATGCATCAGGGATTGGAGATTGGATGTTGCTGAGAGAGCTCACCAAGTGATTAGGACTTGCTCGTCGAGGTTGTTGAACACGTTGACGGCCATGTTGTAGTTGGTGGTCGATCACCTAAAATAATGCATAAAAGCAGAGTTCAGCTTCAGGAATTCTAAAGGATGAACAAATTAATAGATCTACATTCTAGACAACCACTAGATTGAAAAGTTTACATGTATGTCCAAGTACTAGTAGAACAGGTACTTAATTAATCAGCTGGTATTATACAAGACATGTTTTATCCAGTGAATTGCAACAAGCAAACATTACACCAGCCTAAACAGGTTTGCACATTCGGAATTGTTAAGCATAATCAAACATGTTTCTATACATCTCACATATTATTAGAAAAGAAAGGAGAATAATTATGCGCAGCACATATACTGATCATAAGAAGAGCCTACACATACAAGTTCCTGGACGAGTAGGAGAAACAGTAGATCTAGAATTCTAGAATAAGCAAATAATTCCTTTGAACAGAATAGTATCCTCATGTGTCGGAGGGGCATGCAAACATGTTGCCGTCGTCATCAGCAAGAATGGTTAGCACAATGCACAGAGAGACACGGCCATGGCACGAAGGCCATGACCAAGAGCACCTATGGAGGAGGTTGCAGGACTTGAGGAGCACCATGTACTTGAGTAGACGAAGCAGGGTACAGCCGCCGTGGTTGCGGTGCGATGAGCCCAGCACCGTCACAAGACGGCGGCCTGCCACTTCGGGTTGCGGCAGCATCATGGACAACACCATCTCCCCCCGCCGCCGGCAACCTCACCTTGCTCCGGATGCTCAACCTGAGCCTCAATGTAAGCACGGCGAGATCCCTCCCAACATTGGCTCCCTCGAGTACTTCGACCTGTAATGCAATGGAACACGGTCAGAGGCATGAATCCAAGCTGGTACTACTATCAGAAACAAATAGAAAAATGATCATACCAATAACCAGCAACCACATATCACATACACCTAGTGTATATACTGAACAAAATCAAGCCAAGAGTTAAAAAGAACAGCTAAATCCAGTAGCTCACCTAATAAGCCTAACTAGTGTCATTCAGAACAACAACCACTACAAGAGATCATGCAACCAGAAGTTCATGTCTGAAAACAGATCATGTTTAATCGGAGATAAGAAATCATGGAATCCATGATCCGGAACATGATAAATATTTTGCCAATCACTAGAAGCCTGCTGCATTGTAAAAATGAAGACTTCCTTGACAAGAACACTCCATATATACAGAGGATGGAGATAGACAGAACTAGATAGACAGAACTACCTTCACTACCTCACCTCAGACCAGCAGCGCTTCGCCCAACTCCAGCAGCTACATGCCATGGGAAGGGGCCCTCTGACTGCCCCGGATGGCGGGGCGGACGTACGAAACCGAGCTTGATGAGCTCGCTGCGCATCGCATTTTGGGTCCATGCAGCAATAGATGGAATGGATAACCGTTGGTCGCGAGCAAGAGACCATGCAGGGAGCCGACCTTACAGGTGGCGCCATCGACACAGATGAGGTCTTGCTCCTTCATGGGGGCCTCCAGTGTCGTCACCGCAACTACCACATAGACCCGAACATCAGGAAAGGAGCGAGCGACCTGAGAGGTAAATTCGTCGTCAGAGATGAACACATGCAGGTAACGATATAACTCGGGCTCAGCAGCAGCAAACCAATAAATTGCAGCATAGACACGGTGCAAGAGAAAGCATGACATTAAAGATTTATTATAGCAGAGTGCAATAGTATATCCAATCTATGGGCCATCTCTGAAACTGTACACTACCAGTATGTACTATGTAGATAAAAACTTCAAATTGATCGACCAGATAAGTATGGTCTCACCCGTAGAAACGATAGCCGTAATAAAACTATGGCTGGATATCACTTTAGAGAGCCTACGAATTGCTGCAAATAGCAATCTTCACCAGGCAAAGCAAACAAACCAATTTGAGCTAGATAGCAGCACCAAAATAAAAATAAAGCTCAAAGTCTCACGGCACGGCGCCTGAAATCGACACCGCCATGTGGCTGACTGGCTGGGATAAATACATCCACAATGCTAGCTATAACTGGATATGACCTACTGCATCCATGACCAAAAATAAATAAATTGCTCACGTAGGTAGCTACTTAACTCCTCCACGCATCTACTTTCCATGGATCTCACTCACGCTACCTTAATAATTACAGAACACCAAGCGGGGAGTTTAGCATACAAAAATCTAAATTAACAGAGGGTGTGTAACGTAACGGAAGCCGAATAACGCTGACGTACAGAGGATGACCAAACAGGGCGTGTTGCATCAGGCAACGACCGATTCAAGCGCGGCCAAAGAAGAAGAAAAAATCGACCTTCTGGGTGAGGAGTCCGGAACAGCGTCGCCGCGGCGGGCCTTGAGGGCGAGCGGCTCGGCCTCCTGCGCGCCGTGCACCCGCGACCGCCCGGTCTTCAGATACGACGCGCGGATCGAGGGGTGGCGTCCATGGGCTCGCGGACGTCGGCGCCCAGCTGCGGCTCAGGAGGATGGCGTCGAGTTCGGAGGGAGAGGGGGAGGCCGGGCTTGATCTGCTCCTCCTCCTCGTGGTCAGGCCCGTGCAGCAGGAGATTGGCGGCGGAGAGAGGGGAGAAAGGGGATCGAGTGAGTGAGGATGACTCCAACGGGGCGACGCAATGGACGCGCGTTTGGTCCACGTTTGGTCCGTTTGCGTCGTCAAAAAGACAGGCCCAGTCCGGCCCTGTCCGCCCTTGGTGCCAGTGCCCCAACGGGGCGGCGCATCAAGTCCGCCATGTAGTATTTTTTGCAACTAAGCAGGCCCTATATGGGCCTTTTTCATTGATAGTTAGGGGAGATAGGCCACAAACGGCCTGTTTACATAATATTTTCAAAATAAAAATATTAGCCTAAATTTTTTGCCCTTCGCGGGCTTCTACTTCTTCTTCTTGTCCTCCTCATCATCATCATCGAGATGATGTACGGAGGCTCCTGCCACAGGTGCGCCGGCGGCCCTCCTCGCTGCGGGACGGCGGCCGGCGGCTCCTGCGCCTCCTGTGCGACCTCCCAGTCGTGGCCGTTGAAGACCCACCGCTGCGGGATCATCCCCTGCGGCAGCGGAGGCGGAGGCGGCAGTTCCACCTCCATGTCCTCGTACCACTGCTCCTGGGGCTCGAGGACAGCCGCCTGCTGCGCCTCCGCCGCCGCCTGCTGCTCTTCGGCGACTTGGGCGAGGACCAGCGCCCAGCGCCGCTCCTCGTCCTCCGCCATTGTCCTGAGGGAGTCCAGCCTGATGGCCTCCAACTGCTCCTCCTCCGTGAGCTCCGGCTCCGTCTTCACGGGCGCAGGGGCGGTGGCGGAGACCCAATCCGCATCTGGCGGCGCGGCACCGGCGGCGCGTCGCGACGCAGTGTGTGCGGTGGCGGAGACCACCGCCCAGATGGCGGCGTCGGCGCCCTCGTGTACAGCGCCTGCCGCCGCAGGTTGTGCTCGTCGCGGAACCACTCCGTCCAGTTGCGGGACGTGGCCGCGAACGCAGGGTCGTTCCGGAGTTCGCGGGGGAGGCGGCGGCGGCGCTCGATCTCCTCTTCCCGTGCCCGGTCGCTCATCGGTATCGGGGGCACCGGGATGCGCTGCGGGTTCAGATGCCAATGCTCTGGGAGCTTGGCATCTGGCCACGGCAACGGGACTGCGTGGTCCCAGTACCACTGGCAGTCCTCCTTGCGCACGTAGACGCGGTCGCGCACCGCCGCGCCCGGCGGCGCGAGCTGGAACACGGCGGGGAAGGGCGCACGCTCAGGGATGGCGTCGGGGTGGGCGTGCGCATGCGGCGACGGCGGCGGCCTGATGACGATGAGGCCTCGTGGTCGTTCTTGGTCTTGCCCCACCACCGGCGCGGCATCGCGGCGAGCTGGGCGACGGGAGGGCTAGGGTTTGGGAGGGGTTTGGTCGCCGGAGAGGGAGCGGTGGTGGAGTGAATGAGTGGGTGGGGGTAGGTGGGGGCTGCCTGTCCCTATCCCCTGCCATTAAAAAGGACTGGGCCAGGGCCAGGGGAGGCTGACCGGCGCGGGGTCGCTGCCAAGTGGGGACGGGGCGGACACGAGGCGTCACCGCGCGGACGCGTTTTTGATCCGCCGCGCGTCTGCCCCGACGCATCCCTGGCCCAATTGGGCCAGGGATGCGTCGGGCGGACGCGCGCGGATCAAAATGCGACGCGCGGTCCGTTTGCGTCGCCCCGTTGGGCCGTCTTTTTGGCCCTCGCGGACAGGAACGGACCGACGCGGACTCGATGCGTCGCCCCGTTGGAGTCATCCTGAGCAGCGGCGGAGAGAGGGGAGAAAGGGGATCGAGTGAGTGAGCAGCGGCGGGCGGCGGCGCGAATGGGGAGGAGATGCGTCGGGGCTGGAGACTGAGTGCGTTTTGGTGGTTCCCTTCTAGGCGTTGGATGGCCTGCGTGCGTGATGGACGGTGGGATGGGCGATCCGCGTCGATTTCTTCCCGTTGGCTGGATTAATCCGATCATGATTATCCCGCCTGGGTTTATGCCAAAATTCATTCGTTCCTTCAGTATACTGTGGGTCAACAGGATTAATAACCTACCGTAGTTACTGCTATCTACCGTAACAATACCGCTTTAATAGTACTCCCTAGAGGCACGCGACTAGTCACAATGGGGAGTAAATTAGACTAGTAACATGCATATGTTACTACTCTAAGTTACTACCTTCATAGTGGGGAGTAACATGTGTTAGTGTCATATTTAATAGGTTGTACACTCATCTCTTGCCTTGAAATGTGTGATGTTATGGTAACATAGCTAGTTACCACCACCACCTCTCTCCTCATTAATTACCCGGTACATCAGATTTTTTGCCTATGTGGCACTGATGTTACTCCTATGTTACTCCCCATTGTGACTAGTCATAGATGCACGCATGCTTTCATAGTACTGAACAACTTGTACATCTACCACCCAATGCTCGTACATGTATCTACACTAAGTAAGTACATGGAGAAATTCGCACCCACAAGGATCACCCTCCCCTCCGGCCGGCTGCGGCGGGTGCACCATCACCGTCGAGAGGTGCGAGTGTCTCGGCACACCTCGCCAAGACGACACCATCCACTACAAAGGAAGTCCACCGGAGTGATGGCCATGCCAAGCCTGGTGGACGTTGTGGGCCCACAAGTACCCCCGTGGCGACGTTGGACCGGCGCTTGATGCATGCTCGTGCTCATGGAATCCGTCATGGTCATCATCGCCAATCGTGAGCGCCTCCGATCGCCGTTGCGTTGTTTGCTTGTTGTTGAGGATCACAGAGGGAGAAGGAGAAGTGCAAAGCAGTCTAACTGTCCCTCGCCCGTGTAAATGTATCGTGATGTGCAAGTTTTTTTGACAAAAACACGTCGGACACATGTTTTTTTGCATTGATAACATAGAATTATCAAAACATTGTGGGTGATGAAGGGTGGGGATCGATTTCTATAGACCTATCCGCTTGGAGCTCAGTAGAGTGATCCCATTGGCTCGCTAGGCTCGAGCGGGTCGATGCGTGCACCTTTAGCTATGTTCTTCCTCGTGTAGCAATAACTAAGCATATCATTGGCCGGGTGCATGCGTATCGGCGTCTAGCACGGTTTTTTACAATGCCATACAGCGCCAGGGTGAAATCTGGCCGTCCGTTTCGGCCATCGGACGGCCCAGATTCGCCGTTGAACGCGGAATTCAACGGCGAATCTGGGCCGTCCGATGGCCGAAACGGACGGCCCAGATTTCACCCTAGCGCCATATGGCATTGTAAATGTCTTTTTCGATCGGCGTCGTCATTTAATCCACTAGTTACTAACTAGCACGGATTACGTGGCTTAATCGACCCGCAAGTAACAATACTGCTTAATTACTGCTACACATGGTTTTCATTAACCTACATGCATGCATAATACTCGGAGTAGTGGATACCAATGAGGGGAAGAGTGAGAAGTATTCCAAACAATCTCGACTGAGAGCTGCCCCTCCGCATGCACAGCTCCCACCTAGCCAAAAATTTCATGCATGCACATCGCTTCGTACGCCTCACCACAGCTCGCTCGCGTGCAGCTTCCCATTGGTCGTACCGTTGCCTCTCGCTGGGCTCAGCTCTTCTCTTCTCTATGGCGCCATGCAAAAACTCTTGTTAATTCACTAATTTTCGCCAAATTTTTGTTTGTTTTCCGTTAAAGATTGAGCAAAGCTGGTGGGAAGCACAAGATGGCGCCAGTTTTTTTTTTTTTTTTTTTTTGGCTTTTGGAGGCTGAACTCAAAGTTTTTTTCATTCCCTTCTCACTCCCATTATAAGGACAGCCACGGCCATGGTCGAGTTATCACAATCGCCTCTCCTTCCCTCATATTCTTCCCTCATACTTTCCGCTGGATCAAAAAATTTAGAGAACAATATTGTTTGTTTCTGAAACTGCTCTTAAATCGTAAGGAATTTAGCAAATTGGCTAGAGATAGAAAAGGTGCGCATTTTCCATAGTTTTCCAACGGTATATCATTTGCATCAATCCGATAAACGGTTTGGAAACGGCGCCCAAAATAAAGTACGAAAAGAGAGTAATTTCCGAAAATAGAGTTTAGTATTTTTACAATTGTTTTAAAACCGTCCCGAATTTGGAAATCCCGTCAACATGAGAAAGTTGCGTAATTTACATAGCTATCTAACGTCATATCATTTTCTTCCATCCGTACTAATGGTGTGAAATTAACGCGCGAAACACAGTACAAAAACGGAAACAATCGCGAATACAGAGTTTCGTATTTTTGAAATTGTTTTAAAAACAGGGCAGAATTTGAAAAACCTGTCAACACGAGAATGGTGCGCAATTTCTGTAGCTATCCAACGGTGTATCTCATGCCTCGTTCCGATAAACGATTCAAAATTGCGCTAGAAAAACTGTCCGTAAAAACTGTGAATCTGAGTGTTCCGTCCAGAAATTCAACTACTATTAAAACCTCGGTTCAGAATTGTCCAGAATAGTTATTTTAGAAGGGAGTCTAGAATAGCAGGGCTATATATTTAGTATATAGGAAAATGAATCTATACACCTAAGAGTACGTACTCCATCACCAAAATGCTGCTCCGCACCCACGCTACCGGATTCAATATCCGCCCCCGTTTAGCCATTTTTAATTATTCCAATTAATTAATAACAAATTACCAAGCGATCTTGTCCCGTGATAATAGGATCAGGGACGCCTTCATTTGCCCTCTTAAATACCAGCCCCGCGGTAGCCAGGGTGCTAACCTGCGTAATTTCCGGCGGCATCACGGTGATGAGAGGAGATGCATGTGGCCGGCGGCCGCTCGGCAACGAAGACGAGACGCATGCGGTCAGCGGCCGCTCGGCTTCGAAGACGAAAGGCGTGCGACCGGCGGCCGCCCGGCCAGCCGGCGACGAAGACGAGATGCGATGCGGTGCGGCATGGAGCCGGTGCCGGCGCTGGTGATCGTTGGCGCAGGCCGGACCGGTTTGTGCCAATGCAACTGCCCAAGCCGCTTCGCATGCAACGAGCTGTGCTCCGATCGTACCCATCGGGATGTAGATCGGCAGCGATCTATTGATTCTGGTATGTATACGCGGCGGCAAGGGTATGAAAAGGGTACCAGCTCACAGCTCACTCGATCGGCACCGTTCATGGACAGCGGCTCGACGACATCCGCGTCAGGCGACAGCTCGAGCAACCGTCTGGGTTTCTGCTGAGCAGTTCATGGCGACGACTGACAACGACCAACCGGACCGTGCACACAACACTGGTTCACACGCACGGTATGAGCAGTCACACAATCCATGCAAACTCACGTCGTAGTTGGTACCATTGCTGACTCCCTCTTATTTTTCTCAATTGTATGCATGCATGTATGCCTCCAACACAGGGCAAGCGGCCGGCAGGCGGCAGCTCGATGACGGAGACGACATGCGGCCAGGGGCGGCTCGACGACGGAGATGACGTGCAACAGCCGACGGCGACTACAGCGGCCAGCGGCTCGATGACGTAGATGACATGCAGCCGCCGGCGATGAAGACGACATGCGGCCAGCGGCGACGACTCGACGATGGAGACAACCTGCGGCCGATGACGGAGACATGGAGCCAGCGGCGGCTCGACCATGGAGACGGCATGCGGCGTTGATCCATTATGTACTAGCTAGTACCTTACAAATAGCGTATACTTCTTTTTTTGGCAGTATATACCTCCCTGGATCTGGTATATACTTCATCTACAAATGGAGTATATGCTCAATAAATATCAGTATGTATCATCAATCGTTTTGCTAATATAATGGACATATACTCCTTTTTTTTGTTGAACATACTTCATCGGAAATAGTAGAGAAAATTGCAAAAAACCACCACAATTGGTGGTCAAGCTTCAAAAAACCACCGGCTTTCATTTAATTCGCAAATCACCACCACTATTCGTTGACACGTTGCAAAAAACCACACTTCTTCGCTAGCCGATGGTTTTTTGCAACGTGTCAACGAATAGTGGTGGTGATTTGCGAATTAAATGAAAGCCGGTGGTTTTTTGGAGCTGGATGACATGTGGGCCCCGTCTGCCAGTTTCATACTTAACTGAGCGTCGCGGACGGTTAGCGAAGAAATGGTGGTTTTTTGCAACGTGTCAACGAATAGTGGTGGTGATTTGCGAATTAAATGAAAGCCGGTAGTTTTTTGAAGCTTGACCACCAATTGTGGTGGTTTTTTGCAATTTTCTCGAAATAGTAGGTATAAACTTCTTTGAAAGAAATGTATAAACTCCTTTGAAATAAATGTGCATACTCTCTTTGAAAAAAGGGTATATACTTCTTTATGTAGAGAATATACTTCTACATTTTTATGGACAGTATATACTTCTTTGGAAATCGCTATGTACTCCTTAAGAAATCAGTATATACTCCATACAAATTTAAGTATATACTCATTAAAAATCTGTAAGTACTTCTTCAAAAAGCCTTAGAAAATTAGTACTACTTAGGAAATTTCAGTATGTACTCCTTAAAAAGTCAGTATATACTTTTTTTTAAAGTAGTATATACTCCTTTTTGAAAAGCAGTACATACCCACGGCAACTTATCAACTCTCTTTGGATCGTGTACGATATACCTTTTGATTTGTCAAGTAGTACACTCTAACATGCAGGACATGCAAACGGCCCACCCTAATCCTTTCTTCTTTTGAATCCCACGCGATAGGAATAAGCAACGGGTGGCCATACCTTATCCATTTATTTATTTTTTTAGCTGCTAACGGGTGAGGCTATGCCAGTTAGCAGGTGGGAGTATATATAGAAGCTCTATAGGCACCCTGGGTGTAGAATAATTTATTCTGCACCCAAGCCAATATGCCGAGCCAGACCAGAATGGCTGTTACGGTCGAGACGAGTTTTACCCGGCGTCCCTCCACCTAACATAATTTTCTTTTTTCTTTTTTATTTCATCGACGGTTTCTATCCTTTTCAGTCGTGGGGTAGTGGGGGAGCTATAGCCACCTTGTAAGTCAGTTCATGCGTGTAGCGACCGGGAGAGCTCTCTCTCGAAGCCTCCAGCTCTCTTCTCCACCGCCCCGTTGAGAGTCGGCCATGTGAGCCCGGCTTGCTCTCTTCTCTCTCCGGCAGCGATGCTGGCCGGTGTGGTGAAGGGAGTAAAGCTCGGGATTCCTATGTACATACTGAAAGTAGTTTGAGTAGTAGGTTTAGATCTAGGTTTTGCTTAGCCTTTATGGCTGTTGTTGCCTTTATGGCGGTTGCTTGGAGCTTGGCCATGGCGGGTGTGAGCACCGCCTCATGGCTGCGGACTCTTCCCCTTGGTGGCTGTCCATGGTGGCTGGCGACGGAGGAGGTGGATTCCGGCGTTGTCTCCATTAATAAGCTCACAGGCTGGGTTGGAGCTCTTCTTCCAGCCGTGCGCGCTCGATCTGGCCGCCGTGGAGGCGGAGGATGGGCTGCTGTGCCGGAAGCTGGAGTTCCGGTGTTCTGGCTGTTCCTCGCTGCGTTCGTAAGCGGGTCTTGCTGCTGGCTCTGGCCGGGGATGCGGATCCGACCGCTAGCTGGTATCGGGGCGTCGCCCCCGCCGATTTGCCTTGACCGTCCAAATCCCGTCGGCTGTGCCGGGTGGTCCATGCGGCGACATCAACGAGGTGTTCTCCTCTATAGGTCCCTGAGTTTCCACCGGCGGAGGCAGGGTGTGGCCGAGGAGCGACTGCAATTTGGGATTGCGGCGAGCGGCCTCAGCCAGCAAGCGTGTGTCATCAGCGGCTGCTGTAGATTGCGGCGTGTGTCCTCGGCAGCGCTGTCGTGGTCGGCCGGTGAGCGGCGCCTTGCCGGCCAGCGGTGTGGTGGCGTCCCCAAAGCGGTGAGCGGCGGCCAGCATCCGCACTGCCCGGCCTAGCTGGAGTTTCTCAGGCCTAGGGGCTGCGCCGCGCCAGGCTACGACGACTTCGGCGGCCGTCGGCGAGGGCAGACCGGCAGAGGCGGAAGCTGATCACCCCCGATCTGGTAGATCGATTCCCGCTGCCACATCTCTTGATCTTCGGCCCCGCCAAAGAGGTTGGGCCGTGCCGGACTGCTTGTTCTTTCCCGGATCAAGGAGGACGAGCGGGTGCCCGAGCGCCGATGCGGCCATGCCTTCCACCCGCACCGGGCGTCCTCAAATGGATCCTCCCGCATGGCACATGCCCGCTCTGCGCACCTCGTCATCATGCACAAAAGGTCCATCCCTCTTTCTCGTTCTGCTGTGTTTCCCGTGTGTATCAGCTTGCGTATGGATTGGATCTTGATCTTTAATTTATTTAGTTGCAGCTTTGGTTGGGAGCGAAGGTGGTCAACTGAAATTGGACCGGCCGGGGTTCTGCGTTAGCTGCCACAACGCTAGCATATGGCCGTGAACTGGGCATCTAGCCCTTGCAATTTTACGTCAGCCGTCAGTTTGGGTGCTAGCTAAATGTTAATTTCATAGGAAAGGACTTCCACTGTCTCCTGATTCTCATGGAGATACCAATAATCAGTTCCAAATGATAGGTACTGGTCTCCCACTAGTGTTGATTATTGACGGGGGTTGTTCAATTGGATTCGATACGGAAGCTCAGTGTATATTTTTTGTTTCAGATTCATGTATACTCTTAAGTCTTAAGCCACTGATTTTTTTTTTGGTCCATGGATGTGGCCTGCATGTAAGTAATTGAAGTTCCATAGCCAAACCTACATGCAGGTAATTCTCCATGAACGCCACTTCTAACTAGAAGCTTTCATTTGTTTGAAGTGCCATAATATAGAGTTGAGAGAGCTTCAGAAAAACGAGCTTATTTATCTTGTTACTAGTAAAATGCCCGTGCGTTGCTACGGGATCGTGAATATTTTATTAGCTATTGCGTAACTGTGTATATATCATTTATACGCGTATGTTGTTAAATTTGGATTAAGTCTAATCACCATGATTTAATATGAAGATCGGAAGCATGAAGAAGCAAAAAGAAATACAAACGTACTACGTGTCAACTAATATAAGTATATACTAAAACGTGCAATCTCTATTAAAGATTAAATTATTGCATACAGTAAACAACATATTGAGAAAAAATACAGCTACCGAAAATAAAAAGATAGCAAAATTGTAGAATGATGATATAATACACGACTATTGATCAGTATATTTAACATAAAGTTTAAAATCAATTAAAATTATAGGCGTGTAACAAAAAATATAAATTTAGATGCAAAATGCTAGTGCGTTGGAAATTTAGATGAAAGAATATAAATTTAATTAAATCATCGATATCGACGATGGAAACGACATGCGGATCCGACATGGCACGAGAGCCAGTGACTTTGTGATCGTATAAATTTGCTTATTTGTTTGTCCTCCGGTCAAAATCCAAGGGACAAGTTTGATCCAAATTTCAAAATCAAACTAATTGATGTCGACCGATTCAAGTATGGATGTGGATTGTGAAGTTATTATTTTCTTGTTGCTGAAAAAGTTTATTAAATATAATACTCTAGTTTTTTATCTGAGAGCTGTGAGTCTGTGACTGTGAGTAACGTGCACACGGCACACCCAGGCCCAGCATATCTCCTTATCTCCTTACCTAAAAAAAGTCCTTCCTCACCTAGTCGTTCGGTCGTTCCCCTTACTCACATCAGGCTACTCACCTCCATGGTGTTCTTGGCACGGTCCCCTTCAACTCTCCAAGTCTCCATCCCCGCGTCTATCTCTCCCAATCGTCGACCATTGGCTCCCGCCGCCTCGGCCGGCCAGCTCCGACCAGCAGCGCCGGCGCGACTTCGTCTTCCAGAAGCAGTCTGCCCAGGAGCCAGGGCGCCGAAGCCCAGGCACGCAGGCGCAGCTTCACCGATTCCCTCTTGCCTCTTGCGTAATCCTCCTCCGCCAAGAAATATCCAACCTCATCCGAGGCTCACGATGACGATCCCAACATCGCCGACTTCGCCATGGTCGCAACCAAGCTCGGCTGCACCGGCCAGCGCTGCTGGTTCGCTTGGTCGCATCCTTGGACGACCCACGGCCGGCAAAGACCACCTGCATCTGGAACGCCTGCTCCATGCCTCCTATTCAGCCCGGGTCATCGTCTCGAGAGAAGGTAAATCCTCCATTTTTCCTCTGTTTTATTTTTTCTTGGCATAGTAGGATGGACATGATGCATGCTTGTGTTGATAAGGGGATTAGTGAGTTGTTTGTATGTTCTAGACCTGGAATTGAAACCATCAAATCAATTTGTTTAGTAAAGGGGAAAAGGCACCAAACGTGCTAAACTCAGTACATGGTTCTCTTGAATTTTTGGCCATGGAAATAACACTACACAGCCATGCTAGGAACTTCCGAACTTGTAAATAAAAGAGCTCAAAATTCCAAGGGCTACTTAAGGCAGTAGAATACCAGCTTGCAAGTGATTGTTTGGAGAAAAAAATGAGAGGCAGTAGAATACCAGCTTGCAAGTGATTGTTTAGAGAAGTTGTTTCAACTGTATTTGTTTGTCTGAGGTTTCAATTTCACTTGTGTCAACAAATCAAGCTCTAGTTTTGTTTCTTATTTAGAGAAGAGTTGTATAGCCCTGCTTAGAGAAGAGTTGTATAGCCCTGCTTACAAATCAAGCAGATTCTGAATGTTTCGTCATGCTGGGGGCTTAGATTCTCTTTGTGTCCCCCCAACCCCCCTTTTCAAATCTTGCAGTTCTTCTCTTTGTTTGCTTGTTCTGGTCGTTGGTTTCGGTTGCCTGGAGCTTGTACTGTGGACGAGTTATCTACAGGTTCATTCTGTGATGGTACGGACTACGGAGTATGAGACAATGCTGCTCTCTGCTAATTAGGTGGCTCCGCTTGTGATTTTGTGAACACATTTAGCCCCGTGCTTTGTGACTGAATCCCGTTTAAGATGAACAGGTTATCCCCATTAATATGCTTAAAATCAATTGACGTGGCTGTTCCAAAAGAAATAAATTGATTTTGACATGAATTATTTGACTGCACATCATGGGTGCTGCCTGTATGATGAACCATCACGAAAAAAAATCACCTGTCAGTCCAAATGGTTACCGCACAGCATTTGGCCCCCCCTTCCTTGATTCTTTGTCTGTAGTTCAAAGTCCCAGTCCCATGTGACTGTCATCCACTCATCCACCTTAAAGAATGACATGCTCCTTTCTGTATTGAAGTATAAAATGGTTCTGTTTTGGGTTTCTTTGATTCTTGGTGAGGTATTTGTATTTGTTCATTAGATTGACCTCTCTCTCCCGATTTCTCGGGTTAGAAAGTTTCTACATAGTGTTCTGTTTTAGTTAGGTGGGTGAACCAGTTATTATTCTATCAGGGATTCTCGTTGTAGTTGTACCCCTGGATAGTCCATGCAAAGTGGCAGGTGATCAAGCTAGACCGTATTTATCTAATTGAATTGTGTGGGTTTTTATTCTTGTGATTTTCTTTTGCCTTCGTTGTCTACTGTTTGGTTTGTGATTTGTTGCGCTTGCATAAGAAGGCACTTTGCAGAACTTCATATGTTACACTATCAGCTCCCTCCTATTCCTGCTCTCTCTTTTTGCATTGCTGGGTTTTTTGTGTATCTGTGTGCTAGATTGTAATTCAAATGGATTATTTTGTCTTTGTCATCTTCTCTTGCCTCGTTTCCTGTCTATTTCTGTTCTTTCGGTTTTTTTTTACATTGGTTAGATAACTTGAATTCCTTTTGGAAGTTCAAGTCAATGTATTTCACCCGTTAGATCAGTTCAACACTTGTTTTTTGATGTTCACAGTTTTGATCTCCAATGCCCTGAGGAAATTGAGTCTCGTGCTATTTTTCAAGACTTCAAAGTTAGTAACTTAGAATTAGGACATTCTTGCAATCTTGTGGTGACTGTTTCCTTGATTGGCTTGCATGGCTTCAAAGTCTTACTGATAATTGCGCTTTGCAGTTGCCAGCTAAAATATCAGAAGATCCTTCGTAGTTTCCAGTGACGTTCTTTACCTTCAAGCAAGATTCTTCAAGGTGATGGTGCAGTCTCAACCCTGCTGACCTCCATGTCCGGGGCCCCACGCTCCAACTCTAGACTTGTTCCCAGGGACATGAATGGTAGCCTTCCAGTTGGTACTACAAATTCCTCTGGGCCAAGCATTGGTGTTAGCTCTTTGGTGACGGATGGCAACTCATCACTTTCTGGAGGTGCCCTTAAATTTTAGAGAAGTTGTTTCAACTGTATTTGTTTGTCTGAGGTTTCAATTTCACTTGTGTCAACAAATCAAGCTCTAGTTTTGTTTCTTATTTAGAGAAGAGTTGTATAGCCCTGCTTAGAAATAAGCTGTAGTTTATGAACCAGATTATTAAATTTCTTACTGTAACAGGATGCACATCACATTCAAATGATTTACTCTATACATTGTCTACAGGTCGATGTCTTCCATTCAAATGATAAAACCTGGATTATGTACAATTGATGTCTTCCATGTTTTGCAGGTAAAAATGAACTTACAATAGAAACTATATGGAGAAGGAATATTCCGGTAGCAGATATAAGCACAAGGAGGATGACATCTGAAGTAAAACAATGGGACCACATAATATAAGCAAGATTAAGTTTGAGGAATGGTCCTCGCATTTTACTGCCAACAAATTGATTCTCTGCATTTTACGCAAGGTTAATGATTATGTCATTGCTTTAGATGAGACATTATTCCATCACTTTTGCTGACATTATTCCATAGAAAGCAGCACTTGCTATTACCCAAGATCTAATTGATGGTGATTTTTACTGCAGGGTATAACAACAAAGAGAACATTAACGCATCTGAAGATTTGTCAAGCTCGGTGAGTAAAGCATGCCCTTCTGAATTTCTGGTCTTTCCCCCTTTTATTGTTCTGAATCTATACTGCACATAGCATATTAGGCCTCGGTATCTCATTTGACCTGTAGAAAATAAATAAGACTACACATAAATATTTCATAATTTTAAAGTTACAAAGTATGAGTACTTAAAGTATATATGTACATGTGAAATAACTGACCTATTTAGTAAGGACCTCTTTAAAGACGATGTTGGTCGTGTAAGTACCATCAGTATGTAGGGTTCTCTTCTTTTTATCTTCTGTAGGTGGGACGGCAAGAATCTTAACATTTTTTCTGGCTGTAGATCTAGAAAGCGCGACGTACAAATGCCCATGAGAGAACACCGGCTCGGGCAAGTAGATACCAACATTAGGAATAGTCTGCCCCTGTGCCTTGTTGACTGTCATGGCGAAGCTGAGCCGAATAGGAAATTGTTTTCTCTTAAACTGGAAAGGGAACATCTCATCATCTGAGGGGCAAAGGGGGATCCTCGGCAAGAAAATCCTCTTCCCAGCATGTAGCCCCAAGACGATCTACATCGACGACGTTCCTATGAAATCCATGGACTACCAGCCTCGTTCCGTTGCAAAGTCCGTTTGCTGGGTCAATGTTTCTGAGCAATATAATTGGGCAGTTAATCTTGAGCTTCAACTCATGCGGTGGCAGTCCGTTAGGCGTTAGAGAGTTAAGAAACTCAGACGGATAGTAGTTGTATGGGTCGTCCACGGTAGAGTCAAAGCTATGGTAGACCATCTCATCCCCTGAAACCTCTCGATCATCTTCACATTAATCCTATCGACACAATCATTTCGTGTCGTCAAGATAGCTCTGGAGGTGATGTAGTTTGGGTCTGCCATGTTTGCACTGAGACTGGGAAAAACATAGTTTATGAGTGCATCAAGATCATTGTCCTTCTCAGTAAACTTCACGCATATCTCATCTGGTAGGCGGACCTCGCCATCACCATTGGTCTCCTCTGTGCCACCGCCGATGCGCAACAGGTACTCCTCCGCAAACCAGGGGTCGCTATGTGCCCTCATATTGCGGGACCTCCAAAGGTAAGAACACCGTAGCGTCGCATCAATTATCTGAGCCCTCGATCCCTTACGCACAACAGGGAGGACTTGTCTGAAATCTCCACCGAACACTACTGTCTTTCCACCAAACGGAAGCTCTGGTTGGCTCATTATGTCACGCAAGCTATTGTCTAGCGCCTCCACAGCCTGTCGCTTCGTCATGGAAGCCTCATCCCAAATTATGATAGAGGCTAACCGTAGAAGCTTGGCCGTCCCGCTTTGTTTGGTGAAGTTACAGAAGCCACCATCGTCAACGTTAGCGGTATTTTGAACCGTGAATGCGCGGTTCTCCCACCAGGCATTATAGAAGCCGCCACACCAGATGTAGCTGTTGCCACGGCTATCTTTTTCCGCCCACGTATCGTTGCCAGCAACGCCTTGTAAAGAAATGTTTTGCCGGTGCCTCCAGGTCCGTCCACAAAGAACACGCCACCATCCTGACCATCAACAGACATTATCTCATCATAAGCGGCCCTCTGCTCAGTGTTGAGTGACTCTGGGAGATTTATGTCCTCCTCGTTGGGATTTATGGTGGTCTCCTCAAAGATCTCCCTTTCCACACTCGAGGCAGTGTCATATTCCTCATTGATCTCTGGAAGAGGAAACGAATTTATGTCCTTCCCCATTGATTGTAGCATATTCCTGATTTCAATCAGAACCATTTGCTCAGCTGCAATGTTGCATGGATTTGTACGAAGATAGTCCTCTGACATTGCCTCCAAGTGTTTCTCCCAAAGTCCGCGCACGTCGCTCGGCTCACAAAATACCAATATTGTTGCGAATAGCCTTCGTAGAGATGATGGCATCGCGAACATAGAGGACTCGGAAAGGGAGTCATCCAGCGTGTTGTCCCCTTCTATAAGTCCTCTTTCCTCTGCAGCTTCACGAAAAGTGGGCAGGGTCTCGCCATTAACCGTCTTTAGGTCATCGAATGAGGTGGCTCCAGTGACGTGGTTCAGCAGAACCCGCAGGTAATAGCGTTCCCCCTCCGCGGGATGTGCTGCCACAATTCTTCCAACCTGTCCGTCTGTTTCTCGTTTCCTTCTTTGCCAGAACTTGTCCCCTTGGGTGTCTGCCAAGTAAAAAACTGAGGGAAGTCCCTATACAAGATACCACGATTCCTTTCATCTAATCTATTAGCCTCGAAGTACGCCGTAAGCATTGACTTCTCGAACCTTCACGGTTTACTATTTCTTGGATATGTTGGCCCTTTTTGAATGAAACCTGGTGCATGTTTGGGAGATGGAGTTGCAGCTGCTGGACAGGTGGATGGCACTTACTCAGTTCAAAACCATATATCCTCCACAAGGCTTCCGGTGGAGTCACCCACCTGGCATCTCTATATTGTTTGATCTCGTCTATATTTCCATTATGTCTGCCTTGTCTGCCTCGCTCACACCGATAGATGCACGATCATGGCCCTTGTATATGTATTTGAACAGGTATTTAACTGCCTTTATGCTTCCGCAAGCCTCTACATTGATATGACAATTGAAGTAACCCAGTAGGTGAGGGTTGTACGGTACAACCCACCTATTATCCAGCCATTCCTTTCGTACCAGCACTTTATGACCGTCTTGACGTCTTCTGTATAGCGGGTATGAGTCCTTGCCCTGTAAAGTAGCTTTGTTGTACGGCCTTGGGTAATTATTCTTGCAAGAAGAGCGACCCTTTGTGCAGGGGCAATTCGGGTTCAAACACCGCAGGGGCCATGCATCATATGCTTGACTACCATCTTATATAGATTCGGGTACCTCTTTTTGTCGGGGAGCTCGGCTGAGATTAGACGGTCGTACTGCTCGGGGCAGTGAGCTTATACCGCCCTCCATGATGAGCAGGAAGTGGGCATGTGGCAGACCCCTCTTTTGGAACTCCACGACATACACATATGCCTTCACTTTGCCTAGGATGTCCTTTCGAAGCAACTTCTCCTTGAGTTCCTCCAGCTTCGCCCTGAAAACACGCACGACAAGATCAGGACGATCTTGTGGTGTCTGGCCAGGGTATAGTTCACGCTTGATTTCATCCCAGTTTGGATTGCAGGTCATTGTGAGAAAGATATCAGGCTTTCCATACTTGCGCACTAAAGCCATAGCATCCATGTAGCGACGCTTCTTGTCACGTGGACCACCGATAAATGACG
Source organism: Poa pratensis (assembly GCA_947311845.1). NCBI lineage: Eukaryota > Viridiplantae > Streptophyta > Magnoliopsida > Poales > Poaceae > Poa > Poa pratensis. The sequence continues at coordinate 78,555,553 of CAMZMU010000038.1, read as the reverse complement.
ATCCCAGCACTATCCGCTTTCCAATAGCATCCGCCCTACCCTCACCGGCATGTAAGCTGTCAACTAATCCTTGGTATAGATCCGCCCTTATCGTATCTTGATTACGCCACATGAAGTCCAACCGGGAGTTCTCGATCTTGATGTACATGTCGACCGCAAACTGCTGGAAAAGCCGCTTCCCATGGAGTATTGGGTTGAATATCCCCGGACGGATCTGCATTTTGTAGCAGTAGTAGTCCTTCACGGACACGCATAGACGACCTCCAGAACCTACAAAGATCGATCAAAATTATATTATTGCTGTTGCATAAACATGAGAGAATAATGCAAGAGTATGGAATGCGCATGTAGAAACAACAGTTGAACACTAACCTGCGTCATCACCATCATCGTTCCCATCACGAGCAAGCCGCTTTGCACGCGCTGCCATGACATCATCTAAGGAGACATCAGCCTTCGGGATATCGGTATGCCACCCAAGTTCACCTTTGGGAAAGAAGAGAGGGTACGACAGCGCGTCGTAGCAGCCATAATAGGACCGGATGCCATAATATTCTCTATTATTCCCCTGCAGGATGACGCTATGATCGTACTGCTTTCGACGATCTCTCCCCTCCACCCACACAGCGGCCACCTCCGATGTGGTTGGTGCATTATATCTTCTCTGATCCATCATTGGGTCGAGGTTTAGTGTTATACGATAGTCATCAACATTCTCAACCTGACCCATTCTCCGCAGGTTCTCGGAGTATGGGTTGCCACGAAGTATGTCCACCAAACGTGTGATTACTTCTTTGTCTTTATCAAGCACCTCTTTCCGGCAGCTCCGATACCTATGCTCTAGACTCGGATCATCATCATAGAAGTAGAGCTCCAGGTGACTGCGCTCGGTACCATCTTGTAGGCCAAACGACCTTGCGTTGTGGTACATGTTGCCATGTGCACGGAATGTATACACAGGATGCTTTGTTATGTTGGTGGTATCACTATCAAGAGTACAGTACAACGAGGTGAACGAGAAATGTCCATTGAAAAACCTGATGTTGTCACGAAAATGTCTTGCATCAGGGTCTGAACTCGTCCATAGCCTCATGAGTTCAGGTGGTGTATCATGGTTGGCTATTTTGGTCTTCCCACCACGGCAGCAGAACCCTGGCGGCTCACGGTCGAACCTCTTTGCGTGGCAGTGTTTGCAGCTGTCCACGGGTTTCAACACGTGTGTTTCTTTGGGAATAGTGCTATACACCGCGTCGTACGGATCTGGTTCTTTTGAAATTGAAGCAGAGTCATCACTTGTCTCATCCATTTCCACGTCATCGTCCGTGTCCTCTAAAACGGTTATCAACATCATGAGTCCAACAAACTTTCATTACATATACACAAAGCATCTATGAAAAATAGAGGAAAATTTTACCTTCGCCTTCAAATATGTAGTCTTCATCGTCAGAGTCATCCTCTAAGATGACACCCTCATCATCTGCTATAATATAACAATTTATTAGATCCAATTTCATCACTAATTTTGAAATACTTGTCTAATTGAATTATACAGGAAAACTACCATCTTCATGGCCTTGTGGGGGTGGTTCCTGGATGGATGGAGTCTCGTGACCTTGAGAAGCACATCCTGTGAACATAAAAGAAAGGTATGATCATCTAAAATGACTATTGTGATGAGCGGAACAATGAAGGTAGGATTATTACCATTCCCATTGTTGGTCTCCGCATCCATGGTTAACAATTCATCTGTCGTATCTGCCTTATTCTTCCTGCCACTTGCTCGAAATGCTTCGTTTCGTCGACACATTAGTGCAATCCTTTCTCCATGTGCTACGTGTTTTCTATGTGATATTGTACTGCTATCAGTTGCAGCGGCATCCACATCGGTTGTCTGCTCTGATGCAGTCTGTATATAAACAGGGGTACCGCTGAAATCCGGAATAGTCCACTCACTCGTGGGTATGGATCCGTGAGACGCAGATGTACCCACGGTATCCCAAACTTTCTCAGGGATATACGATGGGTTCTCCATGGCTATGGATTCTGGGTTCAGAGTGTTGCGTCTTGACTTGCGTTGAGATTTCTTGGAATGGCTTCCTCCACTCTGTGCATACCTTTCACTTTCTCGTTGTCTTTTATTTGTAGCACTATATTTTTCTTACCAGGATCCATCTGTTCATAACGCGCCCGAGAGTTTGCACGCCGTTGGACACTGTTCTGAGCATACCTTTCTTTTTCCCGTTGCCTTTTCAGTTCTTTGGTACATGTGGATTGCTGTTGAACTATGGGCGTCGTTGGTTGATTCTGATGGATGGATGTAGTTGGTTCTTCCTGAATTATGCACGTCATGGGTCCATCATTACTGCATATGTTTGCATCCACATCTACATAGAAAATCAGATCCATATATTATAAGTCACAAGATGTTAACAACAATATAGCTGACAACAATTGTACCAGTCATGGGTCGCCTTTGGTATGTGTCATTTCTTCTTAGCCATTCATTATCTCCAAATGGATCCACATTTTCCTTTTCCGAAGCATCTGCTTGTAGGTTGTCTAAAGAATTAGATGTTACAGTCTCGTTAGAATCATTAAAACAGTTATTCTTTTTTTGTAATGGAAATAAGAGATTCATGTTCGATCTCACCGTTGCTGATTGACGTGTTATCCAGTTGAGTTAGCACACCTGGAGTTGCTTCCGGTTGGGCCTCATGGAGAGCAATTTTCTTTCGCTGATAAGCTTCACGACGTTTTCTGTTTCTTTCATCTTTCTCATTTGGATCCATCTTCGCATATCGTTCCCTATCCCGTTGCCTTCTTTGTTCTTTCGGGTCTATAGGTGTTTGTTGAGTAATGCATGGGCATGTTCACCTGCCGTTACAATGTAGTTAGTTGTTTGGTATATGATGATACATATGCCTAGCTGATCAGTATTACCCTGTGTGATGTTGTTGGTTAGGTCCTTGAAAGGAGTTCGGACCATGGGCCGTGTTGGTGACCTCATCTGTAGGAAAAGTATCGAGTATTATAACAATGCAATTAGTATATATTCTTGTTATTCAATTCATCAGTAAGTATGGTCAATAACAGCGCAATAGTTTCCCCAGCATATTTTTATCAAGCAAGTTGCATTGTTATAAAATTATATTCATGGTTTGTCAGATTGTAGTGTTTAAAATTTGACACCCTCTGCTCAGCGCAATAGTTTCCCGGTCCTTCTACCTATACGGGCATATATAGGTAACCTGTCACATGTATGTCAGATTGTAGTGTTTAAAATTTGTCTTGAAGCCTCAAGGGCATGCAGTGTGAGCTAGGAAAGCTATTTATTAGTCTGCCTGTTTGATTTGATTATCGTTTTTTCTGCGATTTTTTTATTATCTTTTTGTTTGTCTTGAACCCTGGCACATGTTTGTCAGATTATACTTCCATAAAAGAAAATTGCGAAAAAACCGACAATGCGAGTCGCTGACTTAGTGCTGATTTGATTATCTTTTTTTCCAGTTCGACGAGCTGACATCCATCTTTCGGAAGATTATTTTCTACCAATTGGGAATTGAGGTATAATGCTGCTTTAGAATTGTGCCCCCGACACACTTGGTAAGAACGACTTCACCATATAAACAAAGAAGAAATTGTTTTTTCCTTCTTTATTCTGAATTTCTGAACCGTACCAACTTACACACTTACTGTTGTTTATTGAAAATCTACACATACAGTCCTAATTGCATATTTGAACATTCAGCATTTTGAATAGTTCTCTATGTTAATATCACCCCGTGTTAAAAAGGAATTTTTACATATGGAAACAACGATTTAGACCGATTCAGTGCCCAAATGAAGGGTGTCACCAGTGTCGTATCACCCAATTATATTCACTACCGTATATATTTCAATGAGCTGAGGATCACTTAAGGCTTCTTGCTAAAATGAATTTTAACCTGTCTTGCCAGACTGACCGAGATTAGCATGTCTTGTAGCATTTTAATTACATACCTGATAGTCACCAACCTGTGATCCTCATGTCAAGCCAAGAATTGTAATGACTTTGAGTTGGAGAGGTGGTCGATGAGGAACAGGTCAGGAGAGAGACCGGCGGAGATTCTCACTTATAATGCAGGGATGAGTAGTGTGGCATAGTTTTTGGTTTGTTAGTAGGCAATTAAACCGTGTGATTATTGGCCGGCTTAAGTATAGGGCGTAGTTTTTGGACTGTTAATTACGGTATGCAATCAAACTCTGTGATTAATGGCCGGCTGAAGCTTCGTCGCGTAGTTTTTGGACTGTTAATTGGACTGTTAATTACGGTAGGCAATCAAACTCTGTGAGTAATGGCCGGCTGAAGTATAGGGCGTAAATAATGGTGATTGACCTTGGCTGTTGGGGGTGGTCAATCAATTGTTGGACGAAATGGGAAGGTACATGTCAGGTAAAATACTGTAGACATATTCGGTTGGTAGAGTCAGATGAGAGTTTATACATGGTTTTGTATGCGTCTGCAGAATTTATAATAGGTCATGCAGTAGATTACTTGTGTACCCAGCTCGTAATAAGCAAGAGCAGATGGATCAAGCTACCTGCAAGTTTAGGAGTCAGGTAAAATAATAAAGAATACAATGACCTGGGAAATATTTATCAGCTCAGGTAGTTCTTTGTGAAAAGTATGGGCCTATAGTGCGTACAGCCTACAATCACAGCCATGGTTTTATGTTGTATGTCATCTTGTACTTTTCAACCGTAATCGGTTGTCAAAACATGGCTTTTAACAACTGGTGCTTGCTTGTTGTCTAACAGATCGCAAGGGGAATATCTGAGTACATACTCAACATGGTAGTGAATCTATCTTATGCAAGTCTGAAAACCATGGTTCTTGATTGTTGGATAAAGGATAACCTTTATAATCGGTAAGGATCTGACTTACACATTCTGTCCTTTATTTGTATTGAGACGTGTAGTTTTCATGCTGGTGGTACACAGACATTTTAATTGCAAAACACATAAGTTTGTTTATTGCACCCACCCAGGCATCGAGACGGCAGAAACCAGTCCAAAAGAAACATCGGACCATACCTTTGTCTTATTTTTAAATTCAGTTTACACACTGTATCTCATATGCAGGGCCATGATAGTACTGAAAATTTCTTTTGTAGCTTCCCCAACTCTAGATGCGTATTTAAAAATTGTAGATAAAACATATCAAAACGGTACCTGCATTGAAGGAGGACGTTGCATTGAAGAACTAAGTTGAGTAGAAAAATATGCTCACCTCGATGGTAAATACACAACCAAACTATAATAACATTGTGCCCAATACACAAAAGCTAAAACATATGACTGGATGACAGAAGACAAAACACCTGTCTGGATAACTGAAGATAACAAATTTCTATTTATTATAGGACGTCTTTCGAAGACACTTTTTCTAGGTGTGACCGTTTTCTAGGTTAGCCTCCCGAGACGAAGGTTGTCATAGTGCCCCCTCTTTGTCCTTTGTCGTAGGAGCTTTCTGACTTGCAGATGCTTAATCCCAACCTCCACCAAACCCAAATCCCTTCTATCGATCTGCAAAATTTCAGTCGGTTTTTTAGGAAGGTGATCTGTAATCTTAATTACTAGTAGACGTGTACGTGCAACGCACGTCTGCACAATGCATAGTTTCTACAATAATAACACAGAGACTATAACCAGAATGCCCATATTGGCAAATTTAGATATCTCCTTTCTGATTAGGTGAAGTGAAGTGGTTCACTTCCATACCAATATATCTACGAAATATATGTTACTTCAGTTAAAACTTTCATCTGGAGTTATTGCAATTATTTCCTGACTATGACTTATTTAGAGAATCTCGTGATGTGAGATTGATTCGAATATAAGAAAATAAACAACTGAAACAAGATCTGAAGGAACCTATAGTGTAGTAGAACGAAGCAACACTGAAATAACCACAGAATACATGCAACAAGTCAGATAAAGCTACAATGGTATAATTTTTGAGCTAACCGGAAACTATTTTGACTGAACCCAGTTTATATAGTTTGGAAAAAATATGAAAACTTTAGATATTGATACAAAAAACAAAAAAACAAAATACTGAAAGATGTCATCATCTGACTGAAGTCAACCATAAACCTTGGAAAGTATATCACAGCTTTAGAAACTGATGCAAAATTGGCGTGCTTCTACTTGTGTGCATAGATTAAAAAAATTGTCCCAAACTGAGAGCATCATTTAAAATTAAGCATGTAAGCTTAGCCAGAAATACAATAGTATCCGGGAATAACATCTCATCGAGACTACAAGCTTTTCAATCTAGGAACATTGATAATTTAATGAAGCAATTATCTGGTATGAAAAAACTAAAGCTCTAAGTGTCAGATCTTTGAACTCGATGATGAGGTAGCACAAAAGCTTCTATGGCTGCGAAATTTCATCGAACAACTGCACATAAAAAACCCAAATCAAGTTCCATGGCTGGAGCTTATAGACTCTCAACAGTACATGTCATATATATGGCCCACAGGAATATCAAGTATTCCAATCCTTGTGCAGGATGCATAGCACATGCAATGATCACACAGTCACTACCTGCTTCTGTAAGTAAATTTGCAGCAAGGTTAGAGGTAATGGCCTCGGGTCCTTGAACCTGCGTCACAACAGAAATCAATTAGGAAGAAGTTAGCAGATCTTTATGGCTCACACATTAACACAACACAGTTCCACTGAGTGTTGAACTCATTTTGCGAACATTACATTAACACATGAAAAGCTAATTAGATTGGGAGAATGTGCAAGTAATATCTTTACCCAATCCTTTCAGGCTTAATTAGTTGCTCTTGAGAAAGGAAATAAAATTAGTTACCTTCTCTGCTGCCAACCACCTAGAATCTTGCAGGGAAGTCGAGAGTCTCCTCAGCAATCATCTCAGGGACATGAAGATCATACTGTCCAGTGTAAGCTGAAGTATTCTCTAGAATAAAATCTTGCAGTTTGACATAGTTGTAGTCAATTTCAAGGGGATACATTGGAATTTTGTCAAGCTTTCCTGCAACTGTTACCAATAGAGTGGTTTGGCCACAACCTGGTTGTTCAAGTAGAGTCATCCTGCATGTACTATTGTACATACACATTGATATTGCATACTGATAATGAGGAAGGAAAAAAAATACAGGTCAATGAAATTACCTTCATTACAGTAACTTGAACAATCGCGTACATCCATGGCAAAAAAGAACAATACAAAACCAAAAGGGCAAAGTTAGCATCTATTGGGTTCCAGTGACTTGGTCATTATGTTTTCTTAATAAGCTGATAAATCAAGATTCTAGACTGAAGTTGAACACTTGAAATTAGCGAACAATTACACAAATATAATACAGTATAAACCTGAACTTTATTCATATGGTGATGAGGTCCTTGGTCCGCCACACGTTGATGTGGTGCAGTGGAGCACGCCAGTGTACTTACAGTATAGAATGGCAATCCAATTGGATCAACTGTTCTCCGCTCGCTGGACAATTCCCGCGCCTATTTTCTGTTTCGAGCAGAAAGCGGAAGACAATGGCGCCAGGCCAAGCCCGGCAATGGCTGGGTGCAATATTTGGGTAGACACTTCCCCATGGATCTTCTGCCCGATTTCCTCCGTCTTTGGCGACGGCGTACGGCCGCACGCTGGCAGAAGCCACACAAAACACCCACAGGCAGACCCTTGGTCCATCAGTGTCGACGCAGCGCCAAATCCTGCGCACGCTGGCGTGGCAGCGTCGAGCAACCTCGACGGGCTAATTAAATCAAATATAATTCTCAACTGGCATACTGATGTTTAGGCATATACCCAGGCTGGAGCTAACTAACATAAAAAATTACAAAGAACGAAAATCACTGAACCGAGACATCACTTGCCTTGAGCCAAGTAAGCACGCACCAGAAATCTTGAAATGACCAACGGTGTTAGGGGTCTTGGAAGGAGCGACGGTGGCCTGGATCATCCCTACGTACGGCCTGAGCTGCTGGTCACAAGGTGGAGCGAGCTTTGGGGGCGGGCCGGAGTAGCGGGATCCGGATGTGGGAAAGCGCCGGCCACGGCGTAGGGGTGGAGATTGGGGCCGGAGCAGCGGGATCAGGTGACCGGGGTGGAGGTGGCTGCAGGAGCCCGGATGTGAGGCCGCCGGCGGCGGCGGGATGAAAGCCTCGCGAGAAGACATCGGTTGGGGATTGGGGTCGTGACTCGCATCGGCGGGAGCGAAGGACGTAAATTTCTTTCCCTTCCAAAACGGGAGATGTTTGACACGACGCGTGAAATCAGGGCGAGGGAATGGAACGCGGGCGACGATTTCACTTTGACCGACGCTAGGGATCGTCCGCGGCAGAGTTTTCGTCTGCCCTCGTAAACTGCTAAGCGTACACAGGTGAGGGTTAATTTGTACGTGGACGGTTAGATCTAATTAGGCTGGATTGATCGTGGGGTGAGATTTGGTCTTGATTGTCCTGTGTATCTGTTTTCGGGTGGACTTAGGAAAGAAAATGTTTGCTTGTTTAATAGTAGTAGAGATTAACAGGCGTACTTTTCTCATGGTTTAGCCCACAATCTATTCTATAGATCCATTCTCTATTCTGGGGAAAGTGCTGCACATGCAGTTCATATAAGCATAGACTTATTGCATACTGACTGTAGCATCTGGAAATACAAGAGAGAACTGCCATTCATGTAAGCTCGGCATATAAAAGATCAAATATGCCTTGTGCCCATCATCCAGTTGAGATAACACATTTGGTACACATATATAATGGACGCACAAGTCGTAAACAAAAAGGAACTTCATGTGAAAAAATATAGCGGTAGGAACTTATTCAAATGTTTGACATCGTTCGAACATGAAAGAACTTCCGACTAATATCTACTACTGGAAGCAATCCAGGTACTGTTGAACAATGAGCGGGATGTTCTCCTGTGCTTCATTCTTTTCGTACTTGAGCAGATGCAACAAAAAATTCTTTCTCAGCATGTAACCATCCTACAAAAGAGTACATAGAATTAGTACGAATTTTTCTCCTGGAAATGATTAAATGTGCAATTTAAAACACTTACCGTGCATATTGGATGAACAAATGCTTCACCATTCCATGACATCATAATGTAAAAAACAATATAACCTGATAAATTCCTCTTGATAAACGGCAAATCGTTATGTTGAAATAGTAAATGGACGTTATAATTACTTGCGTTTATGTTTTGTTTTATAATAGATAGATACTCACATGTTTGGACTTTTTGGAACCCCAGGTGGTGATTTACGTGCCCATGAAAAAATATCAGAATCCCAGTCAGGCTGTGCTAAATTGAGTGCATCGTTTAGGTAGAAAGAAATTCTTAGTAATTTCAATTCCAAACTGTGCTTCCTTATCAGTTTGGTCTCCAAATCCATCGTTTCGGATAGAGGATCCAACACATATAAACGGGATGTGTGCTTGTTGATGGAAAAGCAGACGAAATGGTCCATGGATACATAAGGAAGTAAAACCTTCATAGGGACAACAATTAGAAGACATAAAACATAAACGGTGACTACCACAAACGATTATTCAAACATGGACTTACAATTTTGCGAGAAGAAATCTTGTAGTCTATACCAGGCCAGCTATTGAACAATGTTGCCAGCTCCGGTACTTTTGGCTTTATGCGCCACTTCTGACCTCTTGTGGAATTGACCATCGCAATCTTAAAAGAACAAAAATATTTAGAAACAGGCATCGATACTGTAGTAGATAATAAAAGATCATACGAACTTACACAAAACCGTAAGTCCATGTAGTGCACATCAGTTTCTATGAGCTGGATGATCTCGTCGCATGCCAATGAGCGTATGGCCAAGTTGAAACAATCTTTGTCCATAGGCTGGTCCATCCGAATTATGTCCTGGATTTTTTTAAGACTCAACCCTATTGGATAAGGGTTCGAGCTTCGCACCCATTCCTTCCTGTAACACAAATGTTAGGAATTAGAAATCGTCATAGTATAACATGTTAAATTTTGATGTCTTTTAACATGTTGCTTACTCCAAAGACTTGGCGTCTTGAATTGACATTATTTGCTTGCAAAGCCTATGAAATAAATCTTGTGGGTCTGCGGGCATGATATGGACTGGATTACGACATATGACTCCATCTGTCAAGTCTAATTTCTGGGATCATCCACGATCATACAATCAGAATTAGAAGCATCAGAAATAGATACACTTGCTTTAAAATATTCAGGTGTTCCTTTAATTTCGTTCAAATCAGATTCATGCAGAACGATAGCTACATGCTCTCTAAATGATCTGATACCCTCCTGCAAAGTATTAATCTTAATTAGTTAATTGCAACATTGTATTTCATGTACATCCCCTAAGGCGATTTTATAGAAAATACCTGTGTTACAGCATGTGCTAGAGCTTCACCCGTAAAGAATTTCATGTATTGCAACATGAAGAAGCCGCACGATGAGCTGTCCATATTTGATAATGATAAACTAAGTATAATAACTTATATTATTAATATTCATATTTGATCATGTAGTAAGGTTTTGACATACCCATCTGATTGTACTTGCTGGTCGATCTGCTCGATTACTGGCCATTGAGTTACTTGAAGGTCCACCCATTTATCACCCATGGCAAACTCACTCATTTGAGATGCAATCATAAAATGATTCTGGAGACCCCTAAGCTGTTAATAGAAAACGAGTACTATTGCAGTAAATTCTCACAGTCATATGTAGGTCGGACCGGTTCACACCAGAACCAAATGAATCGAATACAAGTATTTGACATTTCTTGACATCGATTTCACATGCATACCAATGGTACTTGGTGATATTAATTGGGAGGAAGAGCTGTCAAAATAAGTTATGTTATAGCCAGATATAATAATGATAAATTATACTTAAACCGCGTCAAAATACATGTAGATAGCCTCACCATGTCATGCTCGAGATAATTAAGAGTGCGTCGTAGAATGCTGTTATGATCCAATGGACTTATGGGAAATTCTCCGTCTCGTTTTAAGATCCCAGTAATATGTGTATTCTCCATAAAAGCATGTCCACCCGCTCTGTTTATTAGATGTTCCTGGGTCCTCATGTAGTAAATATATCCAGTTGCAACCTGTAGGCACAAGCAAATGTAATAACAAAAAAGTAACAGCCTTTTCATGCACCAAGTGTTATTGTGTGGGGAACAGTTAGATTACCTCGCCGTCTAACCATCTTCCATCTTCTAGCACACATTCCAAATCTGCACGTGTCAACCATTGGTCCTGGATCCGGACTAATTTGGTTTTAGGATGGAAGGACTTGATGTATTTTCTAAGTTCAGTAAAACCAATCCCAGCATCATCCTTATTATCCCCGGTAGCACAGATTGATCCCATCTGTAACAAGGGTAATTATTTAAAGATGTTTTTAACAAATGATGAGGACGAAAACTATTGACGTAATTATGAAACTATACAATAAACATTGAACTCGCTTGAAGAGCTATGCGATAATAAGTTTAAGTTTTGCATGCATAGAATAGAAGACAATTCTCACTACACACCTCATCGGGGTTCATGGCGTTTGGTTTATTCATAGTGTCGGCATCAGGGTCTATGTCCTTCAATTTGCTTTCGCCATCAGCAGTATGTATTTCTGTCTCGTCCATGACCTACAATAGATTGGTGCAAACATGGACATGAAAAAACAAGATCTGCGATAGACTGTCTAATATTGATATGCATAGATAGAAGGCAACTCCCAGTACACACCTCTTTTGATTCTGTGTGAGTCGTTGTGTTTGTAGTTTCTTTCAGCATCACCTCATCTTGGTTCATGCCGTCTGCTTTATTCACAGTGTCAGTGTCGGCGTCAGGGTCCATGTACTTCAATTTGTTTGTATCATCAACAATATCTGTTTCTATCTCATCCATGATCTAAAAAAGAGAATAAAAACCTCGACATAAGAATATAAATATGGTCATATAGAATCTCGTCACTAATTATAAAGCACGTTAGTTTCTGATTGCACCTCGTCAACATGTGGAGAACTTGGTAATCCTTTACTCCCTTCCACGATCATCGTGTCGGGGCCTATCTCTTCCATACTGCATGCGCATAAAACAGTCGATAAAATTTAATGAAACCTCAGAATAATGAAAGCAGGGAGTGAAACGGATGCATAACGTGCTACAAATGGATCTAAGATACAAATTCGCTAATGGGGTTATCTCGTTAGAAACAAGACAGAAACATGCTAAATCTATCTAGATCCATATTCTAATAAGTGATGAGTTTTCATGAGATGATCTAATGAGTTTTTCATGCAACATACCTTGGTGACTACTCGGTGATGAGTTTCCTGAGACAACTTGGCCTTGAGGAAGACGGTGCCAGGAAGGCCCAACTCCGGAGCTGAGATTTCTTGTCAGTGTGGTGGGGTGCGCAGGGGTGCGCAGAGAGTGCGGAGGGAGCCCCCTCTGTCTTCTTATTAAATAGGAAGGGAAGGGGAGTGGAGCCTGGCGTACATTTAGCACTAATGAATGGCCGGCTGCATATAGGGGCACAAATCATGCTGATTGATAAATTGATGGCCGGCTGAATAAAAGGGCGTACCTCATGCTGATTGATTATTTTGTGATTTCAGGGTTAATGTAAACTAAAATTAAATGCACGGTGATCAAGGAATGTAATTACGCTGAAGAAAAGGATTAGATCACGTGATTGCATTAATTGCATCGCCTTAGATTTTGTTAATTACTGAATATTTTCAGTAAAAACATGTCACTAAAGTTTCAGAAGTTTTATTTTGTTATGACAACCATTTAATAAATTAGTTTCAGAAGTTTCACGGTGATTTTCTTTATCACCATTCATTGCTAAATTAGTTTCATAAGTTTTATAATAGGTCATGTAGTATATTAGTTGTGCTCCCAGCTCCTAATAAGCAAGACCAGATGGATCATGCTTATGCAAATTTAGTAGTCAGGCCCAGGTTGACTGGTTTGGCTCATTATTTCCGTTAATTTGGTTGACTGATGTTTAGGACTCGTAATGGCCCCGATAATTTGGCATGTTTGGGCTGATGTTTAGGTCCGAGTTTAATTGGCAGGTTTGGCTCAGGTTGACTGGTGTTTAGTACTGGGAATTTGTTTCGTTCGCTGAAAGGATAACTGATCGCTGTAATCAATTTATTTGCATTTTTGCTGTCCTCAGCCCCGTTAACTGATCGCTGTAATGATGATGGTACTATTTTGTTTTGTCAGGATCTGTATTATTGCTGTTATCTGCAAATGTGGGAAGATGTGAAGGAGGGGAAGGTAGTAAAATTGTCCAAGATTGATTGGTCAAAAAATTGATTGACTGTCCAAAAACCGGTGGTCAGATTCAATGTATTAACTATCCCGTTGATTGTGCCATCCCCTTTATTGACCTCGTTTCCTTTTGGAGATTTGATTGAACGTGTAAGTTCCTTATGGAGATTTGATTGTGCCAAAAACTGGGCTGATGTTTCCGTCCGTAGGCCATGTACGTGATTAAGCTGGTTTGTCTGTCCGTTTTTTGTTGGGCCGATATCTGTTGGGCCGAGTTGTATTGGCGAGAGCAGCGCGAGGAAGTCTTGGCCGGTCGACGGACGAAGGCAGAAGACAGGACACTGCATATTTTTGTAGTAGAGATTTATCAAGAAACAACCCTAGTACGTTCTGCTAATTAATTCTCATTATTAGAGCAGAAATGACCCACTTACGCTCATCACCCTGGGATAGTGGGATGCATCTATATTCTATACTCTCTTTGTTAGGTGGGTAGTGCTTCTTTGTTCAAGTTGATGGGTATATTATATGCTTGATTTGATGGGTAAACGAAATTGTTAGCATGCACTAGAAGCTGCCTTTGCTTGATTAACCATGGTCTGGTTGGTGATGCTTTTGAGAAAAAAATATACATCTTTCCGTCTGCATCAGTTTTAACAAAATTTGGTTGACTACACTGACACCATAATTGTGATTCGAATTTAAGCAATTTGTCGGTCCACAATAAGGGAGGCGATTTGTATTTGTTTTTTAGTTCGTCAAATGGCATTCAGTTTATTTTAAGCTGCCAATTCCCATATCTATTAATTACGTGCTCCTTTTGCATCATGAATATATGCAGTGATAGCCTGTTTCGTAAGCTTTTTAAGTTTTGATGCGATGTAATTCATATTAAAAAAAGGCGCACGTCAAACTTTTAAGATTATGTCTTCCATTATATGCTTAGCCAATAATATTACGTCACGTGCAAGAAAACTTTTAGCTCCGCAGGGGTGGATAGGCTTGACCCGCTCTTAGGCAACCTGCCTAAAATTATGGGCTTATAATAGTCACAGGCTCCCATTCTTGATCAGAATAAATAATGACGGGCTCACTTAGATGAAAATCATGATGGATTACCATCAGAAAGAAATTTCCTCTTGATGTGAACATTTGTTTGATGTTTCTTGTAGTTGCTAGGTCCATCCTTTCAGATTTTAGTGCTACTGGTGCTGCTGAAGTAAAATTTACATGCCAATCTTAAACTGAAGTATTGCATTCCAGGAGTATCATATTTAATCCTTGACAAAAACACCTATTCAAAGAGGTTACCCGCAAGCAGCTGACATAATTTATTTCTGTTCTTTCTTTCTCTTCTTCCGTAGTCTCTTGCTTTTATTTCAGTACATACTTGTCTTACAGCACTATTAGTTGTATATGGTTGCATGCATCTTTAATAGCACGCCTTGGGCACGGAAGATGGCATTGTTGAAGCATTATATGGCTTTGTCAAAAGAAAACTGACAAAATTCATTTCATATAGATGCATCTCTTCTTGCCTATCTATAATTTGAAATGACGCTAAGCAGCAAAAAGCTGCACCTCGAGCTAGTGAAGCATCTTTGAGAAGTCTTTTATTGGTTTAATAAGATACCACTCAGCAAATTTATATGGAAGTACTGCATAGTTTATTTTCAAATGAAAGGCACACTGAACAACTTAGAAGACCAGTTGGGTTCACTTCTCTAGCATGTTGAGACTAAGATTTACCAACTTGTCATTGTCTATGTCTGATCTTATTCTTCTTTTTACTCTGTAATTTATATCATTTTTTTAAGCCTGCCTGTGACTTTCAAATTACAGAGTTGTATAAGAAACATAATTGTAATATCGTGCTATGTAATAAATCATTTTGTACCCATTCGTCATTCATCTTTAAAACCAAGAGATTTGACTACTAGACAATGTATATTTTCTTTACGTGCGTGGTTTTATTTCTACAGTGTTCATAGTTCTTACTTGCAGTGATTTTCTGGCCAGCTGATAGCTCCTTGCATTTGCGATAATTTGCAGAAGAGTTGGATTTGTTTTTAATAGTCCTATGATTAGAGCCGCGCACTTAGCTGCAGGAAATTTAGATCGGCATTAAAGTTTCTTGTTGCTGGACGTAATTTTCCTAACGTTACTGTACTTTACGTCGCATGCATCCTTTGTGCGGTTGCGCGGAAGGTTAGCATAATTTTCCAATCGTTTTTTAAGTCGCTTGCAAAAAAATACGTCGCATGCGGTTGCGTGCTTGCGCGGGATCAGCATCTCTCCGAGAATCTTATGTCGCATGCACAGTCGTGGGCTGGTGGACGCGCGGGGAGTGCGGCGCGGACCGGTGGACGCGGGGCGAGCGGCTGATGCGTGGTTCGGCCCGGGTGCAGGTGTCAAAATAGCGCGACCCTATATATGGTAAATTAACAGATGCTCCCTGGTGCCTGGGCACCTAGATGAGATACTGTACGTTTTGGGTATGTAGACCACACATATAGTTCGGGTATGCACATCTTGGGTATATATGAGGTAGACATACCCTTGGGTATGTGTATTTAAGGTATCTACATGAAACATATAACTCGGGTATATGTGTCCAATAGTACGCGTTCAGAGCAGGTATATATATAAATAACTTGGGTATGTGTACATATTAGGTATGTATACCTCATAATGTGCATACCCAAAATCATACATACCTCCTACATACCTAACGTATACATACCCAAGGTATATGTACATGTCTACATACCTAAAACTGTTCGTATTACATCCTGGTGCCCATGCTCCTAGGTGCCCCATATGAGCTTCCTATATATATATATAATATATATATATATATATATATATATGGCAGGACTAAACAGGAACCTCCCTTAAAAATTCCTATTTAGCTTAAGTAGGAACTATTCTGTTTTAGGAACGATAACATATCCCGACTCATTAAAGCGTTCGAACCTCACCCACCCCCGAGGCGCATACCTTTCCCCCAATCCCCACCGCCGGCGAGCGAGCGTTGGCCGCGGCCGACGCGAGGGAGCCGGCGGCGGAAACGGCGAGACCCTGACAAGACCACCTTCTTCTGTCACCTCGGCGCAGCCGAGCGAGCGGCGTCTGCGGCCGACGGGAGGGAGGCCACACCAGAAACGGCGAGGATCTCCGATCCCCACCACCTTCTACCTTGCCGGCGATGGAAGCGGCGAATTCCCCACCACCTCCGACATGGATGATTTGAACTCCCCGAAATGAACTTCCGCGATTAAGAAAGTGAACCTCCTTTTCAGAAAAACATGAACTTTTTTTACTCGCGAATGAATTTTATTTTTTATTGTTAGGAAAAATGTGAACCTCGCGTATGGACGAATTGAACTCCCTTTATAATCTTCCGCGATTAAAAAAGTGAACTTCGTTTTAAAAATGAATATTTAGGAATATATCAACTCGCCGAAGTATTGGAAAAATGAACTTCGGACCATGCACAATGTGAACTTCACGGCAGTGACGAAGTGAACTTCTCGACATATATTAAGTGAACTTCCTGTCGCGGTATAATACATTTTCTATTGGCGTACTGTTTTTTAGTGAACTTCAATGTTTTATAGTCTGAACTTCCAAATTTTCACCGAGTGAATTTCTGTTTTCTAATCCATTTTAAGCGAGTTTTTTCTTATAGATGAAACGAAGAAGAGTGAACTTCCCCTGTGATATAAAGTGAACTTTCGACTCATTCCAAAAGAACTCCGACAAAAAGGTAAGCCTCTCACAAGACAAGATGAAATTAACACGCATTCAGAGTGAACTTCTCGACCTAAATTTCACATCTTTTCATGTGGCCTTTTTTGAAATTATTTATGGGTTAGAAGCAGTTTTAAACATAGTAAAAAAAACTTCTACGTTTTTGTGTTGTTTTTTCAGAGTGGATTTCCCCGACAATACAAATTGAAGTTTCAACTTGTACAGACAAAGTGACTTTTCTTGATAAAAAATAAACTTCTCGACCTAACAAGGTGAACTCCCGCACGGGACACAGAGTGTCGAGCTTGGGTTGTCGGGGCGCCGAGGGGGAAGGGTGGTGACTGGGGATCTCGGTGTCGTGCCCGAGATCTAGGCGGCGCGGTTGGGAGGTACACAGCGGCGGCGGGAACCGTGAGGTGCGCAGGGGCGGAGTTATCGCCGGCAGCGGGCGCGTGGGAGGTTGCCTGGGGCGGCATGCTCGGGAGTTCGCCGCAGCTATTCTGCAATCACTTGCAGAATTCTCAGTTTTTTACGGACAGTGTTTCTAACGCGGTTTTCGATCTGCTTATCGGAATGAAGGATACGTATACCGTTGGATAGCTACTGAAATTTCGCAACTTTCTCGTCTTGATGGGTTTTCCAAACTATTTACGGTTTTAAAACAATTTCAAATATACTAAACTCTGTTTTCCCGAATTTCTCCGTTTTCTTACTGTATTTTGGGCGCAATTTTCAAACCTCTCATCGGATCAATGCAAACGATACGCCGTTGGAAAGATATGGAAAATGCTCAACGTTGCTATCTCTGGACAATTTTCGAAATTCCTTACGGTTTAAAAGCAGTTTCGAAAATACTAAACTATGTTTTTCCGAACTCCCCCGTTTTCGTACAGTATTTTGGGCACGATTTTCAAATCACTTTTCATATTGATGCAAATGATACGGTGTTGTAAAGCTGTTGATATTTCACATCTTTACTATCTTTGTTAGTTTTTCAAATTCCTTAGAGTTTAGTAGCAGTTTTAAAAATACTTCACTACAAAGGGGTCGGTTCGCGTTATTTGACTCTCAGAGTGTAGAATAGTCACTCTACCCCACCCTCTATTTTCACAACCGCATATGATTTTTACGTCACGTAAATTTTGTCTTACTTCGGAAGTAAAGAAGAATGTAACAAAATATATACACGACATAAACTTTTTATTTACGTGACTTTACAAAAATACGAATAAAATACACGTATTTATGCTATTTTTTGTGACTTTTACGTTATTATGACTCATATTTTGCATTTTTATGTTGATTTTTTCTGTTATGAGTCAACATGAACATAAATATTTACATATGTAACATAATTTTTTGATGTACCAACATAAAAAAATCGTGGGTGCAAAATAAGTTTTTTCTGCACCCTGTTTGCTGAATAGGGTGTCTATATATATATTATTTTCGATCAACCCTACTTGCAAAATAATATAAATATTGTTTTCGATTAACTCAATTTTTTTCTGTCATCTGTTATATACCAAAAATATATTACGGGTTAACCAAGGAAAATGTAGACATTACAGAAAATGTCATAAAACATATGACCATTGGTTGGTGGTGGTTCTTCTTTCATTTAGTCAAGAACAACCGTTAGCTCTTCATAAATGTATCTAACCATATGCGAACCGAGGGGGGGGGGGGGGTATAATTATACTTAAACATATCATAACCAATATAGCAAAATGGTTCTGTACTACTGGGAGTATGTACACACACTCCCCATACCCCCTAGATAAATGGATTATACCTCATTGTCCTTTTTTAATTTGCATCATTTACAACAAACCACGTCGAAACATATTACAGTTGATGGATCATCCTAACTCAACTCAAATAAAAAAAATAGACTATTGGCATTAGCACCTGGGGCATTTTTCATTGCAAAGAAATAGGCATCGTCCTCGAAGGCGAGTGGGAGAGGATGCACGCGCATTGCTAGAAAACACTAAACTAAGTTGAGAATCTCGTGGCTTTTGGCAGGCCCCTCTCCGACTGGTCTGTGACGAGTGTCCAAGCGCATATGGTCAGCTCAACAAGTTGGAGATGGCACCAGAGGGTGTCTTCGATCTAGTGGTGGTCTTCGAGTACAAATTATCAAACTCTGGGTGTGAAAACCCATATGTCTGCCCTTCATTCATTGGACTTGGCAATGGTTGTGTTTGTGCGTTCTTCCCTTCATGAAGGCATTGCTTGGAAATTCTTCTCAGTGTGAAAACCCTTGATCTGGCCTTCATTGGTTGGATCCAGCGACGTGCTCGATTGAGCATCGTTCCCTTCCTAGAGGTGTTGCTTTTCGACAACCTTTCTTGCACTACGAGTGTCGCTTAGGGTAGTGGCTGATGTTGTTACTTGTTACATCGTGTCTTTTTTTTAATAAGTTGGTTGTGTGCATCCACAATTTACAAAGTTCAGTTCCAAAAGTTACAAAGTGATTTTGTTGAATCAAATATGTACTCGTTGAATTTGTAATTGTTCCTAATATTTTTGTGTGTCATCAAATATGTGAAATCGGACAAAGAGATAGGAAATAGAAAAAAAAATGGGCAAATGGACATGTCCGTTTTCGGTGCCTGTTTGGGGCTTCCCTAAGGAAAGGCAACGTTCTGGATCTGGTCTCATTACTTTAGCAAAGGCAATCTAATAATCGAGAAAGATGTCCCTCGCCTTTTGCGTGCTTATCCCTCCGCTCACCACCTTCTCCCACGCTCAGATCGATTTCCTCCTCTAACCACGCGCAGATCCAGTATAGCAACTTGGGCATCGTTTGACTGTTGCCTCCGTCCGATGGAGGTGGCGGTGGCGGCGGGCGTCGTGACGGGAGCCATAAGAACGCTCCTGCCCAAGCTCGTCTCCCTGCTGGAGAAGAAGTACAAGCTGCCTAGCGGGGTGAGGAGGCAGATCACCTCTTTGAGGCACGAGATGAGCAGCATGAGCGCTCTGCTCGTGAAGCTGGCTGCGCGGGAGGAGCTCGACGAGCAGGAAAAGGACTGGCGTGACAAGGTGCGTGAGCTGTCCTACGACATAGAAGACTGCGTCGACATCTTCACCAACGAGCTCGACAGCGATGGACCCAAGAGAGGACGTTGGGTCAGGCGCAGGTTCAAGAAGCTCAAGGCGCGCTACAAGATCGCCCACCGGATCGAGGAACTCAAGGCTCAGGTTCTGGAGTTGAGCAGCTGCCATATCAGATATAAGCTCGATGGTTGTCCACAAGGCTCCAGTAGGGGCCAAGTGGTGGATATTGACCCTCGTCTGCAGGCACTCTACGTAGACCCCGCCAGACTTGTAGGCATCGATGCCCCAAAGGAGAAGCTCATCGACCTGCTGCTAAGGAAGGATGCTGCTGGTACACAACCACTTAAAGTTGTAGCCATTGCTGGATTTGGAGGTATGGGCAAGACAACACTGGCGAACCAAGTTTATACAAAGATCAAAGGCCAATTTGCCTGCACGGCTTTTGTATCGGTGTCTCGGAATGCAAATGTTGCCAAGGTTTTGTCAGATATACTTTTGGGAATTCGTGGCTGGTTGTACCATGGGAGTCAAACAATCGACCAAATCAGGGAACATCTCCAAGACAGAAGGTATATATATGCTCAACCGACTAACTTATTTACAACAAAAGTAGTTGGGTAAACCTTCAAATATTCCTTCCCCCCAATGTAGATGTTTCCTTTTAGTGGCTCGTAGTAATACGCGCATCTTTGGACTCTGTACCGACTTATTAGGTTTGGCTATGGTTTAAAAAATCTTAAGGGTCTCTTTGATTCACATGATTCTCAAAACCTACAGAATCCTACGGGATTTATAAGCTACAGAAATTTTCGTCAAGAAGTGTTTGAATCACAGGAAAAAAAAGGAATTGTAACATGAGATTTGAGTGGATAGAAAATTTCCTCCAAAACATAGTTCAATGTAATCCTATGGGAATTTTTTCTAAGGATCTAATCCTACAAATCAAAGAAAGCACATAAGAATTTTTTCTAAAATCCTTCACAATTTCTATGAGATTCCTTTGAATCAAAGGAGCCCTTAAGATATTTGTCCATGTATATGTGTTAAGGGTTTGATTAAGAAAGGCTTCCATGATGAGCGGGTCTTCGAACGAGATTTTGGGAGAGAAGGGAAAAAGAAATGAGCTCCATCGATTGTGGGGACAATCCCGCGCCACCCTTACCAACCCTCCGTTACCGTCGCCGGTGGTCGCTCCGGCGAATCCAAGCCACTCTGGATCCGTCCCACCCTCCCTTCTATCACCCCTCCCAACTCTCTCTCCCATGGGTCCTTGGTGAGTCTCACCAGCCTGCCCCGATCGACCCCGTCCCGGCTGTCGCGATATTGTAGGACGCTGACCTCGCCACCTCCCCTACTTCAGGTTCCCCAGCCGCCATCCCCAGCGGTGGGTGCAGCACCACCGTGTATATCCGTCGCCCCCGCCCCCGGCTGCCCGACAAGCTGCGGTCAACCCCTGGTGCGGCATTTCTTCTTTCTGTCTTTTGCAGTTTCCAAACTATGGTTGCTTTCTCCCTCCTTCACCCTAGGCTCCGTTCTTCTAGCTGTTCCTGGATCATGCCGCCTCTGTCTCGGACCATTGCAACGGTTTTTTTGGGGTCAAGAACCCTCTCAACTTCTGCTTCACCGATCTTCTGGATTCCTTCTCAAGGTGGAAGGTTAGCACCTTCACCTTTTCCTCCCTTGCCGCCTCTAGTAAGGTCACCCGTTTCGTCACCGATCGCCAAGAATTCCACCTTGGTTGTTCCTCCTTCCGTCTTCACTCCTCTCGCGATGCAGCCTTAGAGGCAGAATCTCTGCTTCTCTCCTCTGCTTTCTGACCTAGGCTAGGCGACGACGAATCCAGTGACCCACCTTTCAGTGCGGGTGATCCTGATGTGACTGTCGCTAACCTAGTCCAACCGCCGGGCCCTTGCCACGTCAACCCCTCCCCGCGATGGACCGGGAATGCCCCTAGTCCACCCAAGGCCCACCTGTTAGGTGTCCCTCCCGCCCCCTCGCTTATCTCCTCCTGTCATCGCCATGTCCACATCCCTCCTCCCCCATCCCCTCTCCCGTGATTCCCATCGATGGCGCTTCCAGCGCCGCTCACGACCGTGCATCGGTTTCCTCCCCGCATGGTCGCCAACTCCAATGCGCCGCACCCCCATGCTCTACCTACTTACCTCCTCCCTCTGCCCCTCTGTCCCCCTCCCTACACCTCTCGTCTGAGCCGGTGATAGATATTGTCAGCGTCGCGCGAGATCCCGCTGTTGCAGTCACCTCGCCGGGTTTCGGAATGGCGTGCACCCCTCCGCGCCGTCCAGCCAGTGATCATCCCACGACACCCCTCTCCTACTTAGAGGCACTCCTCTCCATGGCTCCTCCCCAAGCTTCTCGGCGCTTTTCCACTATGTTCAAACCAGTGGCCAACCGCCCCTTGTGCTTCCGGTGCCTCTGCCCTGCCCACCCTTTTCTTGAGTGTCGCGACCCCATGCGCTGCAAGTGCGGGAGATCGGGTCACCGGAGAACGTCATGTAAGCTTTCTCCCCTCCGCTACTCCCTCTTCTCTGAGCCACCCTCTCCCTATCTTGACTCCAATTCCCTTGCTCCCTAGGGTTGTCCAACGTCATCAACATGTGGAGCTCCAGCTCCACCTCCTCGACCGGTCGTCGGTCTCCCTCCCCACCTTGCTCGCCGCAGGGGCCTGGCTTGCCCGGTACTACCGGGACGTGGAGATGGAGCGTCGCGCCCCCCATCTTCCGCCTTCCGATGCCTTACCCGCGTGTTGGCGTGCTGCCGCTCTTTGCCACCCCTCCACGTAGGCTACTCCAGAGAGCCGCGCCGCCCTGTCCAACGGAGCTCCCCTCCCCATGCAGGTCGGGCCACTTTGTGGAGTCTATGGAAGGCCAAGAACGACGCTACCTTGAACGCCAAGGACTTCTCTCCGCCCCACATGTTTTTCGACGCTGCGCGGACGAAATAAGCCTTTGGGGACATCGGTTCCCTCAAACCCGATCATAGCGATGTTGAATCCCTACGTGGATATTTATATCATTGCGTCATGTAATCTCCTCCCCCCACCCCCTGTAAAACTTCTGTAACTGCACTATGTAATTGTGTCTGGCCCTCGGGGTCGTTACGGGTAAGGCTGGCCATAGTGGGAGTAACTTAGATAGTAACATCACACATCCTAAGACAAGTTTGCTTACGTGGCAAGTAGTTAATGAGGAGAGAGATATTTGTGGTAACATAATATGTTACTGTAACATCACACATATCAAGACAAAATGAGTTTATAGCCTAATAAATGAAGTCTTGCATGACACCACACATATGTTACTACGCACTATAGAGTTAGTAACATAGACTAGTAACATATGCATGTTACTAGTCTAAGTTACTCCCCACTGTGACCAGCCTAATATAACAACCGGTGTGGAATTCTCTCTCTCCCCCCCCCCCCCCCCCCCCCCCCCTCCCGACATTCTCGAAAAAGAAGGCATAGCAAGATTCAGAACCCGGAACCAACAATTTAAGGATGGTGCAGATCAAGGACTGATATCACTAACTAATTTGACTGACTGATATAGCCAGGCACCGGAAAAGATTAATTCTTGATGGTATGCATTGTTAAGGATGATGCTTTCACCCAAATTTCAAAAGTTCAATATTTTTGTTACTACAAGAAAATTCCGTCAGTACATATATTAATTAGCTATAGAAAAGTCTACAAATCTCAAAGGAACGTGGTTACCATGAGGTGGAGACAATTATATACATGTGTTAAATCAAATGAAAATCAGATATATGTACAAATTAAATCTGAAAATTTGATTAGCGGGGTCCTACTATTATTAAGGTTAATATGTATTTCCACGCCTAATCCGAACTATTTTTATTTATGATTCATAAATTTTCGTAAAGAAGTTCGCAAAACCAAGAGGCATCAGACAAGCATATTATATAATTTCAACCATTTTAGTAGTAACAAATTAGTAGTATACTCCTGGCGCATAACAAACTTTGTTTTATTGTCTGACAGATACCTTATTGTGATTGATGATATATGGACAATGGAATCATGGAATGCTATTAAAGGTTGCTTCTTCGAGAACGGTCTTGGTAGTAGAGTAATAACAACTACACGATTTGAAGATATAGCTCGAGAATGTTGTTCCTCTTTCCATGGCCACTTCTACAAGATCAAACCTCTTAATGGTCTTGACTCGAGAAGATTATTTGATAGAAGGGTTTTCCGTTCTGGAGATGCTTGTCCCGAGAAACTGAAGAATGTACGTGATGAAATTTTGAACAAATGTGAAGGGGTGCCATTAGTCATACTTAGTGTAGCCAGCATTCTGGCCAGTCATGAAGAAGACTCAAATGAAATCTGCTGGGAGAAGATACATAAACATTTAGGTTTCCATCTGGAAGGTCACCCTGCGTTAGGGTGGATAAGGCATGTACTTAATCTTGGCTACAATGATTTATGTCTGGACCTTAAGACCTGTTTACTATATTTCAGTATATTCCCAGAAGATACTGAAATAATGAAGAATGATTTGGTGAAGATATGGTTAGCCGAGGGTTTTGTTACGGAAAAGCATGGTTATGACCCACATGAGATCGCAGAAAGTTACTTGAGTGAGCTGATTAATAGAAATATGATCCAAATAGCTAAGTTTGATGAGTGCGGGCATGTGTTATCTTGTCGAGTGCATGACATAATGCTTGATTTTATCATACTCAAGTCCACAGAAGAAAACTTTGTCACTATAATGAATGATCTGCGGAGGAGCACGAGAGGCTGTTTGGAAGTTCGTCGGTTATCCCTCCAAGTCAAGAATTCCGAATGCAATCACCTGCTGGAAAAAATGAGTCTCACCCAAGCTAGGTCATTTACCTTCTGGGGTCCTACTGAATGCATTCCTGGTGTTTCCATGTTCCAACTTCTGCGAGTTCTTCATATTAGTGGCAATGGGAAGTTTGATCTGTCTTGCATTTGCAACTTGTTCCAACTGAAATATCTGAGGGTTGTAGGCATTTGGTGTACGGAGTGGCCGAAACAATTGTGGAAACTGCAACATCTGCAGACATTGGAGATTTCCAGAGTTTCTTCAGAAAACAATTTGGAGATTTCCCGAGGAAATTTTTACATAGACGTCGTTGAGTTACCCTTGTCGCTGTGGCATCTGATTATTCCCTGCCATTCAAAACTGATTGGTGACATAGGCTGGATGAGATCCCTCATTTCTGTAGATCCCTTGACAATACATTATTTGGAAGGTATGGAGAGAATGAGGGGGCTCGGTAACCTGACCCACCTAAGGGAGCTAGTGCTACAAGTGAGTGTAACTGTTTGGTTCATAGATGGGCGTGGACGTGACCCTGTAAGAAGAGGACACCTCGATGTTCCTTATCTAGAAGGAGTTGCCATTTGTGAACCTCTACTGTCCTCCCTCGGGAGGCTCGGGAGCCTTCAATCCCTAATCATCCGTTGGGGGCTCCCTGTTGATGTCTTGAATTGTTGGTCTCCGCCTCCATGCCACCTCCGTAGGTTTCATGTGTGGGACTGCCCCTTCTCCTCCGTCCCAGGTTGGATCACCCAACTCGCCAACCTCAGAAGCTTGGAAATTCAAGTTTGTTCCATGACAAGGGATGGTATCCAGATTCTTGCCCAGCTGGACTCGTTGGTGAACCTCAGGTTGCAAGTTACGAAGCATATTCCCAGAGAAGGCGGCGTCATCATCCCCGGCGGTGTGGCATTCCCGAAACTCAAGGACTTGTTCTTCCGATGTAAGGCCATCTGTCTCATGTTCGAGGCAGGGGCCATGCCCATGCTTGAGAACCTCACTGTGGAGTGTCATTCAAAAGCAGCGCGGCTGGCGGTTGGTGATGTACTTGAAGGCATCGAGCACCTGGGAAGCCTCAACAGATGCAATGTGCATATCTACAAGCGCGAGCACTTCGTGCCGACGTTGAGGGGCGGCGGTTCACCAACCGCCGGGCAGGCATCTTATTGGACGTATGACGACGGGGACGTGCAGAGTCTTGTGGATGCGGTCAGGCAGGCAATCAACAAGCATCCGGGGTGTCTTGAGTTTACTGTTAAATATTTATGAAAAACATGCATGGCCAGATCAAAAAGGAGGAGACATGCCTTAAAAATGGTAACTCTTTTGTACTTCTTGTTCAAATTAAACTCTTTTTGTTGTGTGCAAGTTCAACATGTTGCACTACTTCAGATATATTTTGCATGTTTGGGAGATTTATTTGTTCTGGTTCTTTTTGGTTTGGTCATCAGCTCCTTGACTTTAGTGCTACTTCTCATCAGAGAAATATTCTATGAGTTCTGTGGCATTAGTTTTAAAATGTACGATTTAAGAAATCTAAAGTAATCGCAGATATACATTATTGCATGATGAAATACGCACCTGCAAATTTTGAGCCAAAAATATATATGGTCATATGTGTGCTGTTCAAACAAAAAAAAGATGACAAAACTTTTCTTGGTTATATACGTTTTCGGTGCTAGAGATTTTTTTTTTTTACTTTCATCCTCGCCGTTGCTTGATGGGCTATCTGGACCATCAGGAACAAAGCAACCTTTGACAATTATGTGGTCAAGTCCCCTGTGATGATAGTCTGTTCTTTTCTCACTTACTGACAGGTTTGTACAATACTGGAGACTGCGAGAAGCTCAAGGCTGGAGCGAAGAACTTGCTGCTCATTCTCAGGGAGACGATATGATGGTGCTGCTAGCTGCTGGACCGTACCTGGTGATCCATGGTCCTTAGGTTGTGATACGTGCGTCTGCTTACTCTGGATGCATATCTCAGTTAGACTTATGTACCGAGGCCACCAATGCCTAATATATCATGGCCATCAGTGCCTAATGTATCAAGGCCACCTCCGATTCCACAAGAAATTGATTTAGATGACCTTCCATATGGTCCGGTCGATCGGAAAAGAATTCCACAGTATAGTCGAAATCCTCAGAAGCAACCTTTTAGCAATGAATATTAATTCTGAGAGTGCCACGGCGTCAGTGGAGAGATGCTTTTCAGAAATGAATATTGTCAAGAGTATTTTACGGAATAAAATGGGTGAGAAGTACACGAGTGATTGTCTGATTTGCTATGTCGAGAAAGATATATTTTCTACCATCAAGAATGATGACGTGATTGATATCTTTAAGAAGATTAAAGATCGAGAAGAGAAGCTCTAAAATGTGAGTTTCTTGGCACTTCTTTCTTATATTATTTGTTTCGGATAGTTGTTGGGAATATAATATGTTCCTTTTGTCCATTCTTTCCAGGAAGGTACAAATTATAGAATCTTGAAGGTCATCGATGTTGCCTATTTTATATGGATGTGTAAAGAACTAGTTTTATGATTTCACTCGATTGGTACTCGGTTATGCAAGCTTTTGAATATGACAAAAATTATCAATAGATCGTTGCAAAATTTCATTCTTTTATTTCTCATGAAGTTATTTATATGGTCTAGAGAAGGTTTTTACACCGCCCTTACATGGTCGTATAGTCGGAATTTTGCTATCCGACACCAGTGCACATTTTTTCTAGCTTCGTCCCTGGCTGGGGCGGCGTCTACAGAGGTCTCCGAGCGCAGTGACTGGGGCGGCGCCCTCGGTCAGGCGACGGCAGCAACCTCCTCCTCCGGCCACCGTCAAGGGCGGGCTGTGGGTCTGGGCGCCCGCTCAGATCCGTCGTCGACGCGGCCTGCGGCCGTACGGCGGCGCGGTTGGGGGCTGGCGCGGAGCTGATCTGCGAGTCTCGGTGGTGATCCAGTCGGTTGCGAGTTGGGGACGCGATGCTGCCGGTGAAAACCGAGGTCCGACTTCGGTCATGGCGGGCGATGGCGGTGTATTTGCGCCGTTACCTTGGTGAAGGCATCGTGACTGCAGTCATCGTCTCCGCGCTCGGACTGCTCCGAGAGAAACCCAAGATCTGGGTCTACCTTATCGGACGATGGCGACGCTCAGTGTCGTTTCTCCCTCCTGGGGGCATTGTTTTTGGAGCAGCTGCTGGCTGGAGGGGTCCTGAGGTGGAGCGGCGTGGTTTCTTCCTCGTAGAAGACGATATGGCTCGGCGGCGTGGCGGAGCGGGGCCTAGTCAGCGAACGCGTGAAGATGGAAGCGCGGGACGGTGGCACTGTTTGGCATCGTGGTGGCGTCGACGGTAGGCCTGACAAGGTCGATGCGTTGATCCCTATCCTAAAGATGGGTTCGCGGAAGACGGCGGCGGCGACTACTGGAGCGCGCAGAGGGTTTGCTGAACCGGTACTCCGGTTTTGGATGATGTGCGTAGGTGTGAGGTTAGGGCAGACGGCCCTGATATGGCCACCCCCATCATCAAACTTGTCGGTGTAGCGACACTTGTCACCAAGAAGGTGGCTTCGGGTTGTTTGATGTATTATCTTGTAAGGCATTGATGAATAATTTAATAAAAAACGCTGTGTGCATCATTTTGATGCAGAGGCAGGGGGTTTCAACCTCCATTTAAAAAAAAAACATATTTCCAAAGGTGCATCGATAAATTTCTCACTGAGAAGCGTTATAGGTATCAGTCGAGCAGAGAGGAACAATACTATAGAAGGCACGAGAAAAACAAAACAAAAATTTCTGTTGGTTTTTGCTTGGTAACTTTGTTTTCTAATATATTGGCAGGAGCATTGTCTTTTTGTTTAAAGAATTGAGTTCGAGCAAATACTTGCTTGGTAACTAATTCCAATCTATATGGTTGGCAAGAAAAAGCTAGAATGCTTTGGCAGTTATTTTGTTGTGCAAGTAAGGAAAGCATCAACACGTCAAGAACAAAGGAAGAATCTTTTGTTTGGTTTTGGATTCGGTTCCAGCTAGGACAACAAGTCCATCATGCCTGGCTCTCATGAAGAAGATCAAAGATAAGGGGAAGAACTGGATTCTTGCCGGGGCAAAGAAGTTGTCTGGACTTACTGGAATCTAGGCTTGTTTTTTGGTTTTACTTGGCCTAGACCGCTATGTTTGCTTCTCCTATATCAATGTAAACGGCAAAGCTTTTGGCGCGTTTCAAAAAAAAAAGTAAGGTTGGAGAGAGCAAAGCTAGAAGGCATAAGGAGTTATGCCAAATAAGCTCCAACAACACGAAGAACAAAAGAATAAGTTTTGGATGGTTTTGCCTTCGGGTCTAGGCGAGAAGGTTGGCAAGAGAAAACCAATAGAAGAAGACATAGGGAGTTATCCCTTGCTTATGCGAAGGAGCTGCAACACGTGAAGTATCGAAGAAAGAAGAATCACCTACTTTTGTAGCAAGAAAGTTTGTGAGAGAAAAAGTTTGTGAGAGAAAAAGAATAAGAGAGACGTATGGAATTGTGCGAAAGGAGCACCCGGACGCGAAGATCAAATGAAAGAATACGAATCCCTTAGTTGTTTTTTCCTAAGTGTACACGACAAGGGTACCAGGAACATCGAGGCTGTTGAGTTGTAATTAGCAGGGTAAGATAGCTAGATTTAGTTTTGAAGTCGGACCCTTTTGTATATAATAATGACGGAGGTTGGATGTCATCACTATTATGACCATGGCCAGTTAATAGCAGATTTATGCCGTCGCCGGGGTGGGCGTTGTTGCTGTATTAATTGTGTGAAAGGAGCATCGTTGTCATGTCCTGGAGATGAAGTAATCGGCCAAACCTCGTTCGCAGCACCATGTCTCAGTGTCATCTATGATCTTGCACGACATGTTTATTCTAACATTGTGCATCTTAGATGTAGAGACCAGAGGTTATACTCTACTCTATTTCCAGATATTGGAACAATGAATTTTGATTATCCTCATTTTCGAAAAAATATTAACAATCCTACTTAAAAATTCTACCTGGATGGAAGGAGAATCATCCAGGTGGCCTCTGATTTGTTAAGATGTTAGTGTCGATCAACAGTGCAGATTCGCGGATTCGTAGTGCGGCCTTCCTTTATTTCCCCTTTATGTATCTTTTTGTAAACAAGACTTGGTTGTGATAGCTTCTCGTTGTTAAGTGTTTTTTCTGATTTTTCTGATGTTACAAAAGGACCACCAAGAACGTGGCTGTCCTACCTACCGTTGCTTTAATAAAACGAAAGCAGGGCCACGATGCCCTTTGTCCCAAAGGTGCTGATCCAACTCCAAAGCAAATGCCATGTCTTGTTTAGTAGCTCTGCCTATTAGGTGTATTGCAGCGGCAGCTCTTCCTACACAGATACAAATAAAACCAGGGGTTCATATCATGATATTTGTACTGGATAACCCTGTTCAGAAATACCGAGATAGATAAATGGCAGAGGAAAACACATGTCACAACTCACGCTGCCACTACGTCACAGTCACATAGTAGAGGCACTTTAAAGTGCATCAAAAAAATCATATAAGTGCCCCAAATTATTTTTAGAGGCACTTTGGAAAGTGCCCAATTTAATGGTGTTGCTAAAAGTTTTTGCAGCACTTAGAGAAAGTGCTTCTAACTGTCTATACTTGAGGCACTTCAAAACTGCCTCTAACCATTTTTAGCCGCACTTTGGAAACTGCCTCTAACCATTTTTAGTAGCACTTTGGAAACTGTCTCTAACCATTTTTAGCAACACTTTGGAATGTGCCTCGCGAACCAAATAGATGCACTTTTGAAATGTGCCCAATAACCAAATTGAGTTAGTTTTCGAAAACCACCTCAATACATTCTCATACCAAAATGAGAATAAAACAACAATAAAGATCAATATATTCCCATCCATGGTCAGAGATTCTGTGCAGTTCAACTCAAATCACATAAATAGCAATACACTGGAATTCAAGACAATACATTGCTTTCTTCTTTTACAATCTCACCATTGCTTGAGAATTATCCATGGCAGTAACTTGCGAATCCTGTGGTACAGCAGCTTCTCTCATGGTTGCATTGAACTTCTCCTTTTCTTGAAGCGAAATCTCCAGGAAATGCAATGTATATTAACCTTAGTGAGTAGCTGAAAGTCATGCCCATGAAGTGCAGCAGTCATAACTCCAAGCGCTTGCTGAAATACAGAGACCCAAGCATACCGCTGAAATGTATAGGCCGGCGTGGGCTTCTCGTTGCCGCCGCGACGAGGCTTTCTTAGGTGGTCGTTTCTTCGGTGAAGTCGGAGTCGCTTGCTCGGGGAGGAGTGATGACGATGCCGCCGGTGGACAACCTCTACGGTGTCTTCGTTTTTGGTGGTGTGCGTGATGTTCATGTTGGTAGCCAGGATGGCTGAGTGTGCCCTCGAAGTGGTCGTGTTCCATGACGGCTTGCGAGGGCGTTTGTTTCAGTTTTAGGCCGGTTTCCTGTTAATTAACCGGTCAATTCTCTCCTTCTTTTTTTAATAAAATAAGGCAATTTGCCCGTTTTGTTTCAAAAAAATATATTGCCAAGATTAATTGCACAGTTCTGCAAGTTGATGTTCTTAGTTGCACAGACCGCATGATAGTGAGAACTTGGCACCCCTGTATGAAGATAAAGACTTACAGATGGATGAGCTTTGAGTAGGCTACGTTTAGGGAATTAAAGCGCGACATGGATGAGTAATTTTATGACTTTAGCCCTAAGGCACTGACATACTAGAAAGTTATACATGACCAAAATTAGAATATCAACTGTACCTCATCCAACTGTACACACTGCATTTGGATCTAAAGCAAGGACAGTTCTAGCCTTGCCTAGCAAGCATCTGCATTTGGTAGAGGCATAATTTGTTAGCTTCTTAAGGCAAGCTCACTCATAAGTCATAACTAGTTGAATGCCCGTGCGTTGCTACAGGTTTTTAAAATTTATTTTCTCGTGTTCAACATAGCATACTTGAAAAGTTCCAGTGATGTGGAGGGTATGTTAATGAAGACAACTCTCCAATGAATAAAAACACAATCCATTCGAGGGAAAGAGTATTTAGTTTGAGTCATGATTTTTTAGGCGTCCACCTTAGAACCCTTAGGCAACAGTTAGGCAAAAAGGCGTCCTAGTATAATCCGCCGCAACGGTCCTAGCAAAATGTCTGTGCGGTGCAACGGGTATAAATATTCGAACGTGTGAATAATTCAGGTACAATAATTTTAGAACTCCTGTGCACATCAAACAACATTATCAAGTTTTGAGCAGAAATGGTCACATGGTGTACAAAAAACATTAAGATTGCCTATTTTAATTTAAAAACAACTGAATTCAATAAAGGAAAACCAACTAATTATCTCGAACTAAAGCTTATGGAGAAAATTCTAGTAGGATATGCAAGTTTCCATGCACTTATGACATGTTTAAGATGTCCGACTCGACTCTGATTCTGTAAAATTGTACTGCTCAAGGTTGTTTCTAAGGTAATCAAACCAAAATAATCATCATATAAGGCTAGAGAACCCGACAAGCCATAGAATGATTTTAAAATAGCAGTCATATTCCATAAGCTCAAATTTGCTAACTTTTCATCAGTTGTACAACAACCAAGGTAAAAAAACTATAAATATGTTACAAGAGATAAAGAAAACCGAAATAATGAATACACATGCAACCAAAAAGAAACTGACGTGCCGATTTGAAATCTGGACAGTAAGATCATTTCATATTAATCCATTGGAAATGAATTTTGAACAAACTTAATAGAATCGCCAACAAGATAAAGAGGATATAAGTGATCTCGACAAATATATTGTTACAGATAGCATGATATTCATATTACATATATGAAGCTCATAATTAGATTCAGTTGTACATAAATAGAATTATTAACAAAGCTTGACCAGAGACAAATATGCCACGCCACTAAAGAAATTTGACCAAACATCTTCTCACTGATGCTACAATTATGTCTCAACTTGACCACACAAATTCCGCTACAGCCTAGGCTCGTCAACAACACGATCTTCTCTTAGATTTCTTTACCCAAATGGATGAATCCCTGCATGGCACCACGCGTTCATGAACTTGGATGGATCCCTTCGTGCTTCGTAGCACCACGTGCTCCACACATCACGTCCACTGAGCAGCCAGACTCCACGCCGCCGACGAGATGGAGTGCTAGTTGCCACCAGCAAAAAGGGATCCGGGATTTGATAACTTTCTTTAAAGAACTATTTACGAAATTCTAAACATCCTCTTGCTGCAAAATAACTGTAGGAGATCAGTTGATTTGTCCGATCTTAAAGCACTGCATAAAGCAACTACAACCAGAAAACTTAACAATCACATTTGCACCTACTACTGGTAGACATCTCTTAACAATTACGGACGCATATTGAGAGCATTTACAGGCTTAAGCGAGGTATTGTACACATGTGAGATCCAACAAAACACTTCACTGAGCCTTGCTAGGACCCGCGCATTCCATCCATACAGGATTACATGAACATATATGACCACCTTATTTAAAAATGGGTAATAAATCGATTGACGCTCACAATTTCACATGTGGAAATGTAACCAATGCCAGCATGGCACTGTTCTAAACAGCAGTTAGTGAACATTCGCCGACCATTATTCTTTCATGCGGTTTAGATCGCTTCATATGCAAGATGAATACTTCAAGCGGGTGCAAGTGCAAATGTGGCTGTAACATATGTATATAAACACTAAACCCTATTATATGTATAATGTAGAGCACTGCTCAAAATATTGATGACTGTAAGCTGCATGTCCAGACCTACAGTGAGGCAACAAATATAAACGTTCTAAAATATGGAGTTTCGCAAGTACATTGAGCACATTTTTCAGTAAATTATGGAATTTCGCAAGTACATGTCCAGATACTCTAGCAAGACTATCTGCAATCTGATAAAACCGTGGTCTGCGTGCAAATAGACAACCCTGGTATGTGTACCCTAACATACGAACTAAATTTTTTTGTGGAACGGACAATAAAAAAAAGATGCAGATTTGGTGACCAAGTAAATTGCAAGGACCAAACCATGAAGGATCAGGCATTTCCCAAATCCCAGATCTGTCTCCACCATTTTGATCACCTCTTGGAACTGACATATCCACATGGCATTACATGGTTTGAATCCTAAACACATGTAACTTGCAGCTACATTTCCAATGTCAAAATGTGGATTGGTTGTGAAGTGGCTCAGGCTTTTAGCGGCCTGCAAAGACGCGTACATATTACAGCTATAGGTAAACTACTGTTTGCATATGCATTTTTTCAGAAATTCATGTATCTGGACATAACAAAGAGAGTTTGGCTATAATACCTTGTTGTTCCTTAAGTACGATTTTTTAACTGTTGCAACAACAATCCTGTCCCAAGCCTTGGACCTCGGAATCACTGGCGGAGGCAGGGGGGGACCAGCAGGGCCCTGGCCCCCCCTAACACCAATGATTTGCTATTAAAAATATATGAACAGTGTTGATTTTGGAAAAAAATTAGCTAACCGGACCCCCTTAACAGTCAAGATTAAGCAATCCTGCCTCCGCCCCTGCTCGGAATCACAGTTATTGTAATAGAATGAACAGCTAAAGTATACTATAGTTGCTGTCATACACAACATCACATCGAGGGGCACATAAAGATCTCAGGATAGTTGTTGAGGCTTCAGATTCATGTGAATAATAGGAATGCTGTGTATAAAGAGTATACCTTCGCAGACCCCCATAATTTTTTATTAAGTGTGTATCCCAATCCATTTTTGTACGTACTTCTGAAGAAGTGAAACTTTGAATTAGTGAAGTACTGGAAGATAATGACTTCAAGAGCATTTAATTATTAGAATGCTAACAGAAAAAAAGATGATCGCAAAAGACATATTTACGGTAAAATTACAGCTTCCCTTGACATTGTATATCACTGAAAAGTTCAAGGAGTATATTTGCTGCCAAACTCCAATTATTAGTGTGGACACAATAATTATTTTACTTTGAATGCAATTTGAATCGGATAGTCTACTGTATTTGTAGCAGAGTAAACTTTCAACATTGTCGGCAACAATATATCTTCCATTGTTCTGCACAACTTTCTTTAGACTTTCATGGCAGTAGCCGACCAGCCTTACAACATTTTTATGTTTGACAGCTAAAATATTTGTAATCTCATTAGTAAATGCTTTTTCTCATGGCAGTGGCAAATTTCTATGAGTTTATTCACAGCAATGGTATCCCCACCAAGCAAAGTTCGATGTTCAACCTTAGAGATACCCTTTCAGAAAATATAGCCATCATTTTCAGCAACTTCATAAAAGGAAGCTATTAAGGCACATCCATACCTAATATACAGTTCCAAATGCACCTGCACCAATTATACCCTCCTCTGAAAAATTTATCTCTGATATTCTTCATAAAGTCTAATGGTAGTGTATTCGGTAAAATGGTTAGAGCGCTCGTCATGTTCTCTTCAGTCAGTTCCACCTTTTGTAGCGCTAGTCTCTATGTTTGATGATTTAATAAGTTTTGATGTGAACTGCTACAAGGTACACAATTCTCATTTACCAGAGAAAAGACAGATCTAAATACACAAAACTAAACATACAAGGATTGTTTGTATACTAAGCCATAAACATGCATGGTTGCTGTAACAATATCTAAATATAATCATCTTCTAAACGAACGCACTAACCTGGAGCATATATTAAACCTGAGTGATGCTCTTGAACTGTGAAGTGCACAGCAAAACGGGAAGGAGGCCTCTCTTAGTCCACTGCTATTCTGACATTCTTCTTCCGCCGAGGCCGTGCTGGAGGTCGACGGCCTCGTCCTCGCCGGGCACTGTTCTGTGCGCTGGAGGAGTCGTAGGGCGTCATCGTCAAAGCCGCTGACGGTGCCGCAGACCCTGCCCCAGCGCTCCAGGTCGCAGTAGGCGTTGAAGTAAGCCCAGCAATGCTTGCAGTGCGGGACGCGGTCGCCCGTGGCCGGCGGATGGCTGCCGACGAGCGAAGGGCGCCATGGAGATGCCCAACTGTACGCCGCACGCATCTAGCGCCTCCTGCATCCCGGAGAAGCAGAAGACCGTCGCGTTCACCGCCATGGCAACGGTTTCTCAGTCTCTGGTCGGGATCGGCGAGGTGGGGCAACGACGAGACAGGGCGGAGAGGAGGCGAGGGGCGCGACTCGCGACGACCACGATCTGGCATACTGGACTCGTGTGACGCCGGCGCCTCATCCGCGTACTCCGGTTGGGGTTCAGGGGAGCGGAGGCGGAGGGATAAGGTGGACTGGTGCAGGGGATGGACGGGCGCCCCCGTGCAGGGCCCTCCGCTGCCGCGCAGGGGCATGCGTCCGCGGTGAGGACGGCTCGAGGGGAACAAGGTGGAGGGGCAGATACGGGTGGGAGAGGCTGCCGTCTTGCTCATCCAGATCACCGGAAGCGCTGGAGATGTGGGAGGGAGATGGATCGGGAGGGAGAGAGGACATCGAGGGAGACGGCGCTGCATCAGGATGGGAGAGAGATTCGAGGAAGAAGAGGCGCAATCGACGGACCGATGTGCTCGTACCGTGAGTGTGCGGTCAGGATACATGCAATCGTCTGCCGATGGAGCGTGCGGTCTCCAGTTTGACGTACGAACCACCAACGAACCATCACGACCGCAAACTCCGTTTAATTACCTAACTATATTAAGTTGGAGCGATTTCTCGCTTCGACAGCGAGCCAGTGCGACTCCGCACTGTTTTACTGTGCCCCACATAACAGTGCCGCAGAATGACCTGTTTGCAATTTCACAAAAACTGAAGGACTTTTTTGCAAAAATTCACCACAATCCCCTTCCTCCTCTCTCTCTCCCGCGCGGCCGGAGAACACCGCCGCCGACGACGCTCACCGCCGCCGTTCTGCTCCTCCCTTCTCAAATCGCCGCCTACGGCGAGCTCCGCCGCTGCTCCCTTTCCTTCCTCGCCGTGTTTCGCCTGCTAGGACTCTGCGTACGCGCCGTAATCAACGTCGTCGTGCGCACTGTCCACCCGCTGTGTTTGGTCGCCGCCGGCGACGCCCCAACGACCAAATTGTGGCGGCGCCGCCACCTGCGGGCATCTCACCTCCGCGGGCGACCCATGCACCGAGCCACGCGCTCCAAATCGCAAGGATGCGACGCCGACGGCGTCGGCCTGCGTCGGCGTGGCCGCAGCTGACATTGCTGACGTCATTCCGACGTGGAAGTGGGACCAACCTGTCAGCGCTTTAACTTTTCCACAAAATATTTTAAAAAATGTTTTAAAAAAAACTGACAAGTGGGCCTAGCTTGCTTATATAATTTCCAGAAAACAAAAAAAATGTAAAACCTTAGTTTAACATTTACCCATAAAAAAACATAAAAATGAATGCTAACTATTTATGGCATATTGCAAATATATTTCAAGATTTCAAACCAGTGCATATTTAGAGAAAATTCCAAATTCATTTACTCTAACTATAAATCAACTTAAATAAATAGCCATACAATGTATTTCTTCCAATTAAATCAAAATACAAACTTACTATATCATTACAATATGATTAATACTTAAATATAATACAACTAAACTCTCTCCAATCATACAGACAATTTTAATAAATACTCAAATTAACTACCCTTTGGATATAACCATAATATAATTCCTTCGACTACAATGTTAAATAAATAGGTAATTTGATTTTAAATACAAAATACAAACTTACTACGTTATTTCCAAATCGTTTAACATTTAGAGACAATATAACTAACTCTCTTCGATTAGTTAAAATTAATAAGCTCTAATCGACTAATATTTAAAGATACCCATAAAATATTTCCTCCAATTATGGTGTCCAATAAAAAAATAACCACATTTTACTATTTCAATTTAGTTAATACATTTGAAGTTAGTAGAATTTAGCTCTCTCTAATTATACATTTAAATTTAAAAAATACTTGATTAAATGAATATCTAAGGAAACCCTGCAAATTTATTTCCCTTTAATTATTAGGGTTTTAAATAAATAACTAACTTTACACAATTTTCAGAGGAAAAAATGGAAATTCAATTATTTAAAATCTATCCACAAGAAAAAATATGACAAAAAATATCAAAATGTCCAAAAAATACGTACTAACTACTCACAACAAAATACAAATACTTTTCCACACGAATTTAAAAAACTACTGAATCCCTGACATATGGGCTCACTTTGCTTAGACAATTCCATAATTTTTTTTTGCAAAATCAATAATTTAAAATCTATCCATCATAAAAATGTGACAAAGATATCAAAACGTCCAAGAAAATACATGATAACTGCTTCCACCAAAATATAAACATTTTTGAACATTTTAGTTTAGCAAATATTTAAAGAAAACCTAAATACATTCCCCCTGATTAAATAGAGTTGTATTTTTTTTTTAAATACGCACTGTTTTCCACTGAATATGTATCTTAATTAAATATGACAAACTACAAACATAAACCTATATATATTTGAACATTTAGAGCTGCTAAAATTTTGAAGCTACTTCAAAAAACAAGTTTCAACAACTTTTACCATTTTAAATTGAAAAACAAAATAAATAAAAAACAAAAATACCAATTCTCTTTGCGAGATATTTTATACATCTAAAACAAAAATAAACAAAGCATTAACACCTACCTAACTTTTTTATTCAGTACAAAGAATGCTAACTATTTATAGGAAAAAAAATGTTCAAATATTCCAATTTGATAGATACTTCAATGAAAAAAAAACCAAATGCACTCCCCACTCATATGAAGTTAAATTTATTAAATATTCATATGATACATTCCCTCTTATTACAAGCTTAAACTAAACATTCTAATTCAATAATTATTTGGATGCAACCTAAATTAATTTACTCTAATTACAAAATTCAATTCAACAAATGTGTGTTTCCACTACTACATACTTAAATTAAATATTAATGTCAGAATATAATTTTAACAGTTCAATTCATTAAGTATTTAGATATACTTCACATAACAAATTTCAGTAAATTTCAATATTTTTAAACCCGACAGGTGCGGCGTGCGCCGCACCAAATTTACCTAGTATAATAGTAAAGACTGCTGCTAAATGCTTGCCCGGCCAGGAGCGATCCTAGAGAAAAAGTACGTGAGCCACGGCAAGTAACTGCATAGGACTATTTTTTTTATTGGACGCTGCTACACCGAGGTCAGCCTCGATATAGCCTACAGCGAGGTCACTTTCCGACATGCCCCACTCCGACAGCGACAGCCCACAGGGCAGCAGCTTAGGCTAGTCACGTAACTTCAGCGGTAACTTTGTGTCCAACTCAGCAAATTTATCTACGTGGCAGTGAGTTAATAATGATAGAGGTAAGTGGAGTAAGACTAGTCACAATGGGGAGTAACATAGGAGTAACATCAGTGCCTCATAGGCAAAAAATCTGATATGGCGGGTAATTAATGAGGAGAGGTAGTTGTGGTAACTAGTTATGTTACCATAACATCACGTATTTCAAGACAAGATGAGTGTATAACCTATTAAATATGACACTACACGCATGTTACTCCCCACTATGGGGTAGTAACTTAGACTAGTAACATATTACTAGTCTAAGTCACTCCCCATTGTGACTAGACTAACCTATTTGGTTACCGTAACTTCGCGCGGTATACGATATTCTTTAATGCCAAATCGATCAACTGCGGCTACCCCTACCTACTCTTCCTCGCCACCATTCACGCCCCCATCTCCCTCGTCCAGGTCACCATATCCCTCACCCCGCTCTCCATCTCCCTGCCGCCTCCATCTACCACGCCCCAGTCGCCATCTCACCGGCCAGCGGCGGCTCCGGCCGGCGACGCCATCCAAATCATGGCCAAATCCCGTACCCCCAAGGAGACGCCGCCAGTCCGG